>VXAZ01004832.1:938891-1136647 GCA_013399875.1 Gymnorhina tibicen
AGCCCCAGACACCAAGGTCCTCTCCAGAACACATTCTGTAAACCAAGATAGACCCATCCAGGGGGAAGGTTCCTCAGGACAGGGGCTTCTCTCGAGCCTCTCACTGGGGAATCTTTGACAGATATGCTAATTTGCAAGGTCTGTAATTGTATACACGAATCATCCTGTATGTGCATTGTTTGGGGAGTGCACCCTGGTGCATTCTTAGAGTGGGCATCCTGGTGTACATCTTTCAGGTGTGCATTTTCGGTGTGCATTTGGGGGTGCTTTCTACCTGGATGTGATACATCAGAGGATCCCGGAATAAATACCAAAGTAAAACCCTTTTTTCCCCTCTAACCGTGTTTGGCTTTTAATTCTATGCCCAGGGAAAGGCAACATGAGTATGCCATCCTTGCTTTCATCTAGTGTGGGGGGGGCACAAGATGGTTGGGCAAGGCACTACAGGAACCAATCCCTTCAGCTTGGGGCGGGAAAAGATGAGTTTTAGATATGGTCCTGAGAGAGGGAAGAAGGAAGACCTTCCTTTTGGGACATGTGGTAGAGGGAGGGATGATGGCAACAGCAGGAAACAAAATGATGAATGCAAAATTCACAAGAGACAGGATTGCAGCACAGCTACAGCATACTGGGGGCAATGGACAACACACAGTTCAGGAACTGTCTGTGCTTTCAGACTGTGAAACCAAACTTGTCTGACCCCCCTCAGTGTTACGGCAATAACAGTAACTTTTCTCTGTGTTTGTTCCCAGGAACATTCAAGACTGTTTCCATCATACTGTGTACGATCCTTGTAGACCATGAACAGTTCTGAACTGAAATACACTAATAAAATCACCACTGACAATTTAAAGACACCCAAGTTTTATCAGCCGCAGTAAAAAGAAATCTGTCCAGCTAAGTCTGTAAGGTTATGTTAGTGCTAAAATAGATTGCAAACTTACAGACTATTAAAGAAAACATGATTGTCTTCAAGATACTATTTTTTCCTTAGAACGAGCTCTTCACCATACAACCACATCTACTGGCAAAGGACAACTGGGAAGCAGTTACTGTTGACTGATTTACCTGAACTTTATATATGTAATAACAGTTTCTCACAGAATGAGCTTTGCATCTGTCATTCACTTTTGCCCTGGTAGCACCCTCACCTCTGTCCTAGGCTCAGTAACTTTTTTGAACATGATACAAAATGTATTTGACAGAAACCACTACCTTTATTTAGAGCCAACAGCAGTCCATCCACTTCATGCCCAGAGATACAAGGATTGTTAGCACATAAATGACAGAGCAAATAAAATTATCCTATAAAATTCAGTCTTAAATGGATGGTAATTATTTAATATGTCCCAGGGCACTTTGTGGGCAAAAAGCAAAAAATGAAAATATCATTGCTTCCTAAGGCATATATTTAAATTCCAGTATCTTGTCTTAAAACAAATAAACTAACCAATCAACCGACCAGAGAACAAATCTGCTGAAGGCAAATACAGATTCCTCTGCCTTCCTATCAGGATGACAGTAAGCCTTAATGAAGACAATTCATCTCTTTTTGAGTGGAATTTAGTGTTCTCCTACCAGGTTATACATATAAGCTTGCACGTCAATGAACATACACTTTTCATCTTCATGATGAGTTATGCAGAAAGAAAAGACAGATCTTGCATATGTCTTTCCTCAAGAAAATTTTGTATTTACAAGAATCTGTTCACGGCTTAAGCCATTTCTTTCAGATGTCTTCAGTTAAACAGTCCTGTTGTCTCTTCATTCCTTTTGCAAATTAGGCTGTCACTAGGTCATGCCTTGCTGTTTAGTTATTTTTAGCCTTTCCATTACACCTGGAGATGTTTGCAGCTAAAGTGCTGCCATCTGGAGTTGTTAATGGCATGCTGGTGGAAGTGTAATCACTGCGTGACTTTGTTCTGCACTTCCCCAGGGTGCAGAAAAATGTGATACACATTTAATTTATGTTAGTTTGGGCTTAGAGATGCTCATCATCAAATGCGATAATATATACAATTTGGTGTTCTTTTTCAATATCTTGCCATCAAAAATTACCTTTGACATATCAACAGTTCCTACCATCACCAAAATACACCTGTATACACTAAAAATAGCTTTAGGTGAAACCTGTTTAATTTTTCTAGGAATTACAAACCTACGAGTCTTAGAAATCAAGATGCAATTATATTCATCTTAGTAGGATGTTCCTCTCTTGTTTGTATTGCCACTGATTTTGGGATTGCAATTTATCTCTGCTTCTCACTTGCTTTAAGCTGCAGAAAGGAGATTTTATCTGCATTATCTGATTTGTCTCTGCTATGTGATAGCGGAGAATGATGTATTATTGTCTCAGCTATAGCAATTTATAAACCAAGAACCTAAATTCTGCCTTCCAGCCAGGGGCTGTATAGGCTTGGGAAAGGACATTATCATGTAAGTGCTCCGCTGTTTCATTTGTTGTTGTTTGGGTTTTTTTTTTTAATTACAGCACTTTACCAGGGAACAATCAAAATCATGCTCATATTCAAAACAAATGGAGTCTTTTTTCCACATTAACAAGTTATTCTGACTCAAAGGAGACTTGGCCTCCTAACTGGAAAAAAAAATGAAGTCTGAATTACAGAAAAGGAAACAAGAAGGGCTTTAACAGGCATGTAGCTGCATAATTCATAGAAGATGAAACAACACATGCAGCATGGAAGCTGTTGTACAGAATACCTATACTTTGAGGTGCTGAGCAGCATTATCAGTCACAGCTCTTGTCATGGCTCAGATGTATTCTCCCTAAGCTTCTCACTCTGGGAAAAAATCATTGATTTTCACGTAGAGGCTTGACTTAATTCCACAGACTGTACTCCACTAAAGAATTTACCCCTAGCTTGGGCTCCATCCTCACAAGCTCTCTTCTTGGTCACCAAGGACCCCAGAATGCAAGTCAAGCCAGAGACAAGACTTGCTCACTCTCACTCTTATGTGGGAGGTCTGCAGTGACTCTTCTCTCATGACAGTCTTGCAAAGAGCCCAGAGGTGGGAGGATTTGCTTGAGTGTAAATAAATACCAGGTATGGGGAAAGCTGCTGTTTTACAGAATGGAAGGAGCCTTCTCATCCCAGATAGGGAGCAGGATTTTTCTGAGTCCACACACTCATACAGATCCTCTCTCACATTAGCATTGCCCATGGAGGGGGCACAACAGTATCCCTGATGAGGCTGGGGCCTCCCTTTCATTGCCATAAAGGCATCCAGCTCTCAGCGAAGTTCAGTCTCTACACTTAGGAAAGTATATTCATTTGAGAAGCACCATGGTATAAAGGCAGCACTGAAGAGAAAACCCAATGCTTCAGTCTCAGGGCAAACAATAGAAAACTAGGCTGAAATTAGACAGTTTTGAAAAGCAGGGCATGTTGTTAGGCAGCCAAGCTGGAAAATTTTGACTCCTGTCTTTTATACTAGAAGTGTGTGTTTGACAAATAACCATTTGAGAATTTTACTTTGTGTATAATCTGTGTTTGAGTCACCCCTTCTCCAAAAACTCAGGCCTCACATAAAACTCTAAATATCAACCAGTCTGAGGAACTGATAGTGGACATGTGTGGATGAAGAGGTATGTAAATTCTTCTAGATACTATGTTGACGCATTTGCAAATTTCCATATTGCATTAGAGCAAAAAGACTGTAATTTGTCACAGTCACACAAAATGTTTTTGGAAAGCTGTTTTGGCAGTATTTTTTCTAAACAAACTTCTAGTATCTCTCAAATAAGCTCTATATTTTCCATATTTGTCCAAATGCTTTGAAGTTTTGTTTCTAGCTCTGCGTTCCTTACTTTTTTTTTTTTAATCACATCATATATACAAGTAAGATGAGAATACACTTGAAAAAAACAGAAAAAAAACATTACTTTTTTTGAAACAGAGATTGCTTCATTCAGACTGGTGGGAGGGAGGATAAAGGCTACTTTGCAGATCTAGTTGTCCGTTGAGATGAAGGTGTTGAAAATGCAAGTGAAAATGTGTTAATGTTAACATTAATATTCTGCCAAGAGCTAAACTTGACTTTCATATTAGAGGATCTTACATCAGGAGAATGCTTGGCATGGACATGTGGAAGGAACCTTTATATTTGGTTCAATATTTACATACCATAGTTAAAAAAAGAGGAAAAATAAAAAGGTAAGAAAATAAAAAATTTAGAAGAGAAATTTGGAGGCTGTTCCTGTTACTAGAGTAGCAAGTTCTAAGGTAATGGAAAGAAACATCTCTGGCTGAACTTCATTTTCTACATTTGCAAAACACACACCTGTAAGTCTGCTATCTTTGGACCACAGCTGCTCTGCTTTGCACTCCAGGCTTAGCTGAAAGAAAAGAAATGAAGTGCTTCTTTCTGGGAAAAAAAGCAGGTACAGCATCTCAACAGGACACGCCAGGGTAAGAAGATTGTGTTATTTGACCAGTGACGAACTTTGGCTTTATAAGTTCAATATGAAAACTTCTAGTTTGTTTTTACTGTATTCTTAGGTTTGTATTCTTGAAGGAGGGGAACACATAGATTCCCTTCTAGGCACGATTTTGGGCCAGCTGTAAAATTTGTCATAGGTGAATTGTCAGCAGGATTATTCTCCAGTGTGATCATATTGTTCACATCAACATGAGGGCAGTGTGACCATTATGGTTTTATTAAAGTTTCTTAAATAGATATTTTTTAATCTAAGTGCAAGAAGGCAAGGTAAGATGCCCATTTCCTACTACCATTCCTTAAAAAAACAGGGAAAAATTTTTGTATGCCAGGTGGAAACAATGACCTTGTGAGAACTATTTACTAATATAAGAAGCCATCAGAGGATAGAATATTCATAATAATTGGGAACTTAATTAGATATCTGGCAGTGCTTAAGCAACTAATTTATTTAAAAAAAAAAAAAAGCCAGATCAACTAGGGTCACCTCTCCAATGAAATGAGGAAAGTGATAGCAATGTTTTCCTTAATGTGCATTCAAAACTAAAGTCTTCAAGTATTTCACTTTAAAAGAATGTTTTGACAGAGAAAAGGATTTCCTTTTGAGCTAATTTACATCAAGATTTCAACTATGGTTGATTCTAAACGAAATAAAGGAATGTCTCCAAAAATAGTCTGCAGAAAAGAAAAAGGTAAATTGTCAAAAATACTTTTTAGGCTTCCTTAAAAAAAAGAAAGACTAATATATCTCAGGGTACAGGTACCCAGCTACTGTCAGGGGCATCTTTGAGGACATCCAGGGCTTCCCCATGCCAGGCACAGCAGGTTCCAGGCAGGAATGAAGGAGTGAATTTGAGCCTGGAAAAGGCTGGGGAGAGGGCAAGTGTTTTAATCTTGTATTTGTTTCTCATTACCCAAATCTGCTTTAATTGTCAATAAATCAAATTGATTTCCCTCCAGTCGAGTCAGTTTGGGCTGTAATGATAACTGGTGAGCAATCTTCCTGTCTTTATATCCACCCAGGAGCTTTTTCATCTAATTTCCTACCCCTGTCCTGTTGAGCAAGGGAGGGAGGGAGTGGCTGGGTGGGCATCCAGGTGCTGGCCAAGGCGTTATAACCCACCACACTCAGGGTGGAGGAGCCAAAGAACACCTCCTGCTGTCACCTCCCCGCTCCCATCCTATCACACCACAGGTATGTCTGACCCTGCTAATGCAGGCTGAGGTCACAACAAGCAGCATGAGCCATTCCTACAGCTGGACACCTCCAAGGGAAGGAAATTCCACTTTATTGCCAAGAAACAGCTACTTTTTAGTTCTGCACCACGAGTACAACTGATAAGATGAACTTTTTTAAACCACACAGAGGTCAGTACAGCAGAAGTTAAAATTCAATCCTTGTTTTAACAAAGTTAGCGAGATACAGAAAAAAATCACTCTTATGATACAATAGAAGCAGCCTTTTCTACAAATAACTATAATTTGGAATTCTATAAAGCACCAAATGGGGAACATGAAGCCTTCTACTTGCAAGCATGTGAGCTAACCTTAGTAAATAGACAAAAGGGTACAATTTCATTTGGGTCTAAGATATGTGTACGTGCTACTACTGCATAGTAGCAAATTAAAAATAAAAGTACTTCAAAAACCTTTGCAACTCACAATCCTTTTGAGTTACTTTACATACCTTGAGGGAGCCCTAAGCTTTAACAGCAGAAGGACATCCAAATTGATTGAAACATGAGCAGAAACTATGCAAGGTCAGCAAGGCAAGGTGGAAGGTAGATCTCTTAATTATTAGGGGAAAAATGTATTTTCTTCAGGAGAGGTTCTGTTTATATCTTGGTTATTTTATCCCAGTCCTTGCACTCTTCTTCACCTGAAACCATGTTTTTATTACTCTTTTTCACGTTGCTTAATCCAATTTACTCTTGAAATAATTTCTATTTATTGCTAATGCATATGGTTTGCTACAGTCTTCCCTTATTTGAACTCAAATGCTTCACTTCAACGCCTTGTCTACAAGTTTCCAAGTCTACTTGTCAGCTTCATGGTATGTGACCTCACATTTTTGAAGCAACTAGTCTTAAACCATGGAGAGGTATCAATCTATGGCATTGCTTCAGTATATTTCATCCCACTGTGAGATGCCCTCTTAGCCTCAATTTATCTACTCTGTCTAATATACTACAGCCTGTAGCTAGGTCTGTCTAATCTGTCTTCATAACTCATATCCTCACAGTCCTAAGCATTTATACAATTCTTTGCTGCAGCCTCTTCAATCTTGACAGCAGGTTTTTCAATATGGGAAAGAATTTGCTCACAGCATTTAGAAGCTGGGTGAAACTCAAATTACATTATTATAGATTTTATAATAAACTACAGACTCATTGGAAATAGTTTGAATGACTCCTTTTTTTACATATTGTTACAAAATTTAATAAAGATAAAACTATTAGAGTTCCGTTGATAGTATCTTTCAAACATTTAAAGGAAAGCAGGAACTTATAATTACTGCAAAAAATTATTTCTTCAATAAGAAAAAACAACTTTTCAAGTAGATTTTATGCTATGTGGTATCCATTTGGCAATTTGCTCCGAAAAAATCTTGCAAAATATACATATATATGGCAGTATGAAACTCTTAGAAACTTGATTCACTTATATTTCCAAGGACAGTAATGTCAGTTTTCCCACACATTTATAACCACTGCAGCATTTCATACAAGTGTGTACTTCTACGGACAGACATCAGAATGTTCAGGTTTTGTTTGTGGGGATCAAACAGCACTGAAAGCACACTTTGCATCTGAAAATGCAGCAGAACACTGAACTGGTATTGATATGGCATTCACCCTGTGGGGGGATCCAGTGAGGCACAATCCCAGATCCAGGGTCTAACTGCTCTAAAGGAATCCAGCAGCACTTGCTTCGAAGTCATTAACAGAAACACCTGCCCTACCAGATTCATCTTGGAAGATTTCTGGGAAGCCTGAGTTGTGGGTAAGGTGAAGCCATTTGATCTTGCATTCTTGAATTAGTAGCTCATTTGCATTGAGAGAGAATTGCAACAAAAACAGACCCCTCCATCCTTCTATCACCAAAGAAATACTTCCACTCAAGTGGAAAAAACCTCCAGCACCATCCCCATGTAATACCTATTTCCAGCATTGCTTTCAGCCATTTTTGCACATACTATTACACACACACAAAAAGGTAGGTGAACAATCACTTTTCAAAGATTCATGTGAAAGAAAATAACGCAGAATGCTTAAGTAAATCAGAAGATTCAAACCTGCATTTTATAGATCACAACAATACTTTGTATGAAAAATCTGCTGTCAACCTCCTTTGGCATTTTGCGCTCTGTTACACTGAGACAGGAAAAAATCTAGGAATTACTGCAAAATGCAGTAACTGCAAAACAAGTTTATAAAAGTGCATCATTAAAATAAAGTATTTTTAATATTTAATCATATTCCATCACTACTGTAGTTATTCTTTTATAGAAACTCCCAGAAGAACAGGACCTGAACCGATTCCTTGACTGGATTCCCAACGAAGTCAAAAACATAACCAGAAAGGGATTAGTTAATGGAGGAAAATCACAAACAGAAAGAAACGGAGCGGGGAAGATTTGGAACCTTGGCTGCATGCATAAAACTGATGTTACCTGAGGCACCACTGGACAGCCCAATATATCACAGAAATCTTACATCTATTTCAGACAGTGGGCTATTATTCCTACAGAAAAGAACGCTATCTTGCCTGTGCTTTGCAGCCTCGTAGATGTTCGTTTCAGTGACAATGAAATTGCATGTAATCTCTTCTGATTACACCAAAATTGCTAGGATTTGTAAAGAACACATTTGAATTCATGCATCCAAAAAGTAAATCAAGCTTATAATTTAGGCAACATAATTTTGCAGATCTGACATCAGACCGTTCTGACTGAAAGGCTTAAGTCTGACTGAAAGGTTTAAGGAGGCTATTTTCGGATCCATCAATAAAAGACAGTTTCCCAAGGAACTGTGATATTTATGTGGAGGGAGAAAATCAGTTCTGCCTGCATAGATAGGAATGTTCACTCTTTATCTGCAAATGTGACATTTTCTACTATGCATTTTGAAGTAAAGGTTGTTGAGCAGTGTCAGACTTCCATAGCCATGATGTGTTGCATGAACATAACTTAGCAAGGGACCCTGTGCATCCAGTCCCAGCTTCGTTGAACTACAGCAGTACAGTACAGCCATAAGTAGCAGACAGCTCAGAAAGAGACCTAAATAGGTAACTACCATCATCATACAAAGGGATGGAGATACTGAAAAGACTACAGTGGCAAATCTACTACTTGCATTTTTAGCATAAAGCAATCTTTCAGTGCTGAATTACAACCCAAGAAAATTAAGAACTGCCTTTCTTCCACTCTGCATAAAGTCTGCTTCTGCAACACCTCCTTTTGACTTCAGAGGTGATTCACTAGGATTTCCAGACCTGGATGGTTAAACAATCCAAACAATCCCTTGAGTTTGGGGTTTTTTTCATTAAGTATTATTAAACAAAATGCTAATTTAATTAATTTTCTTGGGAGATACAAAATCAAATAGCAATCAGAATACTTTTAATTCCCTCTTTGCTGATCCACGGTATTAAATGACATGAGAGAATGGCTTTTGTTTCCAATATTACTACAGCACAGCAGTTCCTTTGTGTGGTTCTACACAGGTTTTGAATACTTGGTTTGGCAGCTTTATTCAAACAAAAATTCAGATCTAACCCTTGCAGTGATGGGAGGAGAAGGGGCTTCTAGGATTCAAATAGAAATAAAAATTCTCATGGAAGACAGGAAGAATTGTATTCCTAGTTCCCCACAAGAGTGTTAAATTTATGTCTTCTCACCATCAGGACACCCTTTTAAATTCCTACATGTTAACAAAAAGGTGAGGTCAGTGGCGGTAAGTAAAAACAACTAATATCCAGCTAGAGAGAATCAAACAAACAGAGCCAGGAATCAATTTGCAGAATCTTGGCTGACAGCAAAATAACTGTACATCTCTACTGAGGTTTCTAGTTTAAATTCTCTGTCAAACGTATCACACACAAAATCCTGCAGCAGCTGACTTCACTAGTCTCCCTGTCCTCTCCAGCACTAAGGACCAAACCCCACAAGCAATAACATGGTTGTCCTCACATTCAGAAGGCCTCATGTGTCAGTCTATACTCATTGGAGTCTATACCCACAGGAGTGGAACAGTTCCCTTCCTTTCTCTCTGGTCTGTGGGGGAGACAAGGGCCATGCATTGGGACTCTGTGCCTCTGTTTCCTCCTCCACAATACTAATTTAGAGGCAAGTGAGGGCCAGAGTGGAAGCAAGGCATGAGAGACAGGTACCACCACAGATTTGAGTGATTCCTCCAGCTCAGCAGGACACGAGAGCCGCAGTTTGGCATTGTGTTTCCATTATATTTGCTCTCCCCAGCTTCCCCATTCAGAGGGGGAAGTTCAGTCCAATCCTTTCTGGCTATGAAGAGTTTTGCTTTATCAGAGTGGATTTACTGTTTCGGTCACATCAATGACAGAGACCTTTAAAAGAAAAAGACTCCATTCTCTAATATCTTCTGCACCTTCACTGTCATGCTCAAACTTGAAGCTTGAGCTTTTCTATATAGTCAATCCACTTGTTAGCAAGATCTTAATCACTGCACATGATTAAGATCTGGGCTTAGGTTTCACCCCAAAACTAGAACAGCAGGAGCAAAAAAGCCTCCTCATACTAATGCTACTCTTATATTCCATGGTCTGGATTGTCTTCTTATCCTAGAATAACACAGATTTAGTGTTCTTCATCACAATAGAAAGAAGAAAAGAAATGAATGAAACAATTCTACTGTTGCCTTTCCCTGGGCTTAGAATTAAAAGCCAAACACAGTTAGAGGGAGAAAAGGGGTTTTATTTATTCTGTATTTATTCAAGGATCCTTTGGTGCATCACATCCAGGCAGAAAGCACCCCCGAATGCACACCGAAAATGCACACCCAAAAGTGCCCACCAGGATGCCCACCCCAAGAATGCACCAGGGTGCACCCCCTGAACAATGCACACACACACACAGACACACACAGACACAGATGCACAAAAAATGCACACTTCCCGATGATTTGCGTATACAATTATAGACCCTGCAAATTAGCGTATCTATCAAAGATTCCCCAATGAGAGGCTCGAGAGAAGCCCCTGTCCTGAGGAACCTTCTCCCTGGATGGGCCTATCTTGGTTTACAGAATGTGTTCTGGAGAGGACCTTGGTGTCTGGGGCTTTCTGACCCAACTGCGAGGCTTCCAAGATGTTTGGTCTCTGGGCTTAACGGAACTTTGGATCTAAGCTCGTTATCAGACTTAGGGAATTACAAGTATGTAAAAGCGCTAAAAGGCTAAAAGCACTAAGGATACATGCAAAGCTGTATGAAAGGGTATATAGAAGGGTATATAAGAGGGGTATATGAAAAAGCAAAAAATCATCATGGCATCACTACTAGCCTCTTAACCTTCAATGCAGTTTAAGCATTGCCTGCTTTGCATGTTACTGCACAGTCTGTTTGATCTTTAACACTTAAAACTTTGAAACTTACATATTGCAACTTTTTTTTGTTTTTCGTTTATTTTAAACTTTGTTTTTCAAGGTTCTTTTTTTGCTGTCTTTCTTTCTGCTGTCCCTTTTTTCCTTTCCAACATAATCTTTTAAATAGTCTATCAATTTTTTTTCTGATACTTATTGTGTATCTGCATTGTCTACAACAAAGACCCACAAATGTACTTCCCATAGAAATAACTGGGCAAAGGCATATAAATCCCTTTGTGACTGTGGCCCCCAAGGCTTAGTGGATCCACCTACAAACTGGGTTTTGAACATACTTATTATTTTAAGTGACAGTCTTGTCCCCAGAGCTTATCATCTGATTAGGTAAAACAGCAGGAGGATAAGGTAAGGTTTATTCCCATTAGCAGATGAGAATAGAGGCATAGTTTCATTATCTAAGGTGATCTAAAGTCTGTGTTAGAAGCAGAAGTGAAGGTCATTTCTTCAGACTCAGCATCCAAGCAATGTCCAACCTCCATATAAGATGTTTTTCTCCTTAGTTGCAGTAATTCCTACTCTTTAGCTCAGGTTTTGTTTATCTAAATATGCAGTGAACAAGTCATTCTGATTACGTAAGTCAAGTTACAACCACTTCCAAGCTAGTCCAGTGCATGCAAATATGGAGCAAGGAGGGGGCACCAGTCCTTCTCTTGGACATGGCCTCTTTCTTTGTAGTGGGCCACACAAGGTCAGTAGGACAAACATCCACTGTGCATGGGAACATGACTCTTGATGCCCATGTCTGGAACTGTTAATTACAGTTCACATGTCCAGCAGATGTTTATGAGCTCCGTCAAACTGTTCCAGAAATCCTGCATGAAAGAGTTTAAGTTGGCATTTTCTGCCTTAGTGGCTGAAAAGGTCATAAAGGATCCTCTTAGAATGACAATTTCAAAGGGAAACAGGGGTTACTGGAAGCTCTTACCACTTCTTTGGTTCCTCTTTACTGCCTCTCTTTGCACAGAAGACTTTGCAAGTATCACTATCCCATATGTGGATAACGAAATTAATAAGAGTTGACCTTCAGAAATTTCTTTATTAGGCATTTTTGTAATGAACTGTAATAAGTACTATGCCTACTGTGACCTACAACTGCAATTTCTTTGTGAGCCAGGCTCTGAAAAGATATGTCACCTGGCCAATACTGTGGCAGTAAAAATATCCGGAACATAGTTATATATGACAATTCTTTTACCAACATAAATTATCTTTGTTCCATTATACTTATTTACAGTATAGTTTTGCCACTGGATCTGAATTGGGAGCATTGCAGTTACAGTATATCAGTATTCTTACACTAGTGTAGCATGAAAGACAATTCTGGAAGCATTTATTAATTCTAAACAATCAGCCAGGAACCTTTCTTCTTCAGCACACAAGCAAATTCCCAATGACAGAGCAGTACAACCAGCATATTTACGTAAGTATTACTTCCTCCCATAAGATGTAAAATGTGTTTTTGACCAGACAAGAGTGCAAGAGTGTTATTGTTCTGCAGTATATACAGAATCTTATTAACCTGGCTGAAAAGATAAAAGGAATGGCAATAGCACAGTTAGTGAATTTTAATAGAATATATATATATATATATATATATATATATATACTGGCTCTTGTTAAAATGAAGAAAAAGGGAGAGATTTTTTTTACCCTGATGAGACAGAAGACAATTAAAGGAGTAATTCCAAAACAAGATACAATTTTATCAACTGAGTGTTGCATTTTTGGCTCTTGATAGGCCTTTACTTCCTTTCTGATTTTACCCTATACACAGTGAATGAGCTGATGACCGACTGAAATGAGACAATAAACATCAGGAACCTCAGTAGTGCACAGTCATTTTGTCCTCCCTACTGAGACCACAACCTCCGTCCCTATGTCAGCAGCTTCCTCAGATCCCATTTAAAAAATCCTCTTAACACAGAGGTGTTCCTTCTTTCTCCTCTATGCTTTTCTGCTCTTCCTTAAACAGTTTTTGTCTGATCTCAGTTGAACAGGACTGTTCTGCTGAAGGTAAGAGAAGTCAAAGCCCACATATATTGACATGACTCAGTCTCAGAGTATGTACTGAAAACAAAGAGGGGCAGCAATTGGTGTTACTGAGAGAGAACACGTTTAAAAGAAAGCCCTACAAGAGTCAGTATCAGCATATTACTATTTGGGAAGAGAGGACAAGAAACACCATCTTTCAGGTCATACTTGTGAGAAAGAAGATTCTGTGCTCAGTTCCTCAATAACATGGCTCCAAAGCAAACTGAATATTGCTTCATTTTCAGCCTCACTTCATATTTTGTCACTTTTTGCTGATGTGAGCATTCACATTAGTCCCTTTGCATTTACTTGTAGTTCAATATGCAGTGCTTATGTAAACCTCTCACCTTCTTTTGTCCCTTCAGATTGCACTCAGCTCCTTTTGTTCTTGTCATGCCATCCCTGTAAGAGTTTATGATTCACAGGACGTTCCTCCTACAACCTTCTAGGCAACTCTTTTCCTATGAAAGATTTACACAACCTGACTGAACATGGGAACAATCATGGCAGCGCTTTCCCCGGCTTCTCTGATTCATTACTGGGGATAATAATCTAATTTTACTTCCATTAAAAAACAGGTACTATCGACAAGCAACTGACTTCAAAAAGCAAAAATTCTAATAGATTTGGGTTAACTTACAGAGAAAAGTATGTACCTGTAGCACAGCAGTAATCAAATGAGGATTTACAGTAATTTAAGTTATGTTTTATAGCAGAAATTTCATTTGCATTTGTTACAATTCTTAATCGGGTCTCAGAAATACAAACTTAATCCCAGCCTTTTTGAATGAAGGTTAATGAGCTCCAACCTGAAATAAGGAGAACTTGTTGATCAGTAAAAGACATCCCAACAACAGAAAAGCCTGGCCTTGAAAACTATTCATGCCACATCAGCAGGTGTTACATCCTCTATATTTGTAACAAACATAACACCAAGCTGCTGAAGCAGTAAGAGAGTAGAAGTGTTTCAATTGTAGTAAAAGGTTAGGCAGGCCAAGGTAACCGATACTCGAAACAACACTCTCAAAAAGGTGTTCAAGCACCTCTCAGGTTTATTTTTTATTTCACAAGAATATTAAATGAAGTTTCCTGGAGAGCAAACAAAAGTTTCAAGCCTTGAGAAGTCAAGGGGATGCCTGTTTTTTACTAGTGCTCTGTGAATCGAAGCAAGCACTCTTAGATCTGCAGTGCACTGGCTGTGCCACACTTCTTGGGGCAGAGCAGGTTTTGAGCAGAAAGGAGGGCTGGAGAAAGGGACTGGTGATCTGTTTCTAGGAGACCATAAAGAAACGCACCCTGAAACAGCAATGTGTGGCCATATTACTCCTACTCTGTTGTCACACAGCAATCGCACAATAATTAAATGAACAATATGTGCCCAAACAGATTAAATCCGGATTTCCTATTTTCTTATAATGAGGAGATCATTTCTTATTTCTGGTCACAAACAAAGAAAATGCGAAGAAGTAAAGCCACATTAGATGCCTTCCCTCAAAATCTCTTGAGGAGACATAGAGAGAGGAATCTGTCATCTGAGGTGAGGCCTAAACTAAGAGAGACCCTTGGAGGGGGGTATAGAACCACCCACCAATGATGCTGAGCCTTTCTTCAGAAATGAAAAATGAAAATCCACCCACTCCTGCCTTAGGCCCATGATTACCATGAGCATCATGATAATAGAAAGCAGTGATAAAAAATGGCAACTTGGACTAGAACAAACACGGACAACTAATGCTCTACCGAGGCCTGAGACTGCAGAGTGATCAGAGAGTCTCTGCCTTCTGTGGTCAGGCACTTTTCTCAGCAAGGTGCAAATAGCCGTAAGACATAAAAAAAGAACAACTTTTGGGAAACCTGAATTTTCATCAGAGAGTCAGGAGATGTAATATTAATGTCAACAAGCAACGAAAAATAAGATGGGACGGCGCACCTTCTTGAGCAGGGGTGAAGAGATGGTCCAATAACCCCTTAAGGAGCACCCTGTGGCCATCATCACACCAACTTCCCAGAGGAAAGGGACTGTGTTGGGCAATTCACCCCAAATCCTCACACTGGTAGACAGTCATTAGACAACCCCTCGCTACAGCTACAACCCACCCTAATATCAGAAGGACACAGTTCTGGCCTGGATCTGGGTCATGAAGAACTTCGATGCCATTCTGTAGATGTAAGCTGAAGTGCTTGTCAAAGGATTCATTACATCTGCAACATCCATTCATCTTAGCTGGTCTTTTGGCTAAAGAACACAGAAAAAGAGGCCAAAGGACAATTTCTGAACTACATAGATATACCTCCGAATGAAGGAGACTGATGTGTTCTGCAGTCTGATGACTGTTATGTTGTAAAATTTCCTTTTACAGTACATTCTATCTTTACTGCTAGCAGAGGCTCTGAGGGGTTTTGTGTTGATTTTTCTTATTTGCTTGTTTTGGAGAATGGTAAATTGCAATTTCATAGACTGGTAAGAAGTCGTTTTGCTATGTATCACTGCAAGTAAAGGGTCTGTACAAAAATGAAACCAACCAAAAAAAAGGCTACTTAAAGATACCTTCTTAAAGTAATAAAGTTGAGAAGGTGCTGCAGTTACCAGTTGACAGATGTGTAACTCTGGAAAAGAGTTAATTAATATAGTCAAATAGCTGTACCTTCTGTTCCTCATTATATCTCGTTGTGGACAACACTTCTAGGAATATCTCATTTCCTTTGTCATCCGAGCTGAAGGGGGAAAATAAGCTCTGATTTAAGATCCTATTTCCCAACATCTACTTCACAAGCTAGCTACTATACTTAATCAACAATGAGGCTATAAATATGCACACCTTGTTATTTCAATGTTTCACTTGATGAAACATAAGAGGCCACTAGTGGACAGCTAGAATAAGAATGAAGGATTACTGCAGTAGCTCCTAGATGACCTGACATAATGCAAACTTGATGACAGAGTCAAAACTGGGGGGAGGGCAATATTTCACTCTGCCAGGTTTCACTGACATAGACACCATATCAGGGCTATTATCCATGATGGAAATTTAGATATGTTGCAATTTATTTGGAAAAGACAGGCTGTTTAATAAGGAAACAAAAGAAATGATAGATTGAAACAGTAGAGTCCGCTTGTGACTAGGTGGACTATCCCAGAAAAGAATAGCTGATAAGGCTTTTATGAAAGATGCAACACCACTTTTCCTTGGCCAGGTGTGATGTATTCCAATGTGAAGGGACCTTTTACACCTGAAATATTAATGAGAGGCACCTGAAAACAGAAAATGAGACCTGGCTGTACATAGGTCAAAATGTTATGATAAATATGCCACCCATGGGTAAGATATATAGAGAAGGATATATTGAGGAGGAGGGAGTATATATATAAGGAGATATACAATGAGTATGTTACAAAAGTATTCACAGGTGACAATCCATTCTCTACAGGAAATAAGGATGGATTGAGTTTAAGCTAATGTCCAGATCATCTCTTCAACATGTTATGGCATCAACACTCAGTACCGTTGCTATAGCAAAAGAAAGGGTGAAAACAAAATAAAGAGAGACAAAAAGATCAGTGAAAATGATCCGCTTCCTCCCACACATGCTTTTATTACAGAATTTTGCTTCCAAATGAGGCTGCCCTTCTGTACACATTCACATGAATTGAGGAGACAGAGTTTCAGGGGACAGAGCAAATAATGAGGCTCTATGAAAATGACTTGCAGAGCCTTACATTTTCGGAATTTCTTCTATGAAAAAATGGCAACTATTTAGAAAGCCCCACTTCTAACAGGGAAACATCAGGTTCAATAAAGTGTTTTCTCCCCAAATTCTTTTCTTGTGAACCTAAAGGAAGAGAGAAAAAGATTTCACAGTAGCCAGTCACACAGGGACATGATTCAGAATAAGGGCTGGAACACAGATCTCTCCAAACACTCCCAAATGTTCTAGCCACTGAGTTTCTGGCAATTCACTTCTGATCCATGCTGGGAAGAAAATACATTCTGAACTATCACAAAAATTTAGGCTATTTGAAATAACGGGAGCTATCATCTAGCAAACCCTAATCTCCAGTCCCATCAAAAGGATCAAAGCTATTCCAAAATCCATTGTTGGCTATGTAGCTTCACATCATATATGTGCAACACTTGCATGGACATTCTCTGGAAAATCAGCAGTAACCCCTTTGGAAAATAATTCTTCTCTCTTTGTACCACAAAAGAGCACAACACATTTTAATCTATTTTCAGTGTAAGAAAATCTTTCCCTGTTGGGATTTAAAAGAGAAATTAATCCCAAAACAGTGATTCCACTACGATTCACAACCCTCCCATAAACTCCTCAGCACTGTTTCAGGACTAATTGACAATGCAGTTACATTGTTGGTGATATAAAAAGAACTCTACTGCAGTATTTCTTCAGTGTCTTATGACTTAAGTGCAGCAGGTATTTGCTGAAGCAAATAAAACTATCCAGTAAATCCTCTGTAACATTCTGGGGTAGGGAAAAGAGATAATATTTTCAAAAGGCTGCTACTGTAGAGTTGTTTTCATGACCCACCTGGGAAAAAAGGCCATAGCTAAACTGAGTAAGACGACTTCACTTAGTTTCCCTGCAAGAAAGATGAAATCATCACTGGGCAGCAACACACTGAATTTTAAACTCAGTGCATGGAAAGGATATTTTGAGAGGCATATATCTTTCTCCTTTCACGCTGATCAGTAAGTCAAGCACTCCATCATCAGAGTTCATGATCATAAATGTAAAGTGATGTAAAGTCCAGAATTCTCAAGAAGTCACAGGAAATTTTGCTTTCTTACCATTACATTTTTAATAGATTGGCAGTGTGGCAGAGCCTCAATGCCCAATAGCAAACATCACATTTAAAAATTCCTGCCTGTGCAGCACAGAACTATGATGCAAAGAAGCCAGGCAGGGGCTGCTACGCAGCGAGCTGATATCTGGGCCAGTACCTAGTTCATCTACAGATTTTTGCGTCTATTAAGATTAATAAATATTTAAAAGCTCCACCACCAGCTCCAATGGCAAAGAAGACAGAAATCTGATGTTCTGATCTGTTTTCCTATTTAGACAGTCTTGAATAATTCTGTGGCAGTTGCAGCCAACTGCACTGATATTCCCAGTCACTGAATTAGCAGATAATGTTCTCTCTGGTGATCAGTACCAGAAGATGTATAACACTGCATGGGTACCCCTATGGAGCAAAAGGCTTAAACACTGGGTTTAATGGATGCAGTAGTCTTGTCTTCAATGGGATCAGGATATCCTTTAATAACTATTTTTTTTAACTTAGACATGAAGAGTCGTGTAAATGTGTGTTGTAGTGAACCTGCCCTTATTACAGTCAGCATAAGAAACCTTCATATTTGTTGCCATTTCTTGACACTTCTTTTGGTGTTTTAAGACAGAAGCAAAAAAAAGAGTCACTTTATCCAATCTTGATGATACCTAATTCAGTTTTGTTTGCATCCTGCTGAGATCATCCCACACCCTTGCAGACAGGATGCAGTTAACTATTAGAATCTGCCGGAGTGAATCAGCAGGATCTATAAAACTTCTCACTGCAGACTTCCATGTGTTGCAAATCAAGGAAGGCAGGAGAAAAATGCCTGGTTATATCCCTGATTCAGACAAAGTCTAAGTTACTAAAAAGAAGCTGGGTTATTTTTTGGGAGAGAAAAAAAATCAAACAAAAATAACCAACCAAGCAAAACAAAAACAAACAGGGTAATTATCATATGCCAGAGATGGCACAAGTACAGTGCTTCCTTCCAATAAATCACAGAGACACCAGCAAAGCCCAGTAACAGCAAGCGCTGCAAAACTGCTACGTTATATAGTTGTTTTTTTCTCTCAAGTACACAATTACCATTAATAATAATTTAATTGAGTGTGTTATACATAAAAGAATTGATTTTTAGTTAGGAATAAACATCTTTTCTATAATGCCTTTGGAAGATCAGGATTTCTGTTTGGTAGGTTTGTATGTGTTTTTCCACTGGAATTTTTATAAGCACACAACTAAAGATGACTCAGATTTTTAATGAAGAGAATTGGGATAAATATTTGCAATAAGAAAGAAGGGACAAGTCTACTGCAGACTCCAACAGTTTTATAAAAAATGCTAAAGCTGAAGCTTGTTGAACTCTGGGCGCTGTATTAGCAGGCAGAGGCTGGTAATACTAATCACAGAAAACTTGCAGTAAATCTGAGCGATAAACAACAGGGTCAGGGACTGAAAATTTCTGGCAGATAAGCTTTGTGCCAGAAATGTTTTAAAGATGGTAAAAAATACTGCAAAACTGCCATGAAATAATGGAGGAGGGCATCACTTTCTTCCCTGAGAAATCTGTTCTCATTTGGGCGTGAATTACCGCATACTTGAATGTGAGACCCTCTTCTCCCAAGCTGTAAATTACACAAGTACAGCATCATTCCGACCAGCAGCAACAGCTGCCAACAAGCCCTTATTGGAATTGCTTCCTATCCTGTTCATAGAGCAAAAGGTGCCAACATGCTGAACGTACATACACCCTTAATCAGGAAAAAGGAGAAGCTGTTGCACATACATGAGCTCTTCCCCATTATTTACTCTTAAAAGAATATCCCCACCACCTTGTTGGAAAACCAGAGCAGAATGGCAAGGAACTACTGGGGAAGTTTTAGTGCATCTAAATGGTTTGAAAACAGAAAGGTGATGTCAATTACACTTACAGTGAAAACCAGGGCAATTAAATCACTTTGGTAAACAAAATTATTACAATTTTCTGCACAGAATCACTACATTGAAAACAAATGAGAAAAGTTTAGATTTGTAATCAACAGAGAAAAAGAAATTATATAACTGTATTAGCTTTAAATTAATTCTGTTGTTGGACAGATGAGATATCTGCTAGTACATGATACCTGAATAATTAATTTGCATAATTTAAAAAAAAAAACCATGTGAATTTATCACTAATCAAGAAGAGTGCATTACTTTTTTGCATAATTTCAAAGTAATGGGCAGGAACATATGAACTGTAGGCTTTCCCCTTAGAAACTTGGGGGAAAAAGCCAAATAATGTCACAATGAGAACTGCTGGATGATTTCATAATTAAAGCTGAACTCGTAAAGTCTTTACTATGAAAATGTATGATTTTTTTAAAGGACCAATATATTGTTTCTCCAGCCCTCACTGCTAGAAACTTGCACTTCAGTCTGCAATTCCCAAGCTTCAGCTTCCAGTTGTCCATTCCCAGTGTATCTGCTTGTCATGGTTTAACCCCAAGCAGCCAAGCCCCACGCAGCTGCTGGCTCCCTGCCCCACCAGCGGGGTCAGGGGGACAGCTGGAAGGGTACAAGTGAGAAAACTCACAGGTTGAGATAAAGACAGTTTAACAGGGAAAGCAAAATGCACACAGGCAAAGCAAAACCAGGAATTAATTCACTCCTTCCCATGGCTGGGCAGGTGTTCAGCCATCTCCAGGAGAGAAGGGCCTCCTTACATGTAATGGTGACTTGGGAAGACAAACACCATCACTCCGAACATTCCCCCTTCTTCTACTTCCCCTTATACTGAGGATGATGACACACGGTCTGGAATATCCCTGTGGTCAGCTGGGGTCCCCTGTCCTGGCTGTGTCTCCTCCCAGCCTCCCATGCGCCCCCCCCCCCTCGCCAGTGCAGCCGTAGGAAAAGCAGAAAAGGCCTTGGCTCTGTGTAAACCCTGCTCAGCAATAACAAAAACATCTCTGTATTATCAACCCTGTGTTCAGCACAAATCCAATACACAGCCCCTTACCAGCCACTGTGAAGAAAATTAACTCTACCTCAGCCAAAAGCAGCTCACTCCTAAATTCATCAGACTTCTGCTGTGAGACAGCTGCTTGCTACACAGGCACTATGTCTACTTTTAAATGTCCTCTGCAGTGAACTGGATTTCTTTTTTCACTCTCTTGCAAGAAAGACTATGATGAAGAGTCAGAAAATAGCCTTGTATTTGCCTTCTGAAGGATGTGGGCTTCTTCACCCTACTTTCTTGATCTCCCACTCTTGCTAAGGACAAGCATAGCCATTTCAAACAGAGCATCTGAACTCGCCTATTGAAACATCTTAATTATTACATTTTAATTCATTTTATATATGGTATATTGATTTCACTTGGCAGTAATTATTTTTCTAATCAGAATGTTTCTCTGCCAAAAGCCGGTTGTTTTACTGGAGTCTGTGACAACAGAGATGCCTTAATCTCACAGATTTGTAATTTAATTAAAACTGATACCAAAGAAATAAATGAACAGTTTATTATAAAACCATATTGGATAGCACTCATTACAGTGAAGGGATTACATCTTACATTAATTGTTATCCTTCTTTTCATGATTTGTTGAGAACTGATAAAAGGCTGGGCAATTTAAAGCTACCTAGCACTGCCTGTTAATTTATAAACATAGAGACAGAACATTTCTATTGTGTCCTCCATAGCTTCTGTAACACTCCCAGAGATGCTTCTTCTGTAACACTCCCAGAGATGCTGAACTCAAGTGGTTTGGAGAACTCCTCAGCCAGTTCTTTCAGCCCTCCTGCATTGCAAGATTGCAGTGTTCAATGGGAGCAGCGGCTGCTCACCAACAATGCTGCTCACATACACCACCACATTTCCAGGCACTTGCTCTTCCCTCTGGGTACTGACATTTGAATTTGTGCATTTGCTGACTAGGTGAAGGAATGAAAGAACAGTACAACAGTTCTGTTCTTACGAGGGAAACAAAAGGCAACATATTTCAAATTTTTCCAGTGGAACCTAATTCCCAAAATTTAAATCAGTAAACATTGTCTTTCATTTCTTGAAAATACTTGGAGAGTACCAAGTAGCTTTGAAAGGAGAAAACAAACAACAAACAAACAAAACCAACAAAAATTCAACAAAGAAGCCCAAAGCCAAGAGGACAAACAGAAGAGGAGAGACCAAGTAGCACAGGAGAAGACAGGTTGGTAACAAGGAGCAGCTGGGCAGTCCCCAGGGAAATCCTGTGATTGAATCACAGCTACTGACCTCCCAGCCAGGGCTGAAGCACACAGCAAGGCAGGGCATCCTCTGGGAAACAGAAGCCTTTGCTGTGCTGCCAGCCTGAAACCTTTCTGATTGCTCTGTTAGTCCTCTCCATCAGCTCTATACAGCTCCATATTTCACCCTCACAGAGGAATGTAACACTTGTCCAAAAACTTTCCAAGGATAACAAGCACATACTTATTCCTATGAGCACAAAAAGTCACACTGAATAATAAATGCTATAAATATGCCTATTCTAATCTTGGGATTATGGAACCCAGCCAAGAACTGGAGTTCCCATCAGCACTGATTAAAGACATGTATTTTACAGTATGAGCAGGACATGTGGTGAGTGGACACCACATAAATTAGAATATTCAGCAGCAAAGGTCAAAGAAACCAAAAGTCTAGCAAGAAACAAGAAAATAAATGACCAGAGTATCTTTACTGAATCAAAAGAAACTTATGCTCTCAGTGATTCATTATAGCAGACCATTTTAAGGAGTTGGATTGATTACTATCTCTCCAGATTGAGAGAGAATAGTAACTAACACCTGAGAATGCTAACATAACTTTAAAAGACGGTTTGAAAATACTCCAAACAAAAAAATAGAGATAATGGCCCAAATCTAAAGTCTAAAACTGAATCATATTACACAGGCACTGCTGTGATCTAAATGCAATATCTTTTCTAAAATTCATGTCAAAGTAATACATGCATAGACAGAGACCTGACCATAGCTCTCGATGTACAAACAGAAACACATAGCCTATTTTGACAGAAGGATTTGGCTAAGTCTGAGATGTTCCAGAGTAGAAACCAGCAGCCTGTGCAGCATAGGTATCACATGATTTCATCTGACTGCTGCCTTGAAAATGATAGGACCACACAGCTTCAGTATCCAGAATATTATCAGACCTTATTCAGATTAAAGCAGAATACTACATTTACCAGACCTCAAGGTAGCAAGAAAATAACTATCCATGCCCAAAATATTTAAATGCCAGTACAGACTCTCAGTCAGGTGACTTATTACTAATCACCCCACTTCTTCCAAGGTCTAGGAACACAAACATGTTCCTCGTGTCCCATGGATTTTGAGTCACTTCCACCATCACATGGTAAATAAGTGTTCTAAGCTGAGGAGCCAGTCCCAGTTCATACCAAATGACCTAGACTGCTGTGGCAACACAAGAGAAAGAGAACTCCCTCTTGAGTCCAGAGGAGGACCACCAAGATGATTGGAGGGATTGAGCACCTCTCCTACGAGGAAGGGCTGAGAAAATTGGGATTGGTCAGCCTGGAGAAGAGAAGGCTTTGGTGTGACCTAATTGCAGCCTTCCAGTACCTGAAGGGAGCCTACAAGAAAGACTGAAGAGGGACTTTTGACAAGGGCATGTAGTGACATGACAAGGGGGAATGGCTTCAAACTGAAAGACGGTAGGTTTAGATTGGGTACTAGGAAGAAATTATTTACTGTGAGGGTGGGGAGGCACTGGCATTGGTTGCCCAAAGAAGCTGTGGATGCCCCATCTCTGGAGGTGTTCAAGGCCAGGCTGGATGGAGCTCTGAGGAACCTGGTCTAGTGAAAGGTGTCCCTGTCCATGGCACAGAGGCTGGAATTAGATAATATCCTTACAACCCAAACCGTTCTATGATTCTGTGATTCTCTTCATGTCCTCACAATCACAGTCTGGTGTTTCAAAACTTCACACGTCAGTCATGCACATAACAGGACCTTCACCATTGTCAATGTGTGGCTTCACCTACATGCCACACACCATCAAAACAGAGCAGTGAGGCTGAAGTTCTGAACAAGAACACTGGGGGATGAATCTATTGAGAGAGAAGTGAAGACAAAAAATATCTCCCTGCATTGCTAAGAACTGAATTCTGCCATCTGATCACTGTTCCACTCAGTGTCCCCTGAAAACAACCAGGCTTCACTTGATTTCAAGGGGATCACCTAAAAGGTCTTTGTATCCCAAAACAAGAATTATTTTCTCTGCTGGAAGTAGGAAAAGGGCTGACTAATACACCACTTTTTACCCAGTTCAAGCCTCCAAAGGAATTTTGCATCGCCACCTGCCTGAGCACCCAGGGGAGTCCTGTGCTTGTCTCATCAGCCATGAAATCCTGAGCTGAGCAAAGCAAGGTCAAACACTTTCTGTACAGACACTGATGTCACCTTTTCACAAGAATCAGTCTTGACACTTTTTTTTTCTGTTGTTCTCCCTTACAATGATGCCATATTTCAACTATTACATGGAAAAAGAACAGCCTGTAGGCCAGAACAGAACTACAATGGAATGGCAACCTAACGCACTGGAGATAGGTGTGCATATACTAAAATAAGCCCTTCTCCTCCTGGTCAGCTGGCACTGAGGAGAGCACAGTCCCCAGGAATGATGTCCTGTTTTACATCACATGTAACCTCTGCATCCAAAACCGAGGCAGGAGTGGTTCAAGAGCTTGTGAGTGTGTTTTGGATCAGTGTCATGCCAAAATCAACAGCAGCACTGCAAGACAGGTGACAGAAAAGGTGGAAATGCAAATCTGCAGTCAAGACCAGGAGGGATAGGTGGGATTTTAGTTAGTTATTCTACCTTGTGGGTGACTGCATCTGCAAGTGAAGAGATGATGAAAACCTTCTGAAGTTCAGTGAAGGTACCATTATAAGAGAGGAATAATAGAAAATTTAGCTCGCATTCCCAAATACCATTCTTGCAGTTTTCATGCTAGACAGAGATGTTTCCCTCCTTTTATTCCCAACACCTTAACACTGGACTGAATGAACTTGCAGACATGTACAGACTAGTATACATATGCTTAATACAGATTTGAACCTGCAATTGTCTTCATTAGTGCTTGTTTTGAGTAGTGTGGATGTTTTTCTCACAAAGTGTTCCCTTTGCATCTTCCAAGCAATCAAGTGCTAATAAAAATAGCTTTGAAAAACTATAGTAGTTTACACTTTATTCTTCCAATAAATACTCCTGTCAATATTAATACTGAATAGTTAATACTACATCATTTTAAGAGTTATTGTGGAAATTACTGAGCATAGAGAAAAAAACGAAAACTTCAACTTCTCACTCTTTCCAATTGCAGATGTTATTGGTTCCTATTATCTCACTGGAGGACTTCAAAAACAACTTGTAGTTGCATGTGTATTTTCTTACTCTACAAAACATTGAGTGAATTATCCACTGTATTAAACTAAAGATAATTGTCTCCATAATATTCAGATGGTGTTTTCCTGTTGTACAGACATTACTGTGTAAAAACATTTAGTTTTTTGAATTAATTTTATGGTGAAACATAAAAACAGGAGGAAAAGGGTATGATGTATTTATCTGTAAGGTAACTGTCTGCAGACAGACAGTTGGTTTGTAGCAGACCATATTTTTCCTTTTAATCCGTAGGTCAGATCTCAGGTCCAGTATTCTGCTCCCTTCTAAAAAAAAGCCCTTATCAAGGGCTCTACAGAAGTGCATCCAGTGAAATATTGCTGGGTCAGGGAGGGAACCAGGAGGGCAGCATAAGTAAGCAAAACCCAGTCTTCCTCCTAAAGCTATATGCAGTTCAGCACAGCATCTTTGCTGTGATTTTCTTCCAGTTCCATGTACACTAGAGTGAAAAGGAATTATCCCTTAGGTGGCAAAACCATACAAGAGGAAGTAATCTTATATCTGTTCATACTCTATTTTCATATTTCCACGTTTGCTATGGCAATTCATTGTGTTTTGTAAGCCTACCACCAAATGATGAATTTTTATTGCATTTAAGCTTAATGATAAATATAGCACCTAGCATACCTAATTATTACAGCCTATGCTCGTTACCACAGGAAGCTACATTCCACAGTTGTTTAGGGTAGACAACTCCCCCAGTTCCAGGTCCTTCCTCATTAAGCCACAATTAGTATGATAAATGGGGGTGGTTATTTGGTTACAGGCAATAATGGCACTGCTTGCTCATCAAAAAATGGGGATAAATAATTATATATTACAAAAATGGCCTAATAGTTAATAATAATACCTCAGTCACCTGCAAATAAAGCAGAACTCCATCCAGGTGTTCATTACAGGCTACAGTTCAAAGCCAACATGGCCTTAACCTCAAAATAGCTATCTGCATTAATGTGGTAGGCAGAAGGATGAAATCGTGCTTGTCCTTGACAGGAGTGCTGCAAGGTGCTTGAGACAGAGTGTGTACAGTCAAGCTGAAGCTGGAGTTGGTAATCATTTTGGCTAAAGCAGATGCAGTCTGAGGAGCCTGTAAGTGCATCCTTGGTGGCTCCCTAATTTGTAAGTACCATCTAGGTCAGCATCTCCCTGTCCAAAAAGTGACCTAAAGAGCACTTGAGCATCCAATTTTTTAATATACATTGAATTAAGGGAGACTGTTCTGAGGCACATGGTCAGTATTAGGTTAAATGAAAAAGATTCAGTTCTCCGTCACTTAGTTACAAATACAGCATTACATAATCTCATTTAATTGCACTCTTCACCTCTTTAACATCCTCAGCCTTCTGTCTCAAGCCATCTCTCCTCAGGAAACACCTCCTGCTGACTGAAACTGCCTTCCAATAATTAAGCTCAGTATCCTCTTTTCTCCCAGGGGTACACAAGACCATGTCTGTGTCATAGAAATCAAATGCAACAGGGCTCAGCAGCACCTCGAGAGGGTCACCTAATTCGCCTTTCGTCCCAAAGGCAGGATCAACTTCTTCTAAATTGTTCTTGACAGAAGTTCATTTAATCTGCTCTTAAATCCTCCAGCGGCTCCATAGCCTCCCTCAGCAATCCAGGCTGTGATCAGCCTCCTTTACCATCAGAAAACTCCAAATGCTCAAGGTACATTTCCTTTACTGTAATTTAGCCCGTCACTTCTTGTACCAGTCTGTCAAAGATACAACTGCATCAAGTCAGAGAATTTTACTTGACTTAATTTACTGCCAACCAACACAAACATACAATCACTGGTTCACAGTGAGGGGGAAAAAAAACCAAACAGAAATCACTGTGCAAAAACCTACTTAAATTCCTGCCCTTCTCCTTCCTGCTCTCAAGTACTCTTACTTTTGCCTTTTTTTAATCTCAGTGCACCAAAATTCCTCCAGTGAGGCACGGTTGCACAGGAGGCTGAAGCAGTCCAACTCCTTCTAACACTCTATGTTTAAGGTTTCCTGCCATGTTTCTTAGTTTTCCCTTTCCCAGTGTGGGTTGTCCATGAACCTCAGTCTCTCAGCAGTGTCCCATCATGGGTCAACCACGGCCACAGTCCCCCCATTTTGTCCTTTCCCCAATCATGTTCAAGCATGCAGGTCTGTTGACTTCTCCAGGCAAACTGGTGCCCACAGGTAGACACAACATTCCCTCTGGAGCCGCACCGAGCTGCTTGCAAGTGGCAGCCACACGCTTTGCATGTGAGTCAGGAGCAGTTCAGGGAGGAGGGGCTGGCAGCAGTGCAGTGGTGGTCAGCTTCCTCCAGCCTGAGGGCCCTCATCTCTAGGCTCTTAAGACAGCTGGTGGTCAATACCTGCAGCCAAGTCCCTGGTTTTGGCCTTTTGTTTTTCTTTCCCTCTGTTCTCAGTGCTGCTCCTAGAACAAGTAAAGTGTGGTACTGGTCTCAGGCTGCACAGGCAGGATGTGACTTTTGCACAGGTATCCCTGGGGGTAGCTATATCCAGCTCATCTCCATCCCTGACGGAGCCCTGATCTGCTCAGCTGCTCAGAACTGTTCTTCTTATCAGCCCTGTTACTTTCGGAGTCACGCTTTCTCCCTTCATATTTCAGTTTCACTGCTCCTCTGCTGAAAGGTACTTACACATGCACTTAAGTACTTTCCTTTGCTTAATCAAAGCCTGTGTACTTGTATGCAAACATACTAATTGCAGGCAAAATTGCTCTTATGTAAGCCACTACCTGATGTTTTTCATGGAGTTGGAAATGCACAACAAAGACCTCTGAGCCCATTAAACATTTTAGGAAAAGCTTTTAACTTTAGGTGAGGATATGTGTCATGGAGAATTTGAGTGCATTATCATCAATATCATCAGAAGAGAATAATTTATTCCTGACAGTTGTCTTTTACAGCATGTCATTAGAATGATCCCTTTATAGCATCCATTCATATACATGACATCTTAAGTCATACCAATCCATCTTCCTCAGCAGATAAAAGACTATCATCTTTCTAATATCTCATTTTTTCATTTGAAAGCCTGAGTCAAAAATCATTTCACAAGCATTAACAAGTCCAGCCTATCCATTTCCTGGAATCCTCAAGCACTTTCTAGAGCCATCTCTTCTTCCTTCCTTTCTGGCCCCACCTCAATTTATAAAGGAAAATTAAGTACAAGAATGCAAGACACTTCCCAAATGAAGGGCTGAGTGAAACAGAGCATTTTTACCAACCCAGATTACTGATAAGCATATCATTTTGTCATCAAGAAGCCTGTCTGACCAGATGGAATATACACCTCATCTGTTTGGTTTTCAAAGCCACCCCCCACAAAAATAATCTCTGAGTTGGAGAAGATTAACAGCACATATGAGGACAGCTCTCTCTCTGAAATGCTTGGAACAGACAACAAGTCAGTTGGGATTTGGTGACCAGCCTAGCAGAGGCTCTTTGTTCTGGTGCTATGTAAAATCCTCATAAAAGTCAATATCTGACCTCAAGTTCTACTCAGTCCTGTCTTAGACCTCTATGGTTCATTTGCTCGTACCTCTCACTAGACATAAGTATCATTCACTAGAGAGACAAATATGTACACCCCACATCGTGCTTTCCTCGTTTAAAGCAGGCAGGGAAACTGAGGTAACTTCCACACATATTTACATCTTCACAACCTAGAACCATCATCCTGCAGCTGACCAGCTTGTTCTAAATTCAACTCCTTTTACATTTTTGTGGTAAATCTCAGTAAACAAATGTGCTTCCTCTCCTCTGCAAGTAAATATTTTTTCACACTTGGGTTCTTGACACAACTCTTATTGGTTCATCATTTCACTGCCTTCTCCAAGGACTGTAAGAGTAAGACTTTCCATTCTATACACTGCATTTAGATGGGTAAGGTTCAATCTAACATCCACTGACAGTAATGGTGTGGTATTAAATGAGACTCGCAGGATGCGTTCCCTTCATACAAAGACAGGAACAGGGTAACTGTATTCAGTCTACGGAAAGACTTCGTGTACTGACTCACAAAGTGCTTCTTTACGTATCCTAAGGCTTATTTGCCCAGTCTCATGTTAATTGTTTGCATTGCTGGCCCTCAATGTCAGCACTGTTTCAGCTGTCACTGAAGAAACATACTATTATGATAGGGCTTTTAGCACAAAGATTACTTATCCATGGAAGACAAAAAAAAGCAAGAGTACCCACCCATTCAAGATCTTGTAATATAATTAGCACAGCATAATAGATAAGAGTTTTAATGCAGAAACCACCTCCTTGATTATGGAGGGAAACATTAACAGCTTTCTCTTCTGCTGCAATATTAAAAGAACTGAAGTTTATTCCTCAGCAGTGAAGGTATCTCTTCATCACCAAGTCTGTACCACCCAGAAAAGAGACAAAGAAGTAAAACCTGTACACTTTTGTAAAGGCAAAGGTAGCTTGTTTGGTGATGGATAATGAAGTGGACATTTATTTCTCGCTACCCCCTGCTCCAATAGGAAAATGGCAGTGCAAGCCACAATCCTCTCAGTCAGAACATACAAACAATAAAAGAAATATATGCAGAATTCACCTTACTGTGCCTAGTACATGGCATTGAATCTGAGCTTTCAGTCATCCCAAAAGCAATCCTCTCCCTGAATTTACAGGGAAGTCTTCTCCCTGTATTTTGTTCATACAGAAGTCAGATTTTCCAGTAGGCTATTGCTGCGATAATGAGCGACGCAGATTCCCGAGGCAGGTGCAAAGGAGAGCCACGTTATTGCAAAAACCCGGCCTTTTTAAGCAGTTAGCTGGTTATCTGTTTACACAGTTTTAAGGCACAACAGACATAATTCAACCAACCACCCTACACCACGATGTGAACACACGATGGTTATATAACACGTTTTTCTAGCCCTAATTCAGCTGTATCTCTTTCCCACAGTCCTTTTTCTACTTAGCCGAAGTAACAGGCCGGAGCCATGATTTTACAAAGGCAAAAAGGCCTTCATTTTATAAGGTTTTGCCTATATGCAACAGGTCATCATATATATTTCTGAAGTCCATGTTCAAGTGAGTTCCATTTTAAGTATTTAATATTAGGTAGAATTCTATGGAGTTACATGGAACGGAGGAGATTTTCTCCTAATTTTTAATGCTTGCACTTAATAGTGTTGCATACTTGGAAATGTCCATTTTTCATGCTGGATACATGTAAGGGAGGGAGCCTGATAAATAGAACCATCAGGTACAGGATCACGGATAACTGGAAGCTACCCAACACGTAATAAATATAGATTTCTATCAAAATACATAATAAAAGATTGAGACCTCATCACAAGCAGACATTTTCACTTGTTGCTCACATCAGTAGCAAGTAAATCCATCTGTTTTATCAAATCTTTGTCCAAGTAATGCAGAGAGTACAGTTTGCTGCTGAAGTTGAAGTATGTCTGAAAAGGTTTTAATACAGTCCTTTGAGTACTCAAAGACCCCGGGTATTTATATATTTTTACAAGAAGATCCCTCCCGTTACTGTCCCTATTTTAGCCAAATTCTACTCTGAGTAGAATTTTCCAGTCTGCACAGTCTCTAGGTTTAATGAGATGCTTTGACTGGGACTCAGCTAGTAACTGAAACACAGGCTTGGGGGTGTGGCAGGTACCTCGGCTCCTGCTGTACTCAGTGACCTCTACAGAGGGAGTCAGCTCACTGCCCCATGGGCTTCTACTCTGCAGAGCCCTGAATCACTCCTGGCCTACCAATCGACCCTGTTGCCTTTATACTGGCCATGCCAGCCTGAATTTAAATATCTTCCTTCTTAATCTGGAACTAAATCTCGCTATACATGGCCAAGCAAATTCTCTGCCTTCCTTTCTAAAACTCAGGAAACAATGATGCTGACATTCTACTTCCGCACAAACACCCACACATTTCCAAATTTCAGTTTGAAGTGAAATAAAAACAAATAAAAAAGCCCTTTTTTTTTTCAATGTTACAGAATAACAGAGAATTGTTGAGGTAGGAAGGGACCTTTTGGGGTTATCTTGTCCAACTCTCTCTGCTCAAGCAGGGCCACCCAGGGCTGGCTGCCAAGGAGCTTGTCCAGATGACTTTAGATTATCTCCAAGGATACACGGATGGAGACTCAACAACCTTCCTGAGGAATCCATGCCAGTTTTTGGTCACCCTCATGGTGAAAAACTTATTTCCTGTGGTTCCACATGCTGTCTGAAGTAAAGTACTTTTAATGGGAACTTTTAATGACAACAAGATTCCTTGACCATGTATTGGTGAGCAGAACACTGCCATTTGTGGATGAAGATTAAGAACTACTGATCAGTACTGCACCGCTACTCTTGCCCCTTGTGACTTGAAGAATAAAGCTGACTGTATTCATCAATATCCTCACACTGTGAAGAAATGATCTCCATAGATCTTTATAAATCTATGAAGAGAATTGAGCAAACCACAGGAAAGACTAATGTCTGTAGCATAAAAGCAGAACTGGCTTATGCAACCAGCTTCATGTGTATTTTAGTACCATTTCTTTTAAGCATAGCAGCCAATAGATTAGGTCTGAACTTGAAAGGTCATTTAACAAAAGTAGGAAAGAAATGCTATCTTCTAATATTCATATTTTTACATAGAAAAAAATTTGATTTTCAAGATCAAGCTGCTTTCTCCAGCTTCTTGCCTGTGGTAGACAAGCATAGCTATATTCACTTCAGTAAGACTCACCAGATGGTAATAGTGTAAAATAACCTGTGTTTTTAAATTGTGTAGTTTGCAAATCATAGATATAAAAATACATATATACACACACATATGTTTTAATTCTAATACATGCTAAGAAGATAAAAGACCATTAATTAAAAAATAAAAATAAAAAATTATTTAAAAAAAAAAAACAACCCCAAACCAATCTACAACAATTCAGAGGGTTGACAGAGTGCCTTTAATGGCCTTAAAATGCCTTCTAAGGCAACTTAGATATTCAAATAGCCACACCTGCTCCTGGTGCTTAGCATGTACCACAACAACCATCCTGGGCAGCCTCAGTTATTCACATCTTCATTGTTTAAGGCCTTTGACTTTTTCCAACCTACATTGATTAGCTTGAAAGGAAAGGGACAGCACAAGCAACATGGCTTCCATTTGATGGACCGTATCACAAAACCTTTACAATAATCAATGAAAAACATGCCAGAAAAGGAGATGCTGCAATAAATGTACTACATTGCAAAGAAAATCTTCTAACTTTCTACAGCAAAGATGCTGTATGTCATGCAAATGTATGTGCGAAGATGCATGTACATTTATCTCTCTGGTGAAAAAAGATTTATTTCTAGTGAGAGAAGGATACACTTGAAAGCTGAAGTCATATTTTTCAGCCAAAACAACACTAGGGTACATCTTCAACAGTTTTCATGCTCTTACGTTGTTATTATTAAGCGACTGACTATGGCCTTATCACGTACACCAAGAAAACAAGATGTTTTGCCAGCACATTTTAATTTGATGGATCATGACTTTTATCTCCCAGCAAGGATTCGATATTTGCATGTCCTTTTTTATGGCTACTGTTTAAGGCACTGAGCCATGGCAGTATCTCACATGAACCACTTCTAGAATACAAAAAATAGTTTAAAAATGCAAGAGAGAGTACCAGTCATTTTTGCAGTAACTGGGGAGTGTGGCTGAGGGGTACATGACCCATGACATTCACGATGACTGAACCTTACAACACACTTCACTAGTGCTTGACTCTCAGTTTTCCTTTGGCACTCACGGTACTTCAGTGCCACTCTTGAAATTTAGCTGGTTTTGCGAGTGTGTCCTCTTCATGTACTGTTGTAAGTATACAAAGAAGAGTGAAAGACAGCCACCTTTACTTCCTGGTCGCCCTACTCTCCAGTCCCCCTTCACACACCATATGGAGGAAAGGAATGAACACACAGAGCTCTTGTGACCAGAAGTTACAGGTTTCCTGGGCGGGTGAAGTGGGCCACATTATCTTCCAAACTTTCTTGCCCATACATGGACAAGAAGGTAGCAACGTTTTACACAGTGCCTGCATACCTAAAGCAGCAAGTAACTTCTGCTAAGTACATACTCACCTAATCCCCTGCTGTTCCCCACAAGAGCTTGTCAGGCCCTGCTGACTTCTTGCAAAAACTCAGGTGAGGAAAGAGCCAGCCAGCAGCATTTCTATGTTGGTCTCAGCAATTTAGTATTTAAGTGGAATCAAATCACTTAAGAGAGAAACAAAGCCAGAAGTCTTGCAAAGGCATCAAGCTCCTGTGCCCAGTGCCATCCAAATTCACAAGTAGAAGGCTATTATTCTACCATCCCAGAATACTACCCACATCAAAGAATAGTGCATGATAACAGCATTAGAACAGATTCATTCAGTAAGACCAAAGCTTAGCAGTTTCAAACACTGGATGGTTCATGATGAATGGTCCATGATGACTGAACAGGCAAAGTGTTTAAGAAGCCACAGAAGTGCAGAATTATCTTTCCCTCCTCTGTCACTGGGGATGCCATGATTTTCTGAGGTGGGCCTATGGATATTTCTTTTATTTTTGTAATGGTTTTTAAGCTACTTAGGTTTTTGGTTTACAGAACATCCTAACAAAGACTTCCAAATTCAGTTATGAAAAGTCACTGACAGATCACCCCCTAATGGAAGCCAACAAGCAAAAATCAAGGAATGCCTGAGCAAGCCACAAGTAGTTTTTCCTTTGGTCTTTGCAAAGTTTTTCAAAGGACAGGGTCTCTGATTTTCTTCCTCTACTTTTCAGACTTGAAAATAGCATTATCAATTAGCTGCCCTCAGAGGATGTGAATTTTGGTATCTGTCAACCTCACTCACAGGGATTTGGAGCGAAGTGCTGCCATAATTGCATCCTATCTGGACGTACTATGATGCTCTCTGGTCCTACTATGTGAGGAAGCAGCAAGAGGGAGCTGTTCCATGAGGAAGAGGACGCAGTGAGCCAAGCAGGGTGACAAAGCTGGCAAAGGGAATGGTATCAGCAGCAAGAGCCCAGTTGCACCACACTGTGAGAGGTAAGATCCCAGAACAGGCAAGTCCGTAATCCCAGAATCATATAATACTTTGAGTTGGAATGGATCTTTTAAAAATCAAGTCCAACCCACTTGCAAACTGATCATTAATATTTCCATGGATGGAGAATCTCTGGGCAATCTGTTTCAATGTTTTTTCACTCTCATTATTAAAAAACTTCTTCCTTATATCTAATCTAAATCGACCATCCTTCATTTTAAAACCATTACCCGTGGTCCTATCAGCATATGCCCATGTAAGATGTTCCTCTCCCTCTTTTTAGAAATTCCATTTAAGTTTTAGAAATTCCATTAAGTTAAGCAGCATGGAAGGCTGCTATAAGGTCCCCCCCATATCCTCTAGACTGAACAATCCTAAATAAGTAATAAGACATCCGGCCTGAGGTCAAGAAATCAGTCCACAAGTGTGGACAGGCACAAGCAACAGGCTGCAACACCTACTGTGGAGTGGCCCAAGCAGGAACCAATATCATTCCCAAGCAGCTGTGCGAAGCCTCTGCCATGGGAAGCCTTCTTCCAGCTTTTGGTCAAAGAAGTCCCAAGGCAAAAAAGGCTTTTAAAATATCTCTTTCTGACCAGAGACATGGCCTTGAGTGCAGACGGCCAAACTCCTGGGAGGGGTGTGGAATTGTGTTCCAGGATCTGCCACTGCTATTCCAGAGGCAAGGGGGGCTTTCCCTGCTGTCTGCATTGCTCCATACATTGCAGTTGCTTCTGTGGAAAATGCTTTACAGGTTGGATGGCTGACATGACTTCCTTGCTTAAGTCTCTCCTCTCTGGTGTGGCCCTTCATTTACTCTTTAAAAAAGCTATTGAGTGAATTTCAATTTAGATTATTTGAAATAACAAAATTTTAAAAGCAATTCAACTACAGGAAATCACTGTTGGAAGGCCATAGGTGAACCACCAATTTCACCTTTAAAATGGATTTATATCCCATCCTCTCAAAACTCCTATTAAAAAAAAAGCTTCAACCCACAAGAGCTGACATCAGGTCAACAGAATAACGTCTTCTTAAGCATCACATTGATGGTACAAGTGTGTTTTCAGTGACAGTTTGGCCAATGAAAAATTCCCCTGTTCAAGCATTGCTGTAATTCAAAACCTAACTGAAAGTTACACAAATACCTCAACACTTCTCATCACTTAGAATAGTACTTTGTTAGTTAAGGGCAGATAATTTCAAGACAAAATATGTGCATCAAAGTTACCTTAAGGAACTGGCACAGGCAATAATGACCTCAAAATGACTACTCACAGGATTAAATACTGTATACAGGAGCCAGCAATTTTAACCTCATTAACTGTAGAGTAACCTCAGTTCACTAACTCAATTACTTACATAATTTGCACAATCACTATTCCTTAATTACTAGCACAACTTTAATAGCAAAGGTGTAAAACTGTGGAGACATCATTAAAAAATAAAGTTGCTAGAGAATATTTACTAGGTTCTCCTCCAGTGCTTTAAATCCATTCTGCCTGAAAATGGAGCTTGAAAGAACACTGACTATTAAAGCTATGGTCCTTCCAAATTTGTCTGTTGCTTTGGAAGAATTTGAGATGCAGTCTGTGAAAATGGAGAGAGACTTAACAAGCTCTGGATCTGATATAGGGAGGTCAGCTTCATGATGGTTTTTTGTTGGCAATCTTGCATACAAATTTTAACAGGGATGGGAATGGGCTCTGGATCAGTTTTTCACTTTGATTGATGTGGGTGGTATGGTGGTGGTGTTTGATCATTTAAGAAAGCAGTAGAAAAGTTTGTAGACAAATAAGTGAGCTGTCTTGAACCTGACACCCATTGAAAAAATCAGAGGTGGGAGAAAATATTATCCCGAAAAGAAAGAGACAAGACAGCAATAGAGACACCTGAAAGCTGTCAGGGTAAGGATCACTGTTGAACTATCATCTCAGTAACTAGTTCATGGTGCATGGAAAAACAAAAGGATAGAGGAGGAAGTTCCAGGACATCTCTTGGAAAACTAGCAGGGAATGGAAGGGGAGAGGGAAGCAAAAAGGATTTCTCTGAGGGGTGCACTGAAGAAGCAATTAATCACAGAGTGAAGAAGAGAAGCAGTACCACAGTCACAGCTGAAAGCAGCAGAGGAGTCAAGCAGATCCCTTCTTTCCTCATAGAGCTGAAGGAAACTGCCCTGTCATGTAATTGGAAGTCAGACACTGATTTTGAGCTTAGGTGCATACGGAGGCCTTGGGAATGTTTTTAACAGAGCAGACTGAGACACAGAACTTGCTTCAGTTTTAGTGCAAAAACAAAGTTTGTATGAATTGGTTCATTATAATACTTTCATATGTTGTTTTTTCCCCTGCTTTCTACAGCTGTGTAAAGCATGACAGTAAGAAAACTGTTCCCATTAGATCTATTCATTCCACAACAATAACACATACAGTACAACAACAGAATATGAACGAGCCACAAAATAATGAACTTGTAAAATCTATGGAGGCAAGAAGTCCATTTTTTTAACCTGCTGAGAAATAGACTACAGAAGCATTTAACCAATTATCTGTATACTCTGCCCTTTTCTCAGCAAATCTGGAAGCACAGGCTCTCTTCCCTGACACCTCGGGAGAGAAGCTGCCAAGCATGACTCTGCCTCCGCTGCTGCAGCTACACCCACTCCTGTACTCTGTGGCAGCATCAGGGAGCAGCAGTCTCCCTTTTCTTCCTGTGAATATGAGTGAATGTCCACCAGCCCTAGAACTGAGAATCCCAGACACATTGCTGCCAGTGAATAACCCAGCCTCCATTACCCTGAAATCTGGAGGGAACACAATGAATTCCTCCATAAGGTATATCCACCTTTATTGATTGCCACAGTTGTGGGGTCCCTTCCTAACACAATGCACTTAAGAAACTGTCATCGTTGTTTCACACCAGATATGTGCACATGAATGCAATTTTTATGAACTACCTTCCTTACTAGAGATGAAAGTTATCTGCCTCTGGTGTCTTTCTCTCTTGGGTTTTGTATCCTTAGTGATGTTCCCATACAGAAGCTCTGTTTATCTCCCTGTAAGTGCCAGTCTGGATTGATTTCCTTTCCTCAGCAAATTTTGGTCACTCCCTCCAGAATGATTTCCAAATCTTCCTGTGATCTCTCTCTGGCAGTTGGCTGCAGTCCAGGTCCTTCTGGAACCTGACATCGCACTAAGGTCACTTTCTTAAGTTTAGGTTTGTGACTAAGTTGTGACAAAAAGAGAAATCATTTTACTTTCTGCTTTCCCCCTTTACTTAACAACATGCTGTATATATAGATTTCTATCTCTATACCAGCTCCTGAAATGTTTTAGTGCTCTTTCACATTTAGTAGTGCTATAAAATAGCAGCAGCTCAGTTCAGTGCTTTAGCAGTATTTCTATTACTTCCAGTGCCTGATCCAGCTATTCTAAAGTGAATTTGTGGATCTCAACATTTGCCTCTGCCTGCCTTTAGACTATAGGCTTCTCAGTGCCTGCTGTGTTTGTACAGTCCTGACCAAAGATCCTCCCTCACCCACCGCAACTGTCCTGAGACCCAGCAGTAACATGTGCAATAAAACTAAACATGGTCTTCTTCCTGTGTCACACAGAGATGTCAGGCTTAGAAATGTTTGTTATACTGTCCTAGGAGAGAAATTTAATGTGTCTACCTGCTCTTAAGTTTTGCGGGGTTGATTTCCAAATCCAGGGAGGCATATGCCCAACACAGCATCAAACAGACACAACAACCACTGCTCCAAATTTTGGCTTCACTTCATCTCATTACAAAAAGCAGCTCATGTCCTGCTGTGGAGGAGGTGCAGGATTATGCAGGAGGTCAGACTCCATCATTCTGCTGATCACTTCTGTCCTTAACTGTCTAAAAATAAGTTTTCAAAGCCCTTCTTAGGTCTAATGGAGGCTTCATAAGAAATCCTTGAACTGAGATTCATTTCTGGATTCATGCAAACAGCTGAATGGATCCATTTGCAAGCCAAGGCTCTGATCCAGCAGAGAGATACATTCTTATTCCCTTTACTAGCAGTTTTTAAAATTCTAAATGTTGATGCTTCATTCTGCACTTTCTGCAATTTCTTTTAAGTGACTTTCACAAAGGACAGTTGGCTAATATTCAGTACTCAGCTTTGTACCGGAGCTGGTGGTCACAAAAAGTGCTAAGCAATATTCCAGCAAATTTCCTTGTCCTCATGCACTTCAGTGGGGTTATTTGCTGTTGCTCATGAACATTTGATTTGCAGCAGCAGCACAGGTGATATTGCCCGTTTCTTCTTATATTCTCAAGCTAATAATTCATTTTACAATAGGAAGCCAGTATAAAATGATTGAAAATGGCAAAAAAGAGTTTTGGGAAATATATAATTCTTGAAATGATAGATGTTGGATCAACTTTTCTTTTTTTTCCTAACCAAAAATCTTTTCCTAAACCAAAAACAAATTTCTATTTTCACATTATTTTTATAGCAGCTGCTGAATATGCTTATGGCAATTTCCACTTAAAAGAATAACCATGATTTTTGTAGACTTGCCCTGTATTAAAATGTTTGGGCCTAGCTATATCTGGTATCTGAGCAATACAATATTACATAAAATTCTTGGATTTTAATAACATTTCTGGATATGGATCAGTTAATAAACTTTGTTTCACCAACCACCTAACAGATACCCAGCTATGACTGCTTAATGAATGTTTCCCTGAAATGAAATCTGGAACATTTCAAACTACCAGACTGAGAGAAAAAATAATTCTCTGTAAGAAAAACCCTGTTGCAGATTCAGTTCTACATAGCTGAAGCTCACTTTATTTCAATTGGCAGCATTTTCACCTTTGAAAATCATCTCATATAGCATTGTGGCAGTCTTTTATGTTCACAGTGATTACTTACTGAACAATATGCTAAAATAGGTTGCTGGAAGTGCAAGGCCAACTGTTCCCACACATTCCAGCTTCCATAAGTACTGTATCCCTTCTGGATCTATAGGTTCTGCAGGGTAAGGTAGGCACAGAGCCTCTTCCAGGGGCAGGCTTGAAATGCTTGGACATTACATTAGGACTAAAAGTCCGCACACTTTGAAGTGGTGTTACACAAAGTCAAGTGGCCGAACTGCAAATGTTAAGCCCTCTCCCTGCTCTGGGGCGCAAAGTGCAGAGCTGCACCTGCAATGGGAGCTGCACCTGCAGTGGGAGCTGCACCTGCAATGGGAGCTGCACCGGGTGACGGAAGCTGCACCTGCAATGGGAGCTGCACCTGCAGTGGGAGCTGCACCTGCAATGGGAGCCATACAGTCCATGACAGCTGCCTCTTGCTGGCCTCAGCCGCAGGTGTCAGGATCATGAGGCCACCAACCAGGTATGACCTATGCACTGTCTGGAAGGTGTGAAACATGCCCTGGAGAAAACTGTGACACCTTGGACTGCTATGCTTCCATCTTTCTTTTTATGAGAAGGGAAGACTGGAGAGTGGGAACAAGCCCCAGTGCTTCAGCTTACATTATAAACCTGACACAGGGCAATGCCAGCCAGCCCTAGCATGAATCCAAGCTGGACCAGCACAGGCTTGCTTTGTAGTCCTGTTGTACAACCCTGAGATCAAGGCAATAAATCAGCTTCCTTGTTCCCATCTTAACACTTTTATAGCCCCTGCTACAGACACTGCCTCATAGTATTATCACAAAAAAAAAATATTTGTGATGATGGTGGAGTTGAATCAGCAGTGAGTGCAACTTAGGCACTGAGCTGATGATGAACAGGGCATCACTGACTGTGGAGAGGCAGCCACAGCTACAGTAACGAAACACTGGGGACTGTGGTTCCTGTGATAAACAATATGCCACTTCCTTGCTGCTTCCACCAAAACAATGTATAAGACACTACTGATAAGCTGCATGTAGGTGACATGGCAGTTGCCAAATTGCTAATTTATGGGGGTTTGTCAGGCAAATAGCAGCAGTGGCTGTGGAAGAACTATTGGTGAATGTGAAAGTGGATTTTGCTTCATAATTGTCAGAACACTGTAACACATTGGTAATCAGACAGTTTTAGGCAGCTCCACCTTTTTTCCAAAATCAATAATTAGAACAGCTCAGCTAAGCCAATGGTGTACATTTCTCTTGAGTTCATGAACTGGCTTTTGACAAAAAAACACACAGACAGGAAAAGTGGGGGGAAAACTCCACAAAGGTGGAACTAAGACATCCTAGTTAGGGACTGCTTTTTTTTTTAAGGCATAAGTGAAAAGATACCAAAAATGACCTTTTCACAAAACAAATACCTTTCAATCTTGTCAGCTCAACATGAGCATGGGTATTTCAGCTGCTGGACCGAACTACAAAATGTCACAAACATCAAATGCAGGCGTATCCTCTCTGGTATAGACGCTGGGGTTGCAGCGTCATTTTTACAAAAGTAACAAAACAAAACAGAGCTTACTATACCCGCTGAGGAAGGAAGGCAGCATGGGAGAACATCTAGTCCAAGGAAAGAGATTTCACAACCTCTCTGGGCAACCTGTGCCAGTATTTGATCAGTCTTTGAGAAAACGTTTAAGTGGAACTTCCTGTATTTCAAATTGTGCCAATTACCTCTTGTTCTGTCACTGGGCACTAGAGTCTGGCTCTGTCCTCTTTACTTCACTCATCCCAACCCAATCCGGTATTTATGCCAATGGGTAAGATCCCCTAAGTCTTCTCTTCTCCAGGCTGTAGAGTCCTAGCTCCCTCAGGCCCTCCTTACATGACAAATGCTCCAGTCCCTTAATATTCTTTGTAGCCTTTCACTGGGCTTTCTCCAGTACATTCATGTCTCTCTTGTGCTGGGGAGCTCAGCACTGACCCCAGAACTCCAGATATGTCTCACGAGTGCTGAGCGGAGGAGGAGGATCACCACCCTCAGCCTGGTGACACCCTGCCTGCTGCAGCACATGGGCACAGCCAATCAGGTCCCAGGTGCCAAAAGACAATACAAACCTTGTCATAGAATCATAGAACCATTTAGATTGGAAAAGACATGTAAGATGATTGAGTCCAGCTGTTAATTTTGCACTGCCAAATCCACCACAAAACCCTCCTCCTTAATGCCCAAGCATTTGTAGAAGTTTGAAACTACTCAGCCAACCAGCTAGGAATGTGAAGGCAACATCAGAAAGCTGGTTGGGGGAGAACTTTTTCAAATATTCTGGGGCATTATGATGAGGGATTTATTTTATTCCTATACTTAATCTACCTAATCTTTTGTCATTTTCAGATAACACTGGCAAACTTTCACATAAACAAACTACTCAACTATTCAGCTAGAAGCCGTGTGTCTCTAGCCCTTCTCATTGTGCAGAGACTACAGCTGTGAAATGCTGACACTTTCTTTTTTGGCCTGTTTAAGAGACAATCAATTTACAGAACAATTTCACAAGTCTATGTAGTTTATCGTCACAAATCTTTTTAGTTTAGCTTTTGGATTGAAACACTTCAAGCATTTCAAACAAGTATCACATGGCTTTCTGAAGCCTGCTACAGAAATCATAATAAAAGGCCTATTGTAGAAGAAGCCTAACTAAACACACAAGGAAGACACGATTCATTGGGACTGGGACAATTCAACGTCTTCTGTAGAGAAGTATTTACTTCTTCCTGATTCACCATTACCTGCGGTATTTCTCTAAGCAGCAGCAAAGTGTCAAAGGCAAGAAGAATTTTAACAGCTCATCACATGAATAACAGACTTGAGACACAGCCAACTGAAGCTGTCATAAGGAAGATGAGATAGACAAGTTTGCTCAGGGATTGAACACTATAAGCAACTCTGTAGTGCTGGCTGCAGATGTGCCTGTGCGTACACACATGGGAGAAAGGCAATGAAAGCCTATAAAAATGTATATAAGATAAGAGAAACTTTCAGAGATGCAGTGCAGCCTGGAAGGGGGTGTGGAACTATGACCAAAACTAGGCTCCTACTCTATTCAGACAAATGGGATTTTGTAGGTGTTTGAAATAACAGATTTTGTAGGTGTTTGAAATAACAGATTTGTAGTGAAGAAAAAGCAGGCTCTGTATCAATTCCTTTTCTGAATGAAAAAGTTTGTAAGACCCTGAATAATGATTAAACCCTCAGGTCAAAGGTACACCTACCTGGACAGGAGAGAAATTGAGATGCTATTCTTGCTAAGCCAAGGTGGAAAGAAGATATTCATTCAGCTTAATCAAAAAGTTAACTGAAAGTATTTAAACAAACCTGGCAGAAGAGCTAGAGGCTTTACTGCAGGAGTATGGGAAGCCTGAGTATGTCTCCAAAGGGCTCAACACCCACAGATGCAATTTTTGCTGTGGAAAAACATCCAAAGTAAGGTTGAAACCTGGCTTCTGAATTGCTTTCGGTGGTTTTAGGAGGTTTTATCATAGGTTTGCTATTTATGAGAAAGGAGCCAGAGTCAACATATTTCTGGACTAAAATCACTGTAACTATAAAAAGCCATGAAATACAATTTCTAAATATGCATGTTAAGTATCAAGTAGATACTTGATAGTAGATACCACACAAGAAAGGAGTTCAACTACTAATCTACACAACAAATTTTTGTTCTGGGCAAAAGGACAAAATCCTTGTTATTTTGCACAAAATGACCCTCAGAGGATAGGAACTAGCTTCGTTTTTCTTTGGAAGCCTCTCAATGCCTCATATTTCATGAGTGATGGATAGCTGTCTATATTTCACAGGAAGAGCTGCCATGCAGGAAGGCGCCTTTCAGACAAGAATCACAGAATAGCTGTTTGTGATAATGGTTTATGGTGCACTTGCAGCACATATGAAATCCCTTCAGAACCAAAGACGATTTTTATAAAAAAGATAAAACCAGAACTGAATTCTGGGGACAATCAGGCAATAATTCCATTGTGAATTGTGATTGTGGAAGAGTCATAAATCAGGCAAAGATCTGCCCAGCAGTGTAACCCACTTGCCAGCAGAGTTATCTGAAACATTCAAGTCTCTGGCAGCAATTTTAACTAATGAATCCACTGTAATTAACTCATTAGCAGTTGTTCCAATGACTTTAGCACTGTAAGCCTCTGAGGCTCCAGAAAGCTAGATATTTTAGAGGCTTTAAATTTTGCTAGAATGTGGCAGATATTTGCACAAGGCTCTCCTCAGTAAACAGAAGTGAGTTCAACCGTCTTCCACTTCTTGGGAAAATGTAACCTTTGTGGCAACCCTTCCTGGCAGAACACATCCTATGGTGCTTTTCCATGGCTACTCAGGCTACATAGCAAGGCCATCAATAAACACACATCCTTTTATGCTTAACAGTCAGCTCTTTCTTTACTTTTGGGGCTAAAACAAAACCTCCTACAGCTACAGCTCCATTAGGGACTACAGCAGCTGGCAGTCCTGACTTTGTGCAGCAAAGAACAATAGATGTATAACACACAAAGGTCATTTCTGTGACAGAGTGGGACCTGCTCTAACAAGTTATGAATATGTAATAGAAAATGGAGTTTGACAGGTGTTTTCTGTTCTGCGGACTGAAGTCCTGCACAATGCACTCCTCCCTTAAGTGGGTCTTGCAAAAGCTACTGAAACCCACTACAGCATCACACCAAGCCCTGTATCAGTCGATGCTGCTCCTTGACCAGGAGTGCATGACCCAAAGGCTTCCCCTGCAAAGTGTCCCAAGCAGGAGCACCTTATCCAAGTCCATACTACACAGGTTCAGGCACTGAGTCAGGACAGGCCACTGGGGGGCCAACTATGCAGCCACCAACTGCATCCTCACTTAGATCTCACCCAAATTCTCTGTATGTGCCATGTACAAGGCCAGAATGCTGCCTAGACAACACTAATCCCAGTGTGCAGGTGGGACCAGAGGGTCTTTCCAACCTAGGCAGCCCTCAGCATCCCCTGCCCCTTTTCATCAGGGGTACAGCCTTCCAGTAAAAATATATTGCAGGAAAAGAGGGAGAAAAGCCACTCCACACCAGGACAGCTATCCACACTTATCTGTTCAGAATCCGTTCTTGCCAGTATGCCCCAAGGACAACACATGCAAGTCTTGGCCTTCACTAGGCTGGACTCCTTGGAAGATCTCCGTTCCACTGGGGGTGCTCTCCTCCAAGTCTTTCTGGCTCATGTGTGTTTTATCACCATCCCTGTCAACTCTGCTTCTACTGGTTATGTCACATTCCTCCCCATGGAGAAGCAGGGAGTCACAGAGACACTGCGCCATGTTTTCCAACGGGATTGGTTCTGACATGCACAACAGAGCTAGAAAAGCCTAGCCTGCCCTCGGTTCATATGCCTAGTACAATCCTTTATACTCTAAGGCAGAGGATCTGGACAGACTTGTTGCTTTCAGAATAACAACACATATCAGCACTTAAGCTGTTTCTTCTACCAGATGCTCAATGCAGAACCGTCTGCATTTTATTTTTAAATATTGAGAGAAACATTTTATGAACTGTCATTATCTAGTTTGGCAGATAACACATGTAGCTGGGTCATAGTTTCTAGAGTTTCATCACAGTTTGGTAGTAGTTAAGCATTTTCGAATGAAAGCTAGAATTTGTAGACGCTGACAATATACCAGAACTGCAGGGGGTAGAAAAACACAAAACCAGATAATTCTGAAAGACTTCAGTGAAGATCATGAGAATTTTCAGTCTAGCCAATGCCTTCCCAAGTCTGGGTACAACAAAAGCAAGCACCCTGGGATGCTGCTCTATTTCTTTTAGATCTGGACCCTGCTGACACTAAAAGGGAACTGGGGGAGGAAAGGACAGCTCTGTTATGGAGGCTGGGAGGAACAGGACAGCCCAGTCAGGGCACACCCGGGGTGCTGGTCTGACTTTGTTTAGCTCTGCCTGCAGCCAAACTCTGGCTTGCAGTAGTGATTATACAGCTCCTAGTGCACCAAAAACATGGCCCTCAAAAGCCATGAGGAGATGTAAGATCTGTTGCCAAACACCCTCCCAGACAGCATCCAGGACAGCTGGCAGCTCAGCCACAGACCAAACACTCTTAGAAGAGGCACCCAGTCTCCCCTGATCTGCTGGCAGAGCAGCAGCTCTGTGTTGGTGAGCGTGAGCCCTTCAGGAAGATAACCTTCCACCACTCCTGTGGTGTTGGCACTAGCTGACTGGGCAGACAGGACAGATGACCCCAGAACAAAGTAAAAAGCAGCAGCAACTGCCAAGCAAGACAGGACCTCACTTCAGCTCCATCAGAGTGTGCCAGACAGGTGAGGATATAGCCCCTGAAGCAGTGATCTCGAACCTCTGGTGTAGCTGATAGCTGAGGTAGCTGTCCCCACATCTTTAGCTAATTTTCATATGCAAATAGGGTTTCATCTTGCATGTTTGATGAATGACCTTTACTACTGCTACTGATGTCCTCTCCAGCACAGACAGACTGTGCACTTGCCACAATCAGCTGGTATAAACCCAGTCTTTCTCTGTCTGCTGCATTCCAGTTTTTGGAGGAGGAAAAGACTAAATTTGAAGCTTAATTATTTAAAATAAATTAGTTTCCTCACTTAAGAGTTAGAGATGTGATTTAACAAGTTGGGGACTGACATTTAAAAGTTTAGTGGTGAGTCAGACTGTGCCAAAAGGGTGCAATTGAGAACAGAGTGAAAAGTGAATGTAAACTCTCTGGAGCTTTAATCTTGATTGCAATATTACTGACAAAACTCAGCCCAGAACTGACCCAGATTCATCTTGACTAGCTTTTTAAACATAGATGTGACACCCCATTTAGAAACTGTTGTCCTACACACCATCTGTAGTTTATGGAGAAAAATCAAGACCTCTGGGGGAAATCAGCCTGATCTGAATCGCAGATCTCAACAGCCTGTTAGCAATATTCCCTTCCCTTTTAAAAGAAGTCTCCTGATTGCATCACCCCTTGCATCTGTGAGCTGTAGGAGTCAGGCTGTTCATAAAAATCTGCTTTAGACACCAGAACATCTAGAACTTACCCTCTCTACTCAACTTTCCTAGCTTGCTGTGTTGCCTGCTCTGTCACTCTCCTACAATGACCACTGAGGATTCCTGTGGTTTAGGGGCACGGCCCAGCAGGTGCCATTCTGCACACACAACAGGTACTGCTCACATCCATGCTGCTGCGTTAAAGCATGGAGTTTACACAGCCATCTGGAACACATCTCCAGATCATTTTGAGCACCCACAGGCGCAGGACTCCAGATGAAGCCTCATGAGCCCTGTTTAACAGCTGCCAGTTCGTGGTGGCCCCCATGGCCACCAGGGACACTGCTCTGCTGTCCAACAGGACCCACTCTCCTCTTCCGAAAAGCTGCCCTAGACTATACTGGTGTTTGGGGTTACCCTGCCTCAGCTGTTGGTTGTTGTGGCCAGACTGCCAGGATGCTTCTCAACAGTAGCCCTGTCCTCCTGCCTATCAACCTGGTGTCGTACTGCTTCCCTTTACCATCTTTCCAGGCATTTCCAAAGGTAAAAACATCCCACCTTTGTTTCCTTTTGCCTCTTTCTGAATCCCCCCATACAAGCGGCACCATTACAAAGTGGAATAAGAAACTATGTGCGACAGATTACCATGAGACCGCATCAACGAAGCTCAGAAAAAGGAATAGAATGGGAAAACTTTCACTATCCTTGTGTTTTAAGTGCACACAGACAATGCAAGATTCCTATTTGTCTTAAAGGTACATAAATTTTTACTGGCTTTATTTGCTGGAAACAAAGCGTGATGTTCAGTATCACAGCACAATGATAGGGGTCTGTAAGTTGTACAGTCACTGGCTAGATCAATAAAATAAAAATGCAGTTTCAATAAAATAAAAATGCGGTTTCAAATCGACCAAATATAAAATAACTTCTCTCAAGGCAAAGAACCAGAACAGTCTACAAGGCTGATGGACCATTGAAGAAAAAGATTCAAGAGTTCTTTCAGTAAAGTTCTTCAATTTGTCGAGGTGTAATAAACTGGTATTTAAAAATATACATTGTACTACTATGCTTAGCCTGAAAATCAAGAGAGACCATACCACTAATACAACTAACTAAATACATAAATTGATTCTACTATCAAAACACTGTATTCATTTTGCATTTTTTTGAATAGGAAAAAAAATATCATTTCCTGTAGTGAACTCAAGGTGAAGAGGGATTAAAGTGATAACATTCAAAAGAAGTGCATTTGTTTATATCATCTAAAATAGGTGGGGAATAATGCCCAAAGCAGGAGTGCTGCCAGCACCAGCTCAGCTCTGCCATGGCTTTGTCTTGCTCAGTCTTTAATACTCTGACAGGTAAAGAGGGCACCACCCACCCAGAGATAAGGCTTCTCCTCGCATCTAATCTGAGCCCTGCAAGCTTCCTTTTAGCCATTTATTCCTCAACATATGTTTTGACTCCACCAAGAAGACTTGGGCTCTGTCATCTCTATCCCTGTTCTTTAAATAGCTGTACACTGCTCTATACCATACCAGCCCTTCGACTTCTTCACTGATTCCCTCAGTCTCTCACTGTAGCTCTTGTTGACCCACTGGACCCTCTCCTCTATGTAAAGGGCTGCTACTGTTCCTCTGAGGGATATCCAAACAAATCAGGAAACACTGCATTAGGTCACTTCAAGGTTATTCTCCTTTTCTTTCCCTTCCCTGAGCTTACTTTGCAAAACAAACATATTACCACAAATAGTTGTAATGATACAAATTAACCTTATCTGATAAAAATTAACATGACCCGAAAGCCGTTCCATTGATCCATGACAAAATATGGGTTATCTTCTTTACTTGAGGTGCGTAACAAAGACAAATAAAGAAACAAACAAAGATTTACGCCTAGGCTCTTTTTTTCCTAGCTGATAATTGAAAAAAGCACCTGAAAAGAGCAATTAATCTTCCTTATCTGAGCTGACTTATCATAAGAGGCATCGCCTTCTGGAGTTGTCTGTTCACTTCATTGCCTACAAATGGAAGGTGATAGACTTAGGCTCAGACATCAAGCTTAGTGTAGATGACTCCCATGTTACTAGCAATGTTTGCTAATAATATGCAAGCTAAACAGACAACCTAAGTTCCTCTCCTAAATTCAAGCTGGTTTGATAAAGCAAGCAGGAGGAAAAATGTGGTTATGTTTTGATAGAACAAGAAGCAGTTACAAATCTAAATGCAAGGATGGCATTAATGGTGCAATTTGCATCACTCTCCAAAGTTAATGTGCAGCCATTACACTTTCTTTTAGTACAGTGTAAAATGTACGGTATATATTTAACTCAAGAGTTTGCAGACTCTGAGAAGTTTCACTGCTTTCTTACCACAGTGGACACCTTAACTCTGTTCTCTTACTTCATTCATCTCCTCTATGAAATTCCTATACATTATTATAAAAGAAACACATGACATCTCCTAATTTTATTCTCACATTGTTATTTTATATGATTTGTCAATATTACGCTCATGAAGTGTAGAAATGTAAGCCCTTCTCTACTAAAAAACCACTCCAAAGCCTAAGCTCTAGCGTTATTCATACCCCTGCAACATCATGGCAGATTTAATTTATCAGCACCGCTGTGTTTTTCAAAGCTGACAGCAAGGAGTAAGAGCATTGTGAGGGGTCATCACATTTCACAAATGTTTTGGCTGGGAGAGGTAGATCAAAAGGCATTTTGGCAAGGAAAAAGAGGACCCCTAGGAACAGAAATGTATGAAAAGTACCTAGGTTAGGAATTTATCTGCCTCCTTGCTCTGGAGTAGAAGCAGTGAGGAAGTAAACTGAAACCCTGGCTTGCCCTCAAGCAGCCAGGATGTGTGACAGACTGCACTAGACCAAGAAAGCTGAGAACACACCGAGCAAGGGGGCTGGGAAGGGAAGATGAAGAGTGGTACCTTCACTCCTGTGCAGAAGCAGCCCTTCCTGAAGACACGATGCAGTGTTATCTGAAAGCCGTTATGCAAAAGGTCTCATTTCTAGACAAGGTGTTTTTCAAAGCCCTCCAATCGTGCAGATCACTGTTGGATGACTGATATTGCCATTGTGTCAAAGAGAAATAGTTGGGACCAGTGAAAAAACTTAAATCTTAACTACTACAGGTTTTTTTCTATAAAATGCTTATTTTATAGGCATTTATATACAGGAGCACCTATGAAACAAAGTAGACGGTATAGAATTGCAATTCTATGCTTTTTAACAGAAACACTGTTCTGCCTAAGCCAAAATTATTCAAAGGAGAAACATATTTAACTGATGGGATGAGAAATTCAGTGTGGCAAAGATCTTATTCAGCCTCGATAAAGTCTGAGCAAGAAAGAGAACGAAAGAGAGACAAATTCACATTAGCACTGGCACTGAAGATACAGAGACAAGCTTGGCATGGGGGGAGGGCCAGGGGGAGATGGACATTTAATACCACAGTTTTGGAAAAGACTCAAATCCTATAATTTTAGCTATCAACAGAGCATCCTCCAGATAGTGGTGCAAAGCACAAATTCAGATTCCTTCCAGTCTGAGAAGCAAAGACAAACTAGATTGCTAACACAAGGATCTGTAAATGTTGACTGGAGTTAAAGAGACGTATTAATTTTCTTCTGTCAAATTAAAATAGATTTATATTTGGCTTACTAAAGGTATCCTGGTACATAATGGTGAAAAAAAAAATGCAGCAGAGAATTGGTAGCAAAAGCAAAATACCTCAAACTTAAGCCCTGTGCCATACTTGCAGTCACGACCTTCAGCTCCAGCAGTTTCTGCTTCTCCAGCTCCCTTATCTACCTTTCTATATAACGAGTCCAGCTCACGGAAGGTGAGTTCACTGAGCACATTTTCAGATCAAGAACCTTATTAAAGGAACATAATGTGAGGAAGATAGGACCAGGTGATTGACAGTAATTGTACTGGAAATGGGAAAGGCTGTATAGCCCTTTTTGAAATGCAGATTTCCCAGGACTGTGAGAGGTTGAGATCCAATGCTGCACTGGGCCCATTAAAAAGCTTTTTAGGCCACAAGGGCCTTCAGAGTCTCACTTCACAGGCCACAACATTTCACTGTTTAATTCTTTCATTAAAGCAGTAAGAGTTCATTGTGCTGTATCATATCTAGATTTAAAAGGATTTTCAACGAAAAGAATAATCTATAAAACTCCTAGATAAAGTTATTCCAACAGTTTAGCCTTGCTGTAAAAAGTCCTCTTTTTTGTCACCTGAAATAATCTGGTTTTAGAGATTGAGTAGCATCATGCTTTCATTCACTAGATTAAATTGTCATCCTGTATCAAAAAATGTCACTGTGTAGCAACTCTTAAACCACGATAAAATAGCATGCCAACCTTCTCTTTGTCAAAATAAAAAGATTGTGTTTCTTCACTTCTCCTCAAAGGCAGTATGTCCAGACCTCTGACTGTGCTGGAAGATTTCAGAGGTATTTAAAACATCAGCACCACAACTGGACACAGACCCCAGCAGCAGCTTCACCAGGACAGAAGTCACCTTAACTCCTTAACTCCTACAGGGTATCTCTTCACCAGATATATTCAGGAATCCCTGGTTTCCTTAGTGCCACACTGTACACGGCGTGCTTCCAGAGTTCACTGACAGCACAATGGCTTTGTACCACCAGTCAGAGGTGACAGCTGTAGAAAACAAGAGCCTGAAATACCTGAGTGAATGCTGTCTTATGAAAGACTGTGTTGTGGTGATGCCTAAAGACTTCTAGCTTTTTTCATGTATTTGTAGCTTTGTAGATTTTTAATATATAGTTGTATAGTTTCTAGTACTTTTCCTGCCCTTTCTCCATTTTAGAATAAGCTAAACCTTTCTAACACATTCCTGAAATTCTGTTTAGTCTTATTCTCAAGAAGAGAATTTCTGAGAAGGACATCTTGTTTTTCACCAGAATTTGAGAGACATAACAAGATACAGGGCAAAGAACCCCGTGGACCAACTCCAAGTGGCAGAACAAGGGGGGGTTACTGGGGCAACTGATCTCTTATTGGATGTACCTGCTAGATATACTAATTAATTAACCTTTTAATAATTGCAGAAATCCTGTATCACATGTGCGCATAACCATATTTGTGCACCTGAAAGCTTTCATTAAAGAACTGCTTTTTATCTTACCCCTAATAATATCGTTTGGAAAGTTTTTGTCTTTTGATTCTAGGCAACAGTGGAGTCGGAAATACCTGAGCTAGCTTTTAAAACTTCACTGTGACAGCACGGAGCTCTATACAGCTAAATTTATCTTGTTTCTTGGCAGTCTACAGCATAGACATACTGGGTAAGATTCATCTGGCCAAGTGTAGACATACACATCTGAGCCAGACACCCTTGGCTCCTATATGGACATCTTCTCTGAGAGTAGGTGTTTGAAATAGATTACATGAGTCACCCCTTAAAAGAGCCTACTTTCCTCCATGGATCACACAGGGAAGCTAGAATAGCTCAGAGGTAGGCACCTCCAGGCTGTAGTAAAGTTTGCCAAATTGAATCCCACCCACTTGAAGGAGAGAGGATAGACTCTTGAAAAAACCCATTAGAACATTTCAGAAGTCCTGTTTTTGCCTTTTTCTTCTTCCCCTTTCCATCAGGCTTGGTATGAAAACACTGAGCATTTGAGGGAAAATTGGAAAGAGTTTTGTCAAACTTTTTCATTCAAAATCAACCTTTCCAAGTACTGTATGATACTTTAGTACTGCTTCACTTCAAACTTGCATGTATTAAGAATTTCAGATTAATTTGCTTTATTTAGAGAATCTCTAGTGGAAAGTTACACTTTTCCATATAACTTTCCACCTTGTTTAAAACTAGCAGCCTGTTGTCATTTCAATATTTTAGTAGGTTCTTCCCTTTTTTCTGTATGATTTCAGATAAGTCTGGAGAAAGGTGAGTGAACACTTCAGTATTTGCATTACGACACTAATGTATATCAGAGTACTGCACCTATTGCAGCTTGGTTATTTTGGAGACTTTTCAGTTTCTCATTCGATTTTAGCAATCAGCAATAGTTACGTGCAATGTGTTGCTTAGGAACTACATACTAGATACTGCGTTAACTCAGTAATTATTACCACAGTTGACCTTCATCTCTTTGTAGACATTAATAATTAGAGCACATATTTTCATTAGGATTTGGAAAAAAAACCCAACAACTTAAAACACACAAATCTGGATGACAAAGTATTTCTTGCTGCTAACAACTGTCCAGTCTCATACTGATCAAATGGGAACAGCCTGTAAGTGGTGCTCACAACCTGAGGTTCCAAGGGGTCCATGCACCTTCTTCATTTCTTTGATCGATATTGTGAGAACAAAGTGATTGGGCAGGTTGAGCCCATGGTGCTGGAGATAAGGTGTTTCAAGATTTAGTTCAAGAGATTTCAAATGAGGTCCGCTCCTACACGTTGCTTCAGTAAAAATAGAAGAAATTATTTTTAGCTGAAAAAATTCCTCGTTTTTATTTTTTCTTCCTTTAGATAGCAAAAATTAGTATTTTATATTAAAAATTGTTATTTTAACCCCTCTTCTGTGCTATTCTCCTGGGATGCAATAGTTTAAGAGAATCAGGAAGATGTGACCACAGAAATGCCATTCATTAGCCAGTATCAATTACCCAATGTGCTAGTGATCTTAAAAGTTGTGCTAGGTGAATGAGTTGGAAGAGACTCACAAATACAATGTTGCTGTTGTCCTCTCTGTGGTTATTCTGACACATTCATCTTCCATGTGCAATGGAAGATGGCCTATCAAGCATGTACATTTGAAAGAAGTAATACTTCTTCCTGTACTACAGCATTATTTCTCTTTTTCCCTGTTTGAAGAAGACAACCAAAGATGTTCTCATTTTAAATGGTGACTGAAAATACAAGAAATTCTCAATATTGCTCTAAAGCAAGTTAAATTAAATTTTTGCCTTTGAACTGGGATGGAACATTATAGGTCAATTTTTCATTTACTTTGGGGTATATTTAATCTGAAGTTTTGGGTGTTCTTTTGGTGTTTCTCAGCAGCTTTTTTAAGTTTCAGCAATGAAAAAGGTTAGCATGCAAAAGCTGAAAAGTGGAGTATTTCTGAGTACACTAAATGAAATGCACCTTTTACATCATACCATAAAATTAATTATGCCAGAGAGAAAGCAAACTTGTGTTATACAAGCTCTCAAAGATTTTTCCATTAAAAGAATTCAGACCAACAATCAACACAGATACATGAAACCGCATTGTTACAAAGGTTTTCTTCTTGGAATTTATAATGAATGTAAATTTAAATTCCACACTGCAAGATATTGCTGAATGCCCAGAAGATAAATTATGGCAAGGTAGATTTCAAATAGAAGAAACTATGAAGTATTTAAGAAACAAGATTACATAAACAGTGCTACATTATAAGCATCCAACTTATGTGATAGAGTCCATTTTTATTTAATAACAACATGATGCAGGATCATTTACAGATAAAAGAGCAAGAATCCCATTTTTGGACACACACCAAATAGTTCTTTGAATGAGACATGGATCCTCATGTATTTATATGAGTTAAAAACAACATAAAATCTTATCTAAATAAACTATTGTTTGACTATGAAGCATCACTTGTATCTTTTACTTGCCAAGTTGTCAAACTTTTTATGAGTGATATCTGAGTTTCCTCAGTCGTTCTGTGACTGGTATACAAGCATAGAGCAGTATTTAACTTTTTGACCATGTAACTGCACTTGTTGGCTGACTTGACTATTTCTGTTGTGGATAGGACAAATTACATTGCACTGGGCTTTGTTGTGGTACAAGGATTGTGTCATCCCTTTCCATTATTTAACTCTTTTGGTTTTTTCAATAGACTCACACTGTAGCTACATTAATTATAATGAAAATTACTAATTATAGTAGTAATGTTTATCATCATGTTGTGCATATATTAACAGCACAAGCAGCACTTGATTCCTGGTGTACAGCACACTGGAAATTCAGCTTGATTTCTGTTGCTCTTACTGCATCCCAAAACTGCTCTTTCCCCCAGAAAGACAAGGTCCTTGTGTTACAGCACAGGTTTGTTTCAGAATCGGCACTAACTTGTACACTCATTTTATAAACTTTGAAATTTAAGCATTTTCTCTTCACATCCAGATTTTCTCACCTCTTGACACTGGTCAACTCTTCAAAGCACCGCCCGACAAGGAGACAGAACAGCCTGAACAGAGGCATCCTGCTGGGAAACAGCAACATGCCCCTGACATACATCTGCCACAAGTTTCCTCTAGCCCATCATTAAGACCAGTAGTCATAGACCAAGATTTTTTAAAAAGTCTAATTTGATTTCACACAACAATATTCCAGCTATTGTACTCATTCAAAAGGGCTAGTGCCATGATTTAGGAGTGTGTTTTTACGATGTACACAGAAAACATTTTCCCAGGGTGTGAATTCTTTTATGGTTCAACATAGAGAAGCCAAAAAAAAGTTCCTGGATTTTATGTTTCCACCTTGGAAAAATTTTGTGTTTCTATTCTGGATAAAACCAAACAGTTTAGTTTGCTAAACCACGACAGTATCTTCTGCAAAGATTTTCCACACAAGATCAAGTCTGAGAGCTTGTTCTGGTGGTGCCCAATAGTCTACAGCCCTGTGTGCTGTCACACACACTCTGTCTCTCACCAGGCATGGTTCTGCAGCTGAGAGTCCACAGAGAGGGGCAGGCAGGCAACTGGAGAACAGGAGTTGCTGCAAACATTGACAGAAAGACAACCCAGTAGGACAAGGCATCAAGATGAGCAGAGGAGAGCTCATGTAATGGTCTCCTCCTCAAAAATGTTTCTTTGTAAAGTCATAGCTTCCCCAAACTACCAAAAGCTTTCTGTGTAAGAAAAAAAAACCAAACAAAAAACAACCCTAAACCAAACAGACAATCAAAATAAAAAACAAACAGCAAAATACATGTGTATAGTCCTGAATACTCAGTAGCAGCTTTAAAAGGACTGAATAAATCCCCTAAACAATAAATCAATGACCATAACATGAGCACAGATCTGCCTCTCACGTGCTACCTGGCATATATGAATATATTTCCAAAAAAAAATTCATAAGGATTCACTTCTGTCTCAACAGGGACAAGGCAAAGGAAGGGATGATGGTTTAAAGCAAGAAGTTAAGACTGACTGTCTGGAGCAGTCCTGTTATTTACTTGGCTCTCAAGCACACCCAAAGCACACAGCTTTGGTACACACCACGTAAAGAAAGCTTTGCAGGGTGCTTACTGCTGTAGGGCTGTCCAAGACCTTCACTAAGCTGCAGCATTTGGCATAGCTGTAGCAGCAGGGCCTGTGTGTTTCTCAAAGCCCTTTTCCAAGTCTCTGCATGATTTAACTGGGAGCCAATATTCTATTTCCACAATATTTTAAGTTAACGGCACAAAATTCTGGACATATCTTATTACTCCGTTCGTCTTTTCCCCCAGGGCCTTTCTGCCGCCTCTGACAGCTTTCTGATTGCAGCCTCTCCTCGCCCAGCAATGCCTCAAGTTTCATCATCCAAATTACTGTACTTTAAGTCCCCTGCAGTAACTGTGTTTATTTCCAATATCCCAACAGGAAGACCCCCATCAAGATGAGTCATTCTTATTTCCAAGGGTGTTGTGATGAGGCCGCTCAGAGGAAGATGCCGCAGCAGCTGCTTTGTATTAGCCTAGTGGGGGGAAAAAAGCACAAGGCCCTGCTTTCAGCTAGATTTCTTTTCAGTAATACAGACATTTTTTCCAGAAATGATGAAAATTACAAACACTTACTCTAACAAAAACCCTGTTGGAAGCACCAGAGTCTTGAAAACCTCTGGAATTGTGCCATGATGTGCGCAAAAGGGAACTGGCTATTTTAAACTTGCTGCCGTCTGGACAGAAAGCGATACTTCGCTGTGAACTGCTGGGCCTCTGAACTGTTCATTCATGCGTTATTTTTTGGCAGCATTCACCACTTCCACAGAATCACTGGCAGCAGCCTCACTAGAGAGCAGGTAATTCTGACCCTGCAACTTATCTACCACTATTAATCACAAACAGGTTTTTAGCTGCCTCATAGCAGTGATTATTCAGAGTTGTTTTAGGATGGTGTAACGCTGCCATGAAATCTCACACATACAGATTCTCTGAAGATTCAGAATAATCCTTGCTTTCCACTCAAAGGAGCACAAGGAAAACCTTTCAGCATGTTACTACTATAGCACATAGATAGAGCCAGCTCACACAGACCTTCAAACAATGGAGCTAGAATTGGGTCAAGATGTAGCAGAAGTCTGAAAAGCTTTGGTTCTAAATCAAAGATGGATTTCCAGCTCTAATTCTGTTATCTTTGAAAAGAATCCTTGCATATTATACACAGGTAGCACAGACTAGTCACAGGACTACAGTATCATTTACTTTTGGGCTTCATAGAGGTAGTTAAAAATAAACAAACGCCTGTGTGTATCAGCATAAGAACCTCACATTCCCAAAACTTCAAACATCAATGGAAAATTTGTCACCACATGCATGCAGTGCTTAGGTGTGATATGATGTGGCTTTCTGGAGCCACTGCAATTTGTCAGTGATGTACAAAATGAGGAGTCATGATCAGTGCACAGAAAGCACAAGCAAGGCCACCCAACAAGCAGCTGAATTTTCAAAGTGCTGCTTAAACTCTGGTACGGGTGGTTCTATGAACAGTGGGACAGCCCAAGGTCAGAGACACAGGATACAGTTTCAGGGACATGGTGGGGAAACATCTTCTCTTAGAGTCCGTCTCACATACATAACTTTGAAAGCTGTCATTTTAATTGCAGACATTTGTTACATTCCCTCTTCCTAGCTACTCTACTTTTCCCAAGTGGAATGAAAGTGGTGCCTGACAGGCTGTTTGGAAGATTAGGGATTTCTTTGTTTTTTGCTCTTAATGTTCTTCCTGAATTTATTTATAGCTTGGCTGGTTATTAGAACTTGTTCCATATGGTAATCTGGCAATGCCAAGCCAAGGATTTAAAACTAAAAAACAGATTATTTCAGCAAGAATATATATTTTTGTGATTTGGAAATTCACTCAGAAGTATTGGGACACAATTTAACCCAGCTTTTCAGGAGAGAAGTGAGGGAGGAAAGTAGCCAGAGGGTAAATAGGAGACCTATATGAAAGTAGAAATTTTCTTTCATGTTGTTGGAAAGTGGCCCAAAAGCTCATTGTGTTGAAGCCTACTTCACCAAGAGAAAATAAGACAGCTTTTCTGGATTAGAGGGTTTTCCAGTCTTCTGCTTCTGTAGGAAATGCAGCTATGAACCCCTGAGAGGAGAGCAAAAAGAAAACAGTCCAGGAAGCAAACAATTTGGATCCAAACTAAGACAAATTAGATAAATGCCTGTATAACTAGAACAGAAAATACTAATAAATTACATGGTTTTGGTTTTAAGCATATAGAGAAAAGGCTGTTCTGCAATGTCAAGGGGACAATAAGAAATAAGTAATTATATACATCTAGGTTACCTTGAAAATTACGCTTTAATGTTTCAAATGGCATAGTAATACCACAATGCAGATTTTTGACCCCTGCTTCAAAGATGACTGGACTAGAGTTGACCAAAAATCTCAGATACACATTTGATGAGGGGGCTTTGACTAGAAAAGAGAATTTCTTTGTAACTGGTTAGAATAGAGATTTTGTTTGCAGCCTACCTTCAGCATAAATTTATAAAAAAGGAAACACACAAGCAAAACATAACAAAACAGGAAACAGATTTCCAAGTCCCACATGCTTTTGAACAAGTATGTCACAATTTCCCCAGAGTATTCAGACCAGGATGGCAGCAGCACTGGAAAAATATATTGCACAGATAGCATCAGTAAGTGAAAATTGTATTTTTATTACCAATAAAGTAAAAAGTCTGAACTCAGAAAAAGTACTTTTCCCACACAGACAAATTATTGGAAAAAAACTCATTTAAAGTGAAGACAACATTCTCTATTCCTCCAATTCCAACAATGGAGACCTACATGTAGAACAGAAAAGAGTGATCAGTACAATCTTTGCCAAATTCTGACCAAAATTGTACAGGATTCAATATTATCACTAGCAGTAAGGTCAATGTGACATTCAAGCAAGACTGATTACAGCCATAAGGTTTGCTTTTTTGATTTCAGTCTTTTGTAAATACAAGTAAAAACACATAGAAATCAGGTGTGCTGCTGATTTTGTTTCTGTCTTGGCCAATGTGCAAGTACAGTAGCCAATAGCATCAGTCAAGAAATACAGGTTTTAGTGTACTGATAAGGAAATCAAGCTTTGGGTTTCATTTCCTCACATTGCACTTAAAGGAGCAAAGGAGTTTGTTACGAAACAAGTCCTAAGAGGAGTGCTGACACATACTGCTCTCAGTTTCAAGACTTTTAAAAGACTTTCAGTTGTGTTAGATGGAGTTTTGAACAAAGGCCAGGATTTGTGATCTTTTACAGAAGTCTGTAAGAGCTGGTTGGCTTATGGGGTCCATGAAGAAAACAAAACAGTTCCAGAGAAGGGGGCCTGACACACAGAGATGGGACATCATCTGGCTTGATTATTGGGTTGCTGCTATCAACAAGACCCAGCCAAGGATCCCTAGGTCCACCAGAGAGATGGGGATCTGTCCCAGTCCCTGGGGATCCCCTCTGAGCCAAGCAGCAAGGGAGTGCTGGTCTTCCCTGCCCAGCACACAGAGGAAGTGGCACAACACACTCAGGGACAGCATTATGGTGGGTCAAATCATCCCATCCCTGTCTGCACCTACACAGTGACAGAGCCCTGAGGCACATATCCCAAGCAGCCTGTCCACCAGGAACACATCCATCACCCTCCAGTGAACCGAAGAGATGAGTGAGTGTGGGGAGGGACAGAAACATTATGCTGTTCTTGGACAGCAAGAAATCCTGCTGTAGGAAATGGCACAATCTCCAGTGGTGGTTTAAACCAGCTCAACACATCTGAAGAGAAAGCAGATAATACATTAATAAAACCACACTGGACATTAGCAGTGCTCAGGCAAATTTTGTACTCCATATATGACGGGAGAAGAAATCCTGTGCTCTTCCCCTACTCCAGCAAAATCCATGTCATTTTCATGCCATACTAACTCATTCAATAGTTTGCCCTTCAACACATCTCAACTGTCATTAAGGTTACACCAATTACAAGGAAAATCCCTTGCTTGTATGAAAACGTATCTTTATATTTACAACTGTTCGCACTTTAAGACTGCCCAGCAAACCAAGTCACAATGAGTTTAACAATTACAGGTTTGTTTCTTGCAGCAGTAGAAGGTAAATGATCTTTTTCTGTTCTAGTCTTTCATTCTGAGGCCAAACTGGGAAGTGCTCTAGGCAGGTGGGACCACAAACTCCTAGACAAAATTACTCTTTTCTCTGCCCTAATCAGTGGGAAGGTCAGGGTCAGAGGCTATTGCAACATAGAAGGGGCAGCCAACTAAATTCTAATATTTCATTTTTTCCCCACCTGAAATTTCTTCCTGAGACATACCTTCACACACGTTTTATAAAAGTGTAAAGGTAAAAGACATTTTGAGGTCATAACAGAGAATAATAGCACATCTGTGAAAATTCAATTTTTGTGTAAGTATAGGCTGCATTTTCTAGTTTCTTTCCTGATCCTGCAGAAGTCAGTATCTAGTGCTTGCCATCTCATGTATGCACCAGTTTTCCATTTGCCACATCCTTTTACAGTGAATGCAGTACTAATAATGTTCTTATCCCTTCCAATAGAGCACATTGCAGCAGTAAGAATACTTCAGGCAAAATAGGATTATCATAGCTTACATCCGCAGCCCAGGACATGTAAGGTCAAAAATTTCCCTTGATTATGGATATCCCAGTTGAGATACCACCCACCTCATTTTTTGAGACTATTTAGCATTCTCTCTGCTATTGCGCTGACAGCAAAAACTTTATGCACTGCAGTTATGGCCATGAGCGCTCTGTATTTTCTAAAATAAGATCCCAAGAACATTTAGTCTAACAAAAAATTAATGACAAGCTTGAGTCAATGAGAGTGTGGTTAGTGGGTGTACTGGCATTATAAGAGAATTCAGAAGCACCAGCAGAGAGATTGCCAAGATCTCCTTAAAGGTGCTCACCTCTCCCCAGAAGGAAACCACTCATCCCCTCCTCCTCCAGTCCCCTGTATCACTCACACTACCCAGATCCCAAAAAAGATACACTTTGGCGTCAGGACCACTCCTCCAGCTGACCATTCCTTGACACAATTCAAAAATAAGCACAGTTTCCCTACAGAGAGAGCTGCCATGGTGCTTAGCCATGCATTGCTGCAGATGGGTTTACATTATCTCCAGTTCACACCACGGAACAGGGAGGTCTCCTTCCAGCAACAGACACAGTGCCAGGATGAGATCTATAGTGTGGACTGTGGACCCTGCTCAAGTGCTTACATGATTCTCCCAAGTAGGAGCACAGAGATTTTCCCCACCAGTTGACAAAGGACGATAAAGTGGGAATGAGAGCAGCTCCTTCCAGTTCCTCTGCACACAGCCTCTGACAGCTATAAGCAAATAGGTCTGTGGGACAGCAGTGCTTTCCGTCCTGCCACAGAAAAACAGGCAGGACCTTTGAACTTCATGGAGGATCAGTTAAGAAAAAGAGAAGAGGCTCAGGTATAATCCAGTCCCTGAAAATAAAAAGTGTTCAGGATGAGAGGTGTGGGACACAAAGCAATCACTGCCCATAGCTGTGTTCTGCCTGGGTAAAAGGGCCGAGAGGAATCAGTTTTATTACCCCATGACTTATCTGAGCCAGGGGAAATACAGGGACACTTCTGACATGAACCATTATCAGTGAAACTGCATAGCTCCTACCACAGCGTGTTCACAGCACATCCCTGAGAGACACAACTCTGCCTCTCAACGGCCTGCATATGAATGAATTACAGGAAAAATTATATGCTGCTCTTGTTCTTATATGTAGTCTTGTTGTACTCCACAGGTGCTAAATCCTTGCTGCCTGGCCTGAAAAGAGAGATGAAGTTTAGCACATCTCTCTGGCAAAAACTTTGCCAGTGAGGCATCCAGCATTCCAAGTCCAGAGGAAACACTTTCAAAAACACCAGTAGAACCTGCTGCCTGCTGCTTTCATCCTGACTTCTCTGCTGTAGAAGGGCTTAGCCTTCCTACAGTGCAGAAAATGGGTGGTGAGGGGGGAGGATATAAAGTGGTAAATGAGTGGACAAGATGGACACATCAACCACTCAAGGCTGTAGCTTCCATATGCTAACACAGGGAAAGAAAAAGAGAAAGCTATCAAGGCAGTATCAGCATGGAATCCTGATGACAGAGCATTAAACTGGATGCTGCACCCAATTCCTTCCAAGAAGATAAATAAAGGTTACAGGAGTAAGAATTCCCTGCTGCAGGACTGCAGACAAACCTCAAGGAGTATTTCTTCATTCATGGCAGTGCCTATTGGCTCTGGCACAGCTAGTGTATGTGCACACACACAAGCACACACAGCAGACTCAGTCAGCCCTTCTGTCCTGTAGTATCAAAACAATGTTTGCATAAGCCTAGAAAACCCTCAGCTCCTGTCCCACAGGGGACACTCAGACAAACCATAAAAGTGTGTCTGAATGTATTTCTGGCTTCCCACATTTCTGTGCTGCTCAGCATTCTTCTTGAGTCTACCCCAGATCTGCAAGTCCATACATACACTCTCTGGAGGCCTGCAAAACACTCTCTGAGCAAGCATTGAAACACATGGTTTTAATCTTCTGAAACTATTACAACTTAAAAGGTTGGAGCAAAACAAATGAAAAGGGGGAACTGTCAGTATAGCCTGAAACCCATGCACGCAAAGGTTCCTGCAGTGGAAGGGGCGTCTCCAGTGCAAAATGAAATTCAGCCCTCACCTCATCTTTAACTTCATTCAAAACATTCACTGCTTGATGATCAGTAAAGTTTCAAAAAGTTGCTCTGTCTGTGAGCCACAGTGGCTGTTCAGACACACATACATGTGTGTGGGACAACACAGTGCAGCATGGGAGACTGCAGTCACAGGGTAAACAAGTAGCATTCACAGGCATCACAGAGCTGCAGCACGAAGCAGATCAGCAGCAACCTCACAGCTCTCAGTAATACCTAAACAGCTGCTGTTTTCTCCCATGAGCACCACTTGGAGAGGTCTAGAGCCAATCACTGTCTTCAAGAAAAAAACTTCCTCCATATCATGTGAAAAACACCATTACAGCATCATTAGCCTGAAGGATCTGAATAGAATTCCTGTAGTACGAAATATTTTAGGTTTATAAGATAGGTGTGACCAGGCTTATTTATTGACAAATTTATTTCTCCAATATTTCTCCTGGTTCCTAGAAGATGCCCAAGCTGTTTGGCACCAGTCACAGCTGTGCTGGGCACCATGCTAACAAGTGAAGAAAACACATGGTCATGGCGCAGTGTACACTTTTTGGTCAGCCTAGAGAGATCACATGAATGATAGATACCTTGCAACCACTGCCCGTGATATCAATCAATACCAACAGCCCAAACAGATAACAGATAACACTTTGTAGGTGTCCTGGGGCAGCTCTCAAGTCTCCATTTCCTAATCATCAAGGCTCAACCCAGAACTCTTCCAGCACAGTTGTCACACTTTCTCCCTCACCACGGATGAGGCTGCTGCTGCCCTGAGGAGTCTGTACTTATGTTCTTTACCAAAATATAGACTAACACACCGCCATCACCCCTCACTTAACCAGTGTCAGTGGGAAAGAACTGCAAGTAGAGACAGTCGCTTTACGACATAAAAGAAGAAAGATGTGCAGGAACTATCAACTATTTAAAAATTAACTACATATCTCTCAGGCTGGGAGAACCAGGAGATGAGGCACTTGCCATAACAGCATCAGCAGAGTCCCCAGAAAGGAAAGTTGAGTTTGATGCCAAGTCCTGTGTGCCTGATCCTTTGCTGCAGATGATCCCACAGGACCCCCGCCATTCCCTACAATGCCTTGGGGCATTCTTGTACTCTGCTCTGCAATGGGAAGTGGCAGCTGCTCCTCCCCAGGACAGCCTGGTCTTGAATCCTCTTAGCTGCAACTTCATGTTCTTACAATGAGGCACTGTGTCAAAACAATGTCTTTTGGTTTATTTTGTTGTTTTATTTATAAAAGATAAACACCTCATGGGAAAGACAGGCAAAACACAAATCTACATCCTTTCTCCATTTATTAAGAACTGTGAAAAGCAAATAAATGTTTTGCTGGGAAAAGTAAATGTTCCAGCAGTCAAAAATTATCTCATTCTGGTACACTGTTCATATGCTAGTTGAGTCTCACAATGCAGTTTCAGACACCTGCATGCTGTGTGCATCTGTATTTCACTCTTCTCCCATATTTATGCATAACATATTTAAGACAGGGACAATGCTGGCAGAAGAGAGAGCAGAAACTGCTCTTATAAACACATCAGTAGTCATGGAATTTCAGAGCCTAAAGAGAGAGTTGATCATTTCAATACCACAAACCAGCACATTCCCCAGTGGCAATATTTTTCTAGCATCACTAAGAACTACATGTTCTTCCCACAGTTATTTTCTTCTGCATCTGTAACACCTTGTTTTCTGCAGCCATTTCATTGTGAATGGAGAGACAGTCAGGAAACAGCTGTAGATGGAGAGGGAAACATTCCTTGAAAACCTTATGTCACTTTCTGATCTTGTTGCTGCAATTTTAGGAATGGAGGTGGCCAGTTTGTTTGCTTTATAACACACAGGAAAAGACTACAACTAGGAGCTACAGCCTGCTAGATTTTCTGCATCCCAAGACCAGAAGGAAATTAATAATACCAAGAAATATATAGAATATCTTCTTCATTATAGATAGAAACTGTGCTGAGGACTATTAGCTGGCCAGCAATCAATAATCTGAAGAACTGTCTGACTAAGACATTTATTTGAAAATTTCACAGAAGTGCCAGGACTCGTTAGAGAGCACTGCAATGGAGAGTTTGATCAACTCCAGCGTTAGCAGAAAATGCCACCCATGTTTGTAAATGTATGATCAGAAAGCCCACTCAAGCTGCTGTAATATCTGGTGCAGTTCTGATACTGTAGTCTAGGTAGCTGATAGCAACATTGTTTCAAAGTGATTACCAGGCGTTATCTGTACAGCTAGAGAGGGAAAAATTCTATTGTGTGTCTTCAGAGAACAGTTACAACAGCCTGATGCAAATATACGTGCCTTTGTTTCTCTCCCTTTACAAGACCACCCTCCGTAGCACTCCATCTTTTTCCTTATCATTTTCCAGTGAAAGATGGCCCTAAAGCCTCTTTTGTTTGTTCCAATACATGCAGAAATACCTTTCTTTTGATCTAAGGGCTGCCTCTCTTTGTGAACTGTTCTAACTGAACATCCCATTAAACCAGTCCATTATTCCTTCCTGAAGCACATACCCTCTGTACACGCAACTTTGTCGTAGCTGCAGAGAGCCTACAGCCTCAGCCCAGCAGCTGAGGGACTCTGGCTGACCTTCTCACCACAAGCAGGTGTTGCAACACCACTAAAGTGTTCACACCATCCATAATACACAAGGTATTAAGGGGTTCTCAGCATAATTTCTCAGTGTGACTTCTCACAGTAACACCCTGTCTCTTGAAGATTACTACTACTGCACTGTTTACTTTCTGGATAGGAAATAAAACTATTTCAATTATAAGGAGAAAGAATTTAACTAAACCTAAGAAAATTATTTTTCTTAAAGTAATACCAGTTGTGTGAGTTTCTTTGCACACATACAGTCTAATACACACACACAGTTTGAATCTTTAGTAAATTAAAGAAAAAGATGTCACTGCTCAAGAAACTCCAGCAAAGTCCTAAAAAGTGCAGAGTTCTACTTGGTTTTTTCTCTCCTTTTTTCTCTCATAGGTCCTATAATACCGATTTTGTCCCTGCTTCCAGTTGCTATAGATGGTGGGTGATTAAGATTTAACTCACAACCATTTATGCTAGCATGTCTTGAGACAAATCTGTAAAGGTAAATTGGGTGCATTCATTTAAGCCTCAGACGTCAAAGAAACTAAGAGGAACCTTAAGCAGATTGCTTTTCAAAAACTAATTTTAAAGCCAGTCTCATGTTTTTGATCATTCTGAGCTGGAGGTAACTCAAATCATTTTCTCTCCATCTAACCTTCAGCCTTGCTCACTGTTCTTCCCATGTGCTAAATGAGAAAGGAGATCAGCAGATCAATTACTTAAAGCCTGTTGTAAAATGGCTGCATTCATTTCATAAGTTTCATATTTGCTGTGGAGGATGATCAGTACAGATATTTATCGTGTAGTGAGGATGTAGAAGAAAGATTAATTCTTGGAAGTAATTCAGCCTCACGGATAAGGTACTCTGCAGATACTGTCCATATATCAAACCATATCCTACACACTAAGATAGACAATGCTGTTCACACACAGCAGCAATGCCTAGTCCCGACCTGGCTGCAGGAGTGAAAACACTGCATCCAAATAATGCTGTAATTCCTGTCGCCAGAGAGAAGCAAAGTACAGTTCAAAGACCATCTGAGGTCCGAACAGGGTTTTTGCCCCTTCCAGCAAAACTGTTGCCAGTTTCACTTTGTCAAATGTGTCTCTTCAAAATGTGCTCTTCTTCACTGATATATTTCCTGTGCTACCTATAAACAAGGAAAGTTTGAGAATCCTTTTGAATTCAGAAATCCCACAATACAAAAGTCACTGAAACCAATTTTTGAAGCCCTTTTCTTTTTTTTTTAAATTTAGGATTCTTAATGTCTTTGCTGTCCCAACAGACAGGTAGTTAAAAGGAAGACAAACTGTTTAAAAAAAAGAAGGGGGATGTGTGGAAATCATACAACAAAGTAACTACAAATGGGGCACTGCTGTAGAACTCCATTTTTGAGACACAGGAGCAAGGGAATAAATCAAATAACTCAGACTGTCCAAGGCAATATGACGGAGTGTGGAATTTTTGGCACATAACAGTCTCATGATGAATGAAAACACAAATAAAAATCAATGGCTGAGTTGTTCAAAGAACAAATTTTCCCTAGCAGTAAAAAGACTTGAATACTGGCTGCCAGCCTAATTTCATTAGGAAATGCATTCCAATTAATGGAAGCTCTGCAAACAAGAGATAATTACTAAGGCGAGACAGAGGAAAGGCCTTACAGCCTTTCAGCTCTCTTCTTTGGCTGCAGCTTGCCCTTTTCTCCATCCAATTCATTTAAGATGGGGTTCATTGGAATTCTCTAAGTGTATTTTCCAGCCTCCTCACCATTCCTGCTGCACAGGACTCTCCTTGCCTGCTTCTGCCATTGGCCTCATCCCCCATAAACACTATGTACTGAGAAGTTTCCCATGCTGGGGAGGGATGTGTTTGTTCTCACATCTCAGTGTCTGAATGCCAGTTGTGCCATTATTTTTGTGCTACTTGTTCATATTCATTTTGATGCTACATTTCCTCTGCCAAATTAAATACTGGCACAGACAGGTGCCTGAAATCAAAGTTGTGCCTGCTTATGCTCTGGCGAATTTAGTTTTTTCACTTCCATGATTTCATTTCCCAGGAAAACAGCAATTATGTAACCTTGGTAGAAACAGACGCCAACAATATTAAGCTCACAACTGCACTCCTTTCACCCCAAGGGCTTCTTTCAATGGGAGGATGGAAAGTTTCTTAAAACCAAACAAGCAACCCGGACCTTTTGTTTTAACAGACATGCTTCCCTATTCTATCTGCACGTAGGCAGACAGTTGAGGTACTTTGCCTCCCTCACGTCGTCCCCTTGAACGCTGTGCTCTTACAAAGTGTCTCCACCACATCTCTCACAATCAATATGGGCCTTGACCCATAGGATATTGGACAGCCTGTCATGAAGGTGTGCAAAGTAGTGCCTTCTGCAGAGCCCAGCAGTAAGGAGGAACCATCCCTGAAGTCTCTCCACTGCACACCAGAAGGTGCTGCTGCCAGGGACAAGGATGCTTGGCAGGAGCTGCATCTCACTTGGGTTTTTTCACGCTGCGGCTCTGCAGAAAACATTCAGTTACATCCATCTATACAGCTAATGAAGCCTAAGTGGCTGCAACTCCATTCTCCTGCTGTCTCTTTGATGTGCAGGACAAGCTGAGTGTCCACGGACCCAGTGACTGCTGTGCTAGCTCACACGGGCCAGCATGGCACCCGAGGGCTCAGCACTAACAGTCCTGTGCAGTGAGGGTGCTGCCCTTCCCCGGGCTGCTGCCAGCTAGCCCAGGTATGGAGACACGTGGGTCAAGTCTACGAAAACCAAACAGCAACATGAGCATAAAGGCAACCCTACTGCTTTTGGGAGACCTAAATCTCAGCGGGACACCCACTTCATCGTCTGTTTACACTTAACTTACTTATGTGAAAACTCAAGTGTCTGTCCACAGCCACCACATGGCATTACATACTTGCAATATCTTCCCTACCAGGCAAAATGAAAGGGTAAGCACAGAAAAAGCACTGGGTTTCACAGAATCATAGAATTGTTATGGTTGGGAAAGACCTTTAAGATCGAGTTCAACCATCAACCTAGCACCACCACCATCTTCACCATTAAACCATGTCCTCATGTGCCATATCCTCATGTTACTTGAACAGTTCCAGGGATGGTGACTCACCCACCTCCCTGGGCTGCTTTTTCCAATGTTTTACAACCCTGTCTTCGAAAAAACTTTTCCTAATATCTAAGTTAAACCACCCCTGGTGCAACTTAAGGCCACTTCCTCTCATCCTGTCACTTGCTACTCAGAGAAGAGACCAAGCCCCACCTGGCTACACCCTCCTTTTGAGAGCAATATGGTCTCTCCTGAGCCTCCTTTTCTCCAGGCCAAACAACCCCAGTTCCCTCAGCAGCTCCTCATAGGACTTGCACTCCTGTCCCTTCATCAGCTTTGTTGCTCTTTTCTGGACTCGCTCCAGGGTTTGTGGCAAGAGATACAGGCCTGATTCACTAGTGCTAATAACCTGAGCCACTGATTAAAAAAAATAAGAAAGAAAAAACAAAACAAAACAAAACAAAAAAAAAAAAAATCAGACAAAAAAATCAGCCTATATCACAGACATCAGTAGCACTGTGTTAACTATTGTGATGCCATACAATGCCTGTTTCCAGAGACTGATCAGCTCACTACGTGCATTTTAGACACGGCTCTGCAGTTCTGAAATGTTGGGTCAGACGTGTAATATATCCTTCTCTCCCACTGTGGCGATACGAGATCATAATTTTAAAGGTCTTCCCTGGCATGGCTGCCAGGCTGTTTGTCTGAGCTGCAGTGGTATTTTTGGAGACAAAGACTTGGACACGGTGCAGGACAGGTGGCCTGGCAGCAGTGGTAGGAAGCTATCAAACCGCGCAGCGTACATTTCAAAACACAAACCAGAGGGAGAGGAGATAAATCATTTACTGTATTTAACTTAGCATATTGCTACTTTTTGTGACTCATATAGTCTTGCGGAAGACTCCCCAGACAGGTTAAGCCAAGTTTGAAAGAAAGACGATGTAAAGTTTACAGACTGCCAGGCAGCTGTGAAGTTAGCATGCATAAATGCATAGAGGCAGCAGTGATAACAACAAAATTGAAAATGGGAAGGAATCTGCATCAGCCCATCTTCCTTCACTCTCCATGGGTTTCAAGGACCTTCCTATGCTTACTGGTCAAAAATAAACCTGTACCATCCTCTGAAGGCCAGTGCAAAGAGGCAACAGCCAGAAAAAATCATCAGTACCTTGCACTCCACCTGAAGAGTCTGTGCACAGAACTGCTGTTGGTTGTACCAGGCCAAGCAAGCCTCCACCTCCTTCCAGTGGTGGGGCTGGACACCTGACATCATGTCACCAGGTCACTTGACCAGATCTCGTGTGCACCCACAGCACAGTCAAGCTACAGGTGGCCCCGACCTCCAGCCTAGGCACACACGGGAACCACCTGGAACCACATCCACAGCAGGACCAAGACTGCAGGAAAGCTTGGGCTCATTGGACAATGTCTGACACAGCACCTCTGTGCTGTGCCCAAGCCTTAAGCACAGCTCCCACAGACACTTGTGCACCCCACACCTGGTTAGCTTCTTACTGAATGTCTTCCCAGCAGCAGACAGCAAATATACTGAACTGAAAAGGCATCCTTCTCTTTCTGGGGTACTTAGAGCCTCCAACTCAGCATGTCACTAGAGATGTACTTCTGGTGTGCAGGGGTCTGTCAGGCACATCTGACTGGACCACACACGATGTGAGATTTGCAAATCCAGGCACAGTGCACATGTTTTTCCCTCTCAGCCCAATTCAAATCAAAAAATTCCAAACTAGGGGCCTCCTTGGGAAGACTGCATTGCATAGCAATTCTTTTGAAGGTAGGTAGTTTTAATCCAGTTACCAAGAGCTACACTAATTATGTGTTCTTCATTTTAAGCTGAATTCCTTGAAAAACGGGATTTTCTGCACACTGGCACTTTTGTCCCCATGCTTGCAAACATGCAGGCTGTTCTCAGCTAAATACGACAAAGGGGAGGCATCACGAGCCTGCTGAAATCCAACAAGATTCATGACAGATGCAGCTAGACAAGGGAAGCCCAAACTGGAGTCTCTGTACAAGAAAAAATAATCCCATTAAAACAACCACAATGCCAGATACTAGAGTGCTCACGGGATGGAGAGATTGTATTGCAGCTCAGCAGTGCGTAAAGCTTCAAGCAGACCTCATTGCTAGTTAGTCACAGGGTAATGCAAATACAAGACACAACACTATGAAAATAATCTTGTGCAGAGCTGTCCCCATCTCACAGAACAATTTATGAAAAAATTAGGATGTCACACAATGCTGCATGCCCTACAGCATGTGGAATTATCTTTACCAGACGAACTTATAAGAAAAGTCATCAGCTATACTTGGCTAGACATTTTCCCTGCATCCTTCAATAATTTATATTGCATTCATAAATTTACTGACTGCGCTCTCTCTCTCTCCCTGACCCATCTCAGCCTGGCCCAGAATGGACACCAGAATAACCTGCTATCATTTCCAGAGTCATCACAACAAGTGTGCCCCTGAAATCTCTCATTCTTTCATTGCAAATGCACACTGTTCCCATGCCTGGTTCTTTCTTCCATCTGAGTCAGGAGAATGAATCATCAAAAACGCTATTGTCAAATGCTTTCTATGAATTATGTTCTGCACTGCAGTGGCTTTCTCTGCTCAGGATTCTCTAGTTTATTGGTATTTTTCTGTGGGATTGCTTTTTGAAATCGCTGAACCAAAGTCAGATTATCCCCAAAAGGGGGCAGCCCATTTTAAGCTATTTTTAATAGGCATGAAATTGAAAGCACAAGCCAGTTTGTTACAAGACTGATGTCAAAATGTAACATCACCACAGGTGTCCAGAAAATATTATTCCAAAAATATGGAAGATGTATTACATATAGATATTATATAACTCGGCAGCATCTGATACCTGTAAGCTCCAGAAGCACACGTACCAACACACAATACCAGCGGCTGTATTTCTCAGTCTCACTTTGTTTCAAGGGCATTTGCTCACATCAGGTACCTGAGGTACAGAAGAGAACGAAGTGCTGCTGCTGATCTTTGGCGTACAAGTTTATCCTATTAATATTCTTTAGCAAGTACAGACCATTAGGAATTCTGTGTGGGTTTTGATCCCTCTGACCCTGACTGGGGCAGGAACTGAAGGTGCTGAATGACCTACGTGAACCAAAATCTGCACCTCCTATAAGCCACGCATACACCAAAATTAGACATCCTTGCCCATTATTTTGATGTTGAATAAATAACATAAAATTCAAAAATACTGTAAAAAAAGCAGAGTGTAGAAAGTAAAACTAGATAGTTTTAGTCTAGAAATAGACTAAAATATGGTTTAAACAATGAGAGCTTATGAAATGAGAAGTCCAGTACAGCAGCAGCCAAATAACATCTGTGTACTAATTCTTCTTGGACGCTCTTTTTCAAGACTTTAAATTGTTAAGATTTTTTTTTTAAGGTTGCATGCCTGTTACAGGCAATTCATGTCACAAATATAAAGTTATTTTGGTTATTTTCAATTTCATTGCTTTTCATCCAAATAAGTAGTCCTCCGAAATTGCTCTGCAAAAGCTTGTATTAGATCCTCCATCATTTGCCCCTGGCAGATCAAAGCTAGATGACTTTCTAGCAATACAGAGTCAGATGCAAGAATCCCTAGATCTCTTTCATTCTGAAAGTCACACTAGAGAAATACAGCTCTTTCCCTTCTTAGTGTCTACAGCATGGAAGTCCTGATCACCACTTTTTCTTATATTTAACCAGCTGTTAGAGCTAGGTCTTAATGAAAATAGCATCCTAAAACAATTAATTATTTCTTTAAACAACAACATCTTTAGAGTGTCAGGAAAGAATATAATTTCCTGCCAAACTCCACCTATGCTACTTTTTTTATAAAGATACAGAAACAGAATATATTATGAGAAAATAATTATATCGGGCTTTAGGAATGTAAAAATTGAAAAAAACAAAAGTGATAACATTTCCAGTGTAATGACTGTAAGGAGACCAGAAAATGGCATTAAGTGTATCCACTTTCAAGAGAAAGGCTGTAATGAGAAAAAGAAAAGTGAAAAACTAGTCTGCTTCAGAAGTCTGCATGATCTGATCTTCCATCAGTTATCTATTCCAATCATGTAGACAAGAGTTTCTGTCTACAGAGCAAATCCACTCTGATAGTTAATCCTGCTGTCTTGTACTTCCCCCTGGAGACCTGAGGATACAAAGTATTATGTCCCCGTGTAGCACTGTTCAGATCTAGTTTAACAATTCCACTCATCAAATCCTTGCCATGTGTGCAACTCCTTGAAGAACACGGAGGATGGCAATCCCATCTCAGCCACATATTGATTTCATTCCAAGCTGATGTAGCAGGAGCGCAGCTTCCAGGTCTGTCTTACTCTTCTGCAGCGGCTTCTACCAACACACTCCCTGCACAGCAGGAGCCTGAAGCCACGGCTTTAGCTCTTCCTCACGCTATCAGCTGCCTAGTGAAATGTTCTAGGTCGTGAACATTTGCAAATTAAACATCATAATGGGATCTCTGAATCACCAGATAATCAGATTAAATCTTTTTTTGAAAATTACATACCTCAACTGATACAGAAATTAAAATGCAATAAATAGGATACGACCATTCGCACCTGTGCAGTACTGTTGGAGTGTGAAATTCCCTTCACTATTTGAAGTACCTAGTTTCTAAAGGCCAGTAACTCTTCATCACGTTTTGGTTTTACTTGTAGTCTGGTAAAGGCCTCTTTTTTTCCTTGCAAACATACCTCTTTTTTGATGTCATTTTTTCTTTCACTTGCCTTTTGTCATACAGACCTTTTGAGCGTGATAGTGGTTGTAATTCCTTTCCATATTTTTTTGTAGTTTTTTCTTTGAAATTAGCATTCCAGTTTGTAGAACTAAAAAGCACCTCATATACTAACTTCAGCATGTCCATTTATTTATAGCTTGTGCATATTATTTCTTCCCTACTAGGCATCTTCATTTGGGCTTTCAATTACACAGAATTTCATCTCAGCAGAACTTTTTATTACATGGTGCTCAGATCAAATAGTAAGCCACAGAAGATCTTTATAGACAGAGTACACTGCATTTAATATATGTGGGATATGAAAGATTTTGTATATAAACAGCTTTTTAGCCCTAAGTAATATATTTTCAGTAATTTTTTTTTTTTACTGAACTAATATCTTCTCAGTTATCTACAGATCAACACAATTGATCTATTTCCTATGTAATTTAATATCATAATAACCTTCAAATGTAAAGACTTTTCAATGTAACTATTTTGCTTCTCATGTCTTATAAAGATATTTATCAGAGAACAGGTTTCCAAAACAGATTTCAGACTACAGTATTCCTTTGTGCAGAATACATCTTCATATACTCACAGAAACACCACTTAAAGAACTTAGGAGACATTAGGAAGCATTTTCCACCCAGAGGAAATTGCATTTTAAAAGAAGCAGCAAAATGTTTACTGATTTTGATTCAGTTACATAGAACCACAAAAGAGCAGTAGATTTTCAGTTAAAGATGGAAAAGGGTCTTTGTCATGTCATTCTTCCCGTTATCAGTCTATCTTCAAATACCACCATCAACAACCTTACCATTTCACTTTTTTATATCCTTCTCCCTCTCTTTATCTCCCCTTCATATTTTAAGAAACATGGGGTTTTAGCATCAAGAAAATTCTTTGTAATTCTTTGACTTTGTAAGCTTTTCTGCCCTTGGCCATGGAAGACCTTCAGTCTTAGAAAACTTTTACAGGAATTATGTTTTCCATAGTTAATTATATTCATGTTAATACAACACCTAGCTATAAACATATATATGAACACACATACACATGGACCCATCTGTATCTACCTCTCTGTGAACCAGCCTTGAGCTGGCAACATGTGCCTCCCAGAATGAAGAGAGTGGGTTGGGGTTAAAGCTGTGACAACATGTTGTCAGATGTGAATTTGCATCAAGGGAAGACACAGCTCAGCCACTTCAAAAAAAGCACACAAAATGCACTTTATTAATACATTTCTTCAAATAAAGTGTTTGAGCAGCTGAGGAAGAGCTGGGACTGAAGCTCAAGCATGCTGCAGTGTGCCCCTGCTCCCGGGGCTCTGCCCTGGCATATTCTACCTGACGCACAAGACTTGCCCAGCACAGATACACTGATGGAGGCTGGGGCCCACCCATGTCCCATGGCATGCAGAGACCTATTGTTTTCAGTCAGCTGCTTACAATCACTCATAAGTCTGTCAAGATTCATGAGCACTTCTTAAATACAATTGTGGGAACAGAAGTTCAACTTCCATGCCATTTTGCTCCATGACAAATAGCGCTGATCTTTAAAGCTTGGAAAAAAAGGTTTTTATGACCTCATTGCAGTTCTTTCTGTGCTGTGACCCTGATGTTTGTGGAAAGGGCAAAGAATCACATACCGTACATCTTGCTAATTCTTTCAGTCCTTGTGTTTAGGAATCATCCATAAATAGCTACTGGTCATAGAAAATACCTCGTGTACCTAAGGCTGGGTGCTAGATTGCAACCAGAAAACTCCTAATCAGTATTGCTCTTGGCATATATGCCTATGACATTGGTATTTCTTTTCCATCAAGGTTGGTCACTCTTTCATACAGATGATTTAATAATCAAATCTTCTGAACAGAGGTATGAGGTGACCAGAAGTTCTCTCAGGTAAGTTTGCAATGCCTGCTGGTAGGCAGGTCACTGGAATATAGACACAGCAGGAGCACTCTTGTCTTCTCAGTAAGGGCAATGATAGTCCTGGCTACACACAAGACAGCCACAGCCAAGTTCATTCTTCTGGCAAGATAGAGAAGACAGACAGAGATATGGATAGTAATTTGTAGACTGTAAGACTAAAAGACCAAGACACAAGACTAAGAGAACACTACACTAAGCCCCCAGTTGAACAATGCAGTCCTTTAACAGAAGCACCTTCAATCCAGCTGTAGAACAGGAAGGCACAGCTCAGCACAAATTGAGGGGGAAAAAGAAAGCAATTTGATATTCTTCTTAAGCCTAATGGGAAATTATCAGCTCTTATAAGAAATTAAATTTGTGGCACAAATTGGGGAGAAAGAATCATTTTAAGGCATGACTTCGTAGAGGAGAAAGAGATAGTTCAACTGATGTTACAAACAGTTCCAATGTGTAAGTGTTGCTGCAACTGCTGGAGAATACAGACTGTGCATGTTGTAGGCTGCTACCACTGGTACACTGAAAATAGGAATTGAACATAAACAAAGAGTAGGCTTTCAATGCAGTAACTGCAACGGGGGTAGGGTGGGGAAAGAAGTATTTTTATGGTAACAGGAAAAAAAATGTAAATTTCTTCTTGAGAGCAAACATCAAGGGACACATTTTCTGTTTATATTTTTATAAATTTAAAAAAAAACCCTATTTGAAAAATAATTTATCATCACAGTTTAAAAAATATTCTCAGCATATTCCTAGAGCAAGACCTGAAATTTGGTTATGCATTTGCACTTGGGTACTTATCAAATTTTGTATTTAGTGGTGTCATCAGCATGGTCCAGTGGATAAAAGAGCAGCTTGAGACTCACAGATACTACCCCTGGCTCTGTTTCTAGGTGATCTGGGCATGTAATTTCAAAGTTCTCTGCAAAGCAAGCCAGTTTCATTACTTTCAGTTTTAGTAGGATGGAAGAATAAATTGTTCCAGTGGGCAAAAGTGAGAGAGAAATGGCACATACAGTTACTAACTGTACTAATTGTATACAAAATACCTGGATTCAAACGAAGAGCATTTTTCCTTGCTTTAGCAAAAAGGTGAAAAACATGCAGTGAACAACCGTTATAGATGCAAAATATTTTCATGCATTACTTTCAGAGCCCTGTCAATAGTGAATAGCATTAACAAAAACCGAACAGATACTCAGGGCTGCACTTAAATGTGATGGACTTTCTAAAGATCAAACTTCTAATTTCTTCTGATTCTTGAGAATGTGAAACAGAACCCGTTTCTGTGCACTGAGATCCCATGGACTGATCATGATGTCTAAGTTGTAACTCTGAAGTTGTTTTTTCTTTCTGTCACACACCATTTCAACATTTAGATTTCAGTATAATCTTAAACAATCACAGCTCTGAAGAGAGCCACAAAATTCTTTCCAATGTAAGCAACATAAACATAGTCACAGGAAAACTCTCTACCAAGGTTTTCATACAACCTCTGTCAAGCACGGCGCAGAATCTCATCTAGCCCAATGCAAAAACTTCCATCTTTGTCCTTTACTGCATTTAGCCAATTCAGAAACCTTGCCTGAGTTGAGCACTACATTCAGCTGCTCTGGTTACAGGCCAAAAACAGCTGCATCAGAGAACAGAAGGAATAATAAGTCAAATTTCTAGTTTCTTTATCCTGGCAATTTAGGAAGTCTCAAGGAACACAATAAGAGAACAACAGGAGAGGGGAGTATAGACATTAAGTCTTAAGTTCTAAAGCACACACGTGACTTTCCCTGCTTTCACTCCTGCCAATAAAAACTTTAACATTAAGCCAATTCTTTAATATAATATCTGAGAAGAGCAAGAGACTACAATAAGTTTCATCAACATTCAGAGACCTGAATAAAGCTCCAAAGTTCTCTAAACAAATAGAGAACCATGGTCCTCTTTGAAATGGCCATAAATTGCACAAAAAACCACTCTGAACTGAGGTAATATTTTTTTATATGACAGGAGTCTCTAAGAGTTCAGATCTGAAAAATACAAGTCTTCCAAAAATCACAGTCCTTTTTAACTAGAATTTCGTTTTACATAATGGTTGTACTGTTACTAATATTCCAATGGTGAGTTTACTTCACTGTTAAAAAGACAAACCTTGATTGCTCAGTTTCACCTGTTAGACAGTGCATTTTTTTGGACTTGTGTTGGCTACACTGAAGAATTCCTTCTCCTGTGATGAACCAGAATAGGTACTTTAAACAGAGCAAGCAAAACTGGTCCACCCCTCCTTGGTAAATCAAGCAGATGGACCTTGGGGGTCCAATTTTCCAAATCCTTTTTCTGTCATGATGTTAACTAACCCCTTTTCTCCCTCTTAATAGCAATACAATGTACATGTGCAAAATACTTCTCTACCTTACTCAGTACTGTCATTAGATGTCTAAGAGCCACAGCAGCTCACTAAAACCTCACTCATGGCACAGTACAGCTTGCACCCAGTTTACTAACACTGACAGATCTCTTTGCATCAGATAGCTTTCCTCTTTCTTAAATTTACTGTGGAAAACTGATACTGTTACCATCTAGGTCATCAATAAAGTGCTAAATAGTCACTGCTAATAACCAGTTCTTATAGGATCCAACAGAAAGGCACACACTCAGTGAGGATTCCCCATTTACAGTCAGGTTTCATAGCCTGTCTGCCAGCTTTTAGTCCATTTAAGAAGCATCAAATTGATTTCATTTCAGTCTAGTCACTTGATCAAAAAATCATGCCTCACAGAAGCATATTATATATTACTTCAACGCAATGGCATTGATCAAACTGTATTTGTTATCTCTCAAAAAAGAGAATAAAGAAAGGAATAAAAAGGCAGGTTGATAAAATCTATTTTCCAAAAATCACGGGTGACTAGACTTAAAGAATGATAGGAAGCTTAAATGTAGTCCAGTTAGAGAATTTCTTTCATTTTTTCCAGGACCAGAGCCAAATTGATAGGCTTCCAATTATCCAGAAGATTCCTTTTGAAAGCATTGGTGACAAATTTCCAAGTTCACTGTAATTTCTCCATGTTTCAAAGCATATTGAAAAATTCAAGCTTCATAACCCAAAGAAGTCTACAGTGAATTTTGTAAAAACTTCTGGGTATTAGCCATCAGGTCCATATGTTTAAATAAGCCAACAGGAGCACAACAGCAGCTCACACAGCCGAGGTGGAGGAGGCTGTTACGTGCTTCACCATCACCACCAGTCAAGACACTTTACTATCCTTTACTGACACCTGAAGAAGAGAAGCAATCCAATGAATACTTTTCTCTAATTCTAATAGACATTTTTCAACCAACAACAGCCCACTCTTTTGGTCAGACTACTTTTGTTCTTACTAGGCTTCTTTGAAATAAAAAGACAAAAAAAGGTATTTCATCCATTATTCCATTCACCATTGAGATTTCTGTGCGCCTTTATCAGTTTCCTCAGGTACTTAACTTTTATTTTATAGAACCTCCGTACACCTACCTTCTCACTTGGGGACTTCCATAGCAATAATTTTTCTTTATTGGGTTTCCTTTGCCTTTCTGGTCATCAAGTCTAACATTCCTAGACAGAAAAAAAACATTTTACCATTTTTATTTGTCTTGAAATGTGTTTTCAGCACTATGAAAGTGGTCATTTTCATAAACCAGTGAGAATAGGGACTTGAATATATTTATCACAGGAAAACAGAATAAAATCATGATCACTTAATGCCTAATTAGCTACTCATTAGTGATTTGCATGCCACACAGAGAAGCGCTGTAGGAGAGGAAAAGCTGTGGTACCGCTGACTACAGCTACCATGATACTCAGTACAGAACTTCACTGTCACGGAAAATCCTTACGTGCATCCCCGGCGTTCCCTTCTCTGCTGTGGAAAAAATCACCCAAGAGAAGCTGCTGGTCAAAGGCTCATGGCACAGATGGGGGCTTCTCACAGGCCACACCACAGCTCCTCAAGGAGCAGCAGCACAGACCAGATGGCTCCTGGCTCACCCTGCAGCACCCCTGCACGGCGGGTTCCCTCAGAACAGGCTTTACAATGGCCCTCTGTTACACAGCAGCGCAATTCTGCCCGCAGCCCCCTGTTCAGTACATCCCCACTGGATCGAGGGATATTGTCTTGACTCTGGCCAGCTGAGATACTCACTAGATAGCAACTTGAATGGCATTTCAAGATAAGATCCCAAAACATAAATTCAAGAACAGGACACAAAATTCAATGAATATCATATGCAGATGCAGTGAGGAAAAGAGATTCTTAGCCAGTGTGTGTACGACTCTACAGTGGAAGGACTATATTTATTAATGGTAGTTTGTTATTTATACTATGTCCAAGGACTATTCTTTTTGCTGTGCAAGGATCAAAAAAAGCCTTTTTACTTTAGCAAGAAAAGAGTAATTTGCTAGATGTCAATGGACTGTGTTTTCTGTTCTTCTGCAACAGCTATTCTCTGAAGGCTTAAACAGATTGTTCTTTAACCATAATGTTGTTAAAGAAATGCCAGGAAGTTTATTCATGGTTTATTAATACTGCAGAGGGCCCAAAGCAGCAAGATAATGTCCAGACTTCCAAAAAACAGGCTTGCCAACCATCCCCTTGGCCAGTTTCCAATCAAAGGAAGAACATGATAGCCAAGCTGCAGCTACAATGACTTCAGAAACTGCTGAAAAAATAAAAGTAGAATGACCCAAGACACAGAGCCCTACTCCAATTTTATACATACACACACACACACACACACATACATGCACACAAAAAAAAAAAATCCCAAAATGCCACTCACATTTTATTTGCACCATCACATAAAGTCCAGGCTGGGTCTGTAAGAATATTTTTCCTCAAATGCTTTTTCAGAATTCAGGTTAGTGTTCTGACACCAAAAGGCAAAGTCCCTAACCAATTGCAGTACATTTATTCATCCTACCATATGCTTTCTGTCCCTGCAGAATATTGATAATTCTGTCATCTGGGTTCCTCTTATCTTTTTGATAAATGAGGCTATTGCCTTCCTAACTTATTAAGGCATTTAGCCTCTCCTTTACATTTGAAACACGTATCTGATATACAAAATTATTATGAAGCCCTTCACTGGAAAACTATTTTGGTGAACATCAACTAGACTCAGGTTTGCAGTTTCTGAGACCTTTTAAGATTGCTCTCTAACAAGATCACCTGCATTTCCTCTGTCGGGGCCAAACATATTTCCTTTTCAAGGTTAGTGCTTGCAGATTTTTGTTCGTCTCTGGAATGTTACAGGATGAAAAGTGATTGTTTTCCCATGAAAAGTAGCTCAGCTTCTTCTGAAGGCACATTCTACTATCGATCAGTCACTTTGCTTTCTATGAAAATGAATGACCGTATGAAACATAGAAGTGTGCTATCGTATTCCTTAATAGAGAGAGGCTCCCTGCACAAAGTCCAGGAACAGACTCTAAAGGCATTGCAAGGCCGTCCCTCACCATTGGGGAGGAAGGGGGCAGGGCATGGCACCTTCGGCAGAACAGAACAGATTCCACTATGCCCATTCCCAAGCGTTCAGCTCCTGCCACCAGGCTATGCCTCCTCGCTTCTTACTCCTCCATGTTCCAGAGATGAAAGCAGAGACATTTCAGATGTAATTGCCTGTCCCAGTTGTTTCAACTCTTCATAAAGGAAAGAAATTCCTTTGTCATAAAAGTTGCCCATAAAAGGGTGGCTGTTCAGTATTTTGGCTGGATGAAAACATTTGTCACTATATGACATTCAGGCAGCCTTTTTTCTTTTTCATAACATATGCAATGTTAGGAATAATGAGTTTACCAGGGCTCCAAGTCCTGTAAACACAAGGTTGATTTTTTTAGAGCATTCTCAAATGCACAACTGCTTCAATAATGCCATACGATTTAAATCCAAGGATTATGTATCAGTGTTTCTTCTCGAATCCTTTTTCTTCAAAGAAATAAAAATTGACTTTATCAAACTGCAGGATCACAAGGAAAAATCTGTGAGCCTGACAGGCAGAAGCCACTCACTTTTCATGGTGCACTGTTCCTCGCCATCTCAGTGCCAAAACATTTCTGCAGAGCTGTCACAGGGGAACTTGAGGTAAAATCCCTAAGATTCATATTAAGCAAGAGTTTGGGTATCAGGAGACAGTTATTCTTAAGTCCTCCTAATGAGGTCATGAAGAATTTTGTTTTCAAACACAGTATTTCTCATTTCAAAACTGTAACTTTTAAAGAATCTGATGGGGTTTAGACTGTATTTTAACATGTATTTCTAGATGTTTTTAAGATTTCAGTATAATTTGGTGGCAGCTACCTTTGAATATGCACCCAGGTCTCCTGACATGTAAGATGAGACAATTGTTGAGTAAATCTTGTCATTTAGCTCACCGGAACTGGGATTTCACTTCAGGTTTTGGCTTAACGAAACCAGGGAGAGCATCCTAAGAGTGGATCTAGCACTTAGAAAGAGGACAAAAATCTGGAGAATTGCGATCAAAAAAAGCGTGGGCAGCAGGTTGAGGGAGGGGACTCTGCCCCTCTACTTTGCCCTCATGTGACCCCACCTGGAGCAACGCATCCAGCACAGGAGGAATGGGGACCTGTTGGAACAAGTCCAGAGGAAGGCCACAAAGAGGCCTGGAACACTTCTCCTACGAAGACAGGCTGAGAGAGTTGGGGTTCCAGTACCTAAAGGGGCTACAACAGAGCTGGTGAGGGAATTTTTACAAGGGCCCGTAGTGATAGGACAAGCAGGAATGGCTTTAAACCACTCTTTTAAGCTCAAAGAGGGCAGGTTAAATTAGATATTGTGAAGAAATTCTTTGCTGTGAGGGTGCTGAGGCACTGGCACAAGTTGCCCAGAGAAGCTGTGGATGACCCAACCGTGGAAGTGTTCAAGGCCAGGCTGGATGGGGCTTCATGCAACCTGGTCTAGTGGAAGGTTCCCTGCTTGACAGGGGGTTGAAATGAGATGATCTTTAAGGTCCCTTCCAACCCAAACCATTCTATGATTCTATAACTTTACAATATGGTTTATTTGTTCCGTGATGCCAAGGAGACAGCCTTAGCAGTCTTTGCATATTTCTGCTATAATGCACAGGGACTTTCTTGGTTTTTTCTTTAAAGCAGTAGTAAATAGCAGTCCTAAACAATGCAATATTACTTCATAGTGTTAAACACCATTTATTTTGTTTTTCCCATTCTACTCTACGTTATGAAAACATAAACAAACTTAAAACATTTGTTGCTGTGCTATGTATAGCTCTACTCAGCTCAGAGTCCTTTTCTCTTGTTCATTATTTCTGTCTGGAACTGGGAAACTTTTCTTGAAGCAGTATTGTTTTTCATTTGGAAAAAAAGAAAAAAAAAAGAAGGCAAGAGAAAATGAAGTATTTAAAAGTCTCACATCTTACAGAGTACACCCAGTTATAAATCTGCTACAGTCAGCACACTATACATTTTATGTAGAAAGAACCAGATGATGGTGGAATTCAGTTCGTGCTAAGAAAGCAGGAACAGGGCTTATAAGAATGCTTACATCTGTCCCTAATTTGCTTGCACATAAACCCACAGTAATCTGCTTTATTGCCAAAGTCATATAAAGAAATTGGGCACCAAGCAGCATAGGTAATCTTGAACTGGAGGTCCTCCAGCCTAATTAGACACAAACACCCAGAAGGCCCGAGACTGAGATATGGCATGTAGATTTTGAAATGTATGAAGAGACAGAACGGTCTCATTAGCAACCATCCGAGTGCATGCTTAAGCCTCTGAAGTTCCTTTTTTGACTGAGGGAAGGAGTAAACCATGTCTATGCCCGAGGCTAAGCACAAGGAAAAGCATTCTGCTCTTTCTGGAAATGGCCCCAATCTCCCAACCCCCACCCCACCACGCTCCTCCTGGGCTTTGTGCAACTCCTGGCCACTCTCTTTGTAAAGACATACCCACAGTCAGCCAGCTGATTTAGTATCAATAATGCTGGAAAGCCAAAACATTATAAGTCATTGAAAAATAAGACAAAGAAGCAATTCTGTGGATAGTTTATAGAGGTATTGGTTCGTCATTCACTATTTAGTAGATACATTTCTTAAGAAAGTTAGTCATGGAGTTTTGCCAGAAGCCATTCAAAAAGTGATAATGTTCCTTATTTCAAACCACTGAACGTTTTTTATTTTTATGGCATCAAACAACTACTGTTGGTTACTTTCTGACTACAAGCTTGTCTCTCTTTGATTTCATACATGCACATACTTCATAGTATTATGAGTGAATTAAAGAAATAGACAGAGGAGAAGTCCATGACAATTTTAAGGCAGAAAAGGCTGTGCACAGAACTGACCTCCATGTTGCAGATTTCAGGCAACATTCAGGGACTATCTATTTTTGGAACCGTAATAGCTACACTTAACTAACCAGAGGGTGTGATAAAAATGTTTTTATCAAGTTATCTCGCTCTAAGTTATTTCAAGGAACAATGCAAGGCAACGCATTATTTCCTTTTTCAACTGAATTTTTACATTATCAGGAAATATCATGCTGGTCACAAAACTATAAACAACTTTTGGTTTCAGTAAAGTAAAAGGAGCTTTGTGCTTCTTTTCTTTTTCTGCAAACACAACACAAAGCAAACACAGGGACACAGAAGAGTCCAGAAATCTTGTGTGCAATGAAAAATAGTGGATAAAGCCTACTGTTAATTGACATTCAAGGTAAATTTGTATCTTCATCTGTGATGCCGTTTTTGTATCAGTGCCTGAGATCATCAATCAGCCCCATTTTCTTGATAAATTTTATGGGAAGGCTATTTGACATCTAACCTTAGCAGCAAGTGCCACTGAAGCATTACTATTACAAAACAAATAGGCAAATGTTAAGTGGAGACAATTTTTTAAATTATCTTTTCTTAAAGATTTTTTTTAATGGTTTTTGCATTCGTAAGGTCTTGTTTGGGTTTTTTTTTAAGAATATGTACCAGGATCTGTACTGCTCTCTTTTGCCTTCGCTGTGCCTTAGGTTTGAGTTTCAAGGAAAGAGAATAAAGCAGTAGGAAAGGAGTTACTTGGCCACAACGTGGCAAGCCTTACAGTACTGCCCATCGCTGTGTGACCTCATCCAGCAGTGAAAATCGGGGGAAATCCCTCTGGTTGGGGACCCGCAACCCGCCGAGGGAACAGAGCCTTGGCCCGCGGGCCTGTCTGCCTCCGGGGGCACGCGCAGACAGACATGAGCTCACCGCCCACGCAGGAGCCAGCTCTGCTCGGGAGCCACACAGCCTCAGCACGGAAACGCGTGCCCAACCTGATGCGTCTGTGCCCAGCACAGGGAGCCGAGATCAGGCGGCAGGCATCCACCCCGACGTGCCCGGGACACCGCGCAGAAAGCCTGGCGGGCGCCAGGAGGGAGCGCACGGACCAGGCACCGCCACTGCCCCGCTGACGATGTGGGGACGAGGCACCAGCGAGGCCGGTGACCTGCCAGCCTTCGCTAAGGACAAATGTAAATAAGAAGAAATTCGGAGGAAGCCGGCACGCCTTGGCTGGTTGAAGCGCATGAAAGGGCAGATGCCACCTCTGCGGGCCCAGGCCCACGCAAGAGCAAAGCGGCGCCGAGGGCACACGCAGGGCCGGGTGTCTGGGACGGGGTGGGAGGTGGGGACGGAAAAACCCGCCCAGGCACGAGGAGGCCGTCGGCGAAGCCAGGCGGGGTGGCAGAGGCTGCGAAGGGAGATGCCCCGGGCGGGCAAAGCAGGGCGGCGGAGGCAGAGGGCAGTGAGGGGGAAGCCTGCGAGCCCCGGCCGCAGGGAAACAGGGCTCAGCTCCCTCCCCGAGGCAGGTGCACTATGCACGGCCCGGGGCGAGCCCCGGTGCCTGACCCCAAGAGCTGCCCCGGGCCCCCTGCATCGCCCCTACCCCGCCACGGGCAGGACCCCCCTTACCTTCCGCTGCGGGCGGGGCCGCTGCTCGCCCGGACCCCCGGCTGTTCCTGCCAGGGGCGGCGGGGCCGGCCCAGCCCGGCGGCCAGGCGCTCCCGGGGCCGCCAGCGGCGCGGAGCCGAGCGGGGAAACCCGGGCTCTCCCGGCTCCCCCGGCCGCCACGGCACCTGTTGCCAGGGAAACCCAGGTGTCTCCTCATCCGCGGCCATCCCTGGCGCAGCGGAGGGGGCGAGGGGCGCGGGGGCGGCGGCGTTTGCGGCGGGGGGGAGGCGGCGGAAATTTAACAAGCAGCTCTTTTTACGAGGGGCTGGCAGCGTGCCTTTCGGCAGGTTTCTCCCAGTTTTGGGCACAATAAACCCCGCTCGTCTGTGAAGCTAGGGTCTGTTTCAGAAAGAGTAATTGTGATTTGGGCAGGAACTGCCAGTCCCTGCGAGCCCAGAGAGGCTCCTGTGTCCTGGCCTTGCTATGCAGGACTCTGTGAAACAGGTGGAGAAACCATGAGCGGATTTCCTTTGGCTTTCTGACAGTAGAGAGCGATGTCATTGCATTGACTGGTTCAGCAGCGGCTCTCCTATCCGTAGCATAAGGGCATGCCAGTGTGGAGGAAGGATCATAGGAGAAATTACACCACTCAAAAATTGCCTCCATTCCCTTTTGCTGCACGACTATTTTCCTTGCAGTTAACAACTAATCAGTTCCAGGAATTTGAGGGAAGCTGTGTATTAAAGTAGTTCTGCAGCTAGCTGGGCTTGACAGCACCCACTCACCCTTAGGGCTGATCCCTTGTGCCAGTCCTGGCTCTCACTGACTGAGGTCTTCTCCTTTGCATTTTTCTTTTGCAGCAGAAAGGATGGGTCTCTCCATCTGGATCCTTGTTTTAGTCCTTTATTTCCAAAGTCCTGTATTACTCTGCCTGTAAACTAAAATAGTGTCTTACAATAAAAGTAAAAATTAATTTGACAATTTCTGATTGTATATTCATTACGATTAATTTTATTTTAAGCACTTGAAATTTACTTTTCCTACCCAAGGAGAATTTTGAAGTTGTTTTATATATTTCCTGCTTCAAAAAGCAAAAATGAGGCATGACTGTATGTATTTCAGAGATGTTAATAAGCAAGAAGTAGATATTATTTTATTCAATTTAATATAGCGAGACCTGACAGTAATGATTTACAAACCGCCATTTGCACAACTCACAACTAAAGCAGTTGGGAAATGTCAGAGCAGATTTTTTTCTCCATCGGAAAGGCCAGCTCTGCTAAACTGAAAGTTCCACAGAAACACACCAGTTCTCAAAGGAATTTTCATCAGAAAAACCCCTAAGATTGGTCTCCAACTTTTTTTCAAGACAAATGGACATAGCTTCTGCATAGGCCATGTCCTGGCACTGGGCCAGAAGTAGGTGTTACAATCCCATATTCCTCCGCCAGCAGTACTGGGGAGCACCTGACCCTCTGGACAATGGTAGTTTCTGCCCCATAGACCTTTTAATCCCATAAAAAATCACCGGACACTGGCTGGCACTCCTTATCCCAGGAAAATCACATCAGGTTTCAGCATGTGTGCCTCTCTTCCACGTGGCTGGGCTGGAGTCTCTTCTGAAACTCCAAACCAATCCTATCCCAACAAAAAACTGCTTGTAGAGGCACTGCCATTGTTGTCTTGGAGGGGAAGAAATGTGGTAAAATTAGAGAGATAAGGATATTTTATTTCCAGATATATCCTCCTGCAGCAGTTGCTATGGTTTTGCACATTCTGAAGTAGTTTTGTCACATCAGCACTAAAAACTGTCATAAAACATCAAAGGCATCAGCTGAACAAGAGGCAACTCAGTAGCCGTGCTGTGTGCTTGTTTCAGAGTTTCTGTGTCAAGTTATGCCACAGGTAGTAGTTTTCAGAGTCTATCAGATCTTCAGACCCCTTGCACACTGACCCACAAGGCAAGGTCCTGTACTTTTCCCTTGTTTGAGCAAGAGTAAAAGCTCTCTCGTGAATTAGAAGGACACATGCTGTGTGTAGCATGTGCACTAATAAATGATCAGTAATTCCTTCTTCCTCACTTCTTTGCATAATTATTTCACCTTTCTCACATACAGTGTGAGAGATGACTCTTCAGTTTACTAAATACCCCCAAGAATGTGAAGTGCCTTTCACTGAGCTTGGGGCAGTTACAACTCATCCTCCTCAAGCATTTAAGTTTCTGAGCCAAAAAAGAGGAGCTTTATATACTGTTGTGGCAATTACCTTTCCAGAATGTAAGATTGCCTCTCTCCTCTCTGTTCTTGTTTCTTGACAGGCTTTAAAAAATGCAAATGGAGGGGGGAAAAAAACAAACTCAAGTTTGCTCTCAGTTCAGTGAAATTGCAATGGGTGCTGTTCATTTGCAGAAATACCTGACATAGCTTAATTCTGAAGAATACAAAAAACAAGAGGAACTTTGGAGATTTTTTTCTAATGCTTTTTGACCATGACTGTTGTAAAGCTCATGAAACTTGTGTATGTGTAATTCCAGAGAAATGGTGCATTTTTAAGGTCCCAGTTTGTCACTTTGCGTAAACTCACGGTTCATGATATGAATAAGGCCAGGAGTAAAATAAAGGTTAAAAGGGGTATGAAAAGAACTAATAGTAGTTTTTTAATATGCTAATTCTTTGTGGCTGGCGTTCAGATGACAGCTGACCTTATAAAATCTACCAGTGATAGAGATTTTTACCTGCCGTTTCGTCTCGCATACAACAACAGCACCAAGTCTGAAGTATCTTTAATCAGGGTACCTGCAGGGCATCACAAGATTTCGATATTTTGGTCATTTGTCTCATGCACTCTTTCATCTTTCTCATACAAGAAAGATTCAATTAACTGAGTCACAGCAAAGAAAGCATGCAGAATTTTATCAGAAGGGTTATATGCAAAAACTATGTGCTACTTCACTGGAAATCAATGGCACCAGTCCAGCAACTAACATATGCTATGGCGACGGTGACACCACATGGGAGTGTTGGGCTGGGCTGCAGGGTGAAAGGAAGTGCTAAGCAGAGTACATGGTAGATGGAGGGAGCTGTTCCAGGTTTATCTTCCCAGTGCTATTTTTAAGTTTTTAGATTAAATTCGATCTCGATACAGAGATCCTTCTTTCCACAGATACAGTAGTTCTTTCCATAGATTTGGGAGTCAACACAGAACAAGGGCATGGAAAATACTTTCCATTACAGCATGAACAAGCTAAGCAGGAGGGACTCACTGCAAGATTACCATCCAAATTGCCATCTGCCCAAGGGAAGGGACAGCATGTAGTTGCACTATTCCTGGAGCAAAGAAAGGACCAGGTAGTTACCAAGTCTTCCTTGCTCTCTGCAGAAATTTGGTACAACCCACCTCAAGAGGTTTGTTCCTGCACTGGCTTGTTCGTGCTGCCAGTGGCTTTAGCAAAGACACAGGCAAACTTCTCCTTTTGTCCCTGCCTCAAAGCCTCTTTATTGCAAGTCCACCAATTTTGGGGTGGGGAGGTGAGAAACAACAACAAAAACAGGACTAAAAATGTGGTACCCTGAAACAGGAGAAAGAGAAGTTAGGATAAGAATGTATTTCCCCTTGTACACCTATGACATTGTCCCAGCCTACATCTCCTGAAGACGTTCACAGGCCAGCCCTGTTTTTTATTGTATACCATGACACAGTTTCTTCAATTAACAGAGTGCTTAGGATAAATGTCAGACCTGAATTATGGAAAAGGTAGTCTGAACATCTATTCTTTACATAAACAAAGGCTTTTGTAAAAGTTATTTGGCCACTTAACAGTAGAATTGCACCATCAAAAAGAGGAAACTCCTGCAGCTTATTTTTTGAAATGAATGATCTGTCTACAAAGAGCAGTTCACAGAGCAAGTCTCTAAGACTGCAAAAGGGAAAGGCTGTTCAGTTACTCAGTGTAATCTCTACCATAAGCTCTATCTTATCCCACAGGTGTAAAATAACAACATCTGATCTGAAACCATCCGTAGAGCTGCTAAGTAAACATATAAAAACCTAAAACTGTAACTAAAGCTGCTGTCAATTGTTAGCTGTTGCCAGCCTAAGTGAAGGTGTAGGAAAAGTCAAAAAAGGTCATTTCATTCCTCACTTTGCCCCCTGGCTCTCAGCTGCTTTTATTCCAGAAGTGGTCACACCCCAGAAAGCTACTCAGTTTCTTACCATGTTAAGAACTGGCCTACAAGGCGTAGACAGGTAACTTACTCCAGTGAAGCCCCTTCCTCTCCAACATGTCCATGCCACTGCCTAGCTTTTGTAGGGGCATAGAGAATTGCTCCTGCAGACCCACCCACATCAGCAGGATTCCACTTTACCATGATGCAGAAACTGGGCAGCAGCCAGTTACACTAGCAATGCTCTCCTTCCCTGCTGTCAGAGACGCATGAAGAGGTCATAGGGAAGCTGAGCGCTTAGTCTGACATTTACAAACTAAGAGCAAGGCTAGCTGCAATGTCTACAAGCATAGAACTTTCATTCACAGTTTCTAAATGTTCTGCTTCACAGAAGTCAAAAGCTCCCACCGGTCCCTCAGGAGCCTACCTGGGATCAGAAAATAATTTTATCTAGCACAGAAGACAGCTGGACGTTACCGTGATCAGGTTTGGCACGTTCTGGGAGGTTGGTAATTCATTGGACAATATTGCCATTATGTTGGGTGTGCTTCTCTGCTACATGGATTCATAATGAAACTTAGCACACAGAATTCTACTTTTTTTATTCCTATCTTAACAATTGCAGTCAGTCAGTCATTTTATATCTGTATATAGCACTTAATCCATATTACAATAACTCATGTACCATGTTATATTGCTGTACTGAGCATCTGCCAGTTTCAGATCAGTCACCTCTGTCAAGTCCCATAGGATAAGAAGACCTGTAAGACCTATTCAAAATAATTTTTTACCCTGGATGGCCACACATGATCTAACTTCCATCACCAGCCAGGTGCCAGGGGAAGAGCAACTGATGTGGAGAAAGGCTGTTGGAAATGGTATTCCTGCCTGTGTCATAGCAGCTGCCGAACTTCTGCTCTTTTGTTATCTGAGTTTGCGCTTGCAATGGCTGCCTGGATAGCCTCTTATTTTAATTGCTATTACTTTCAATGACATTAATCTGGGGGAGGGAACTTAGAGTTAAAGCAGCATATTTTATGTTTCTAGAAATTATAATCATGTTCAGAGAGCAGATTAAAAGGGCTCTCATAATGATGGCAGTGAAGGCAGAAGATAGAGCTTTCATTTCCATAAAGCATCAAGCAAACCCTGCTTTACTGCCAACACAATCTGCTGCTGGCTCTAACTATTTATGTTTATTTTTATGTATTTATTATGAGTTTGTCCCCTGCTGTCAAGGAGACAGGCTTCTGCTCCTTACCTTTCAGGAATGCATTAATCCTGGTGATTGGTTAATGTATGGGGAGGGAGCAGAGCAAGGGGAATACAAACTGCAGCAACCTAGTGCAGTGTAAATCCTGGGAATAAGCTGAACTAGATAGAGATGAAATCCGGGAACTGTTCTTAATCCTGACAATTACAAGCAATGAGAAAGTACAGAACCCAAAATAACACTCCTGGGTAATAGCAGACTTTTTTTGTTTTTTCTCCAAGTAGAAATTTAATTAATGCATCCCAGGTTGGGGTTTTGAAACAACAAAATACAAGTTGATGCGGAGTTAATTCTCGTTTCTGCTGCTGGACCCAAAAAAGCAGGTGTCGTCATGGGCTGTTGGCTGCCTCCTCCCGTGCACAGGGTACAGTGATTAGAACAGCATGAAAAGCCCGGTGAAGCCACCAGAGCTGGCACGGGGCAGTGCCTAACAGAAAAGCATTGGGGGAAGTAGTCTCTTGATGGGTGATGTTGCTGTAAATAAGCCTTAGGTTAGCCCAGAAAAATTCAGTTAAAACCTTACTTTTTTTCCTGTTTGCTGGGTTGCCAAATTTGCTGAAACTCCACTGGCTGTATGACTAATCATGCCTGTTAGTATTTCCCCCCCCACTGGGAGGAATGTTAGTAAAGTTACATTCAGAACACTCATTACAAACCCAAAAGTACTGAAGGAAAAGACAAGGAAGGGAATCCTAAATTCTGAAATTTCCTGTTCCTGTCCAGTTGAACATTTGTCATCTTCTAAACCCTATGAATGCCTTAACTTTTTAATTATTTTTAATGATGTGATAGTTTAATCTTTGCCATGCTGGTTCATCATAGGGACATCAGTGATCCAATCAGATGTTGTGGGAAGTGAATGGATCAGGTACACAAATGAGCTCTAGTAACAGCAATTTAAATGTCTCCCCCACTCCATACCTCCTCTCCACAGCCTCCATAGCAACCATGGTTTTGAGAATCTTTGCAAAGATTCTCAAAAATTCAGTCACCAGGAGAAAGTAAACCCTTAAATCACATTAAAAATCTGAAGCAGGAAAACTAGAGAATTCTTCCACAAGGCACAAGAGGGAAACATCACAAAATCTGAACCTCCAAGTCACACATCAATTCCAATTTTACAGTTTTCAATTCCATCAGTGCCAGTTTTCAGCATCATTATAGCCTTGTGATGCCTTTAAAAACTAGGAGGGAGGGAGAGCTTTTCAGTGCAGCTCCACTGAAACCTGTGTCTAATGATAATTTAAAGTAATTTATAACCCATAAAGCACTCACAGCAAGGCCAGTATCACCCAGTATCACAGTATTTAGTGATATTTATGAGCTTTCAGGTCCCAGTTCTATTAATATGAATAATATGCAGATTATTAGTGAGATAAAAGAGTGTTTATTGTTCATCTTTCATTAAAAATACTAAGCGAGCGATCTGCAACCTACTGACATCTGGAATTATGGTTTGTGTTATCTGCAGATTTTGCTTTGTTTGCACAGAATGGGTCAGATCATAAGTGGTTTATGGTGCTCTTTTACATACAGCTATGGTATAAATAGGCTGAAAAGACAGATGCTAAGCAAGTCAGCAGTTTACTGATTTGACATTCACTGCATTTGCAAGGTTAACACTTCTGTCCTGAACAAAAAGAAATCAGGGGCTTCTACATTCCCACTGAACCAGATGAGTGCTGGTAGTTTCAAGGAATAAGGGCACTGCTGTCACATGAGAACCTGCATTATGGCAGAGAAAAAGCCCAAAGGGTAAATATAAAATTCTCTGCTTTCTGAAGCAGCATTTGTGCAAAATGTACGTATAAATAAATACTTCTGAACATTCTTTTATTGCCTTTCATTTAGGGAAAAATGTGGTGGTTACAGAAAAACAAGCATCAAACTTTCTTTAAAAATAAATTATAGTATCAAGCCTAAATTAGCAAATCTTCAAGTCTTCTGTAATATCCTCCTGAACCTAAATGTGTGTTATAAGAGGTCTTTTGTATAGAAGGCATGATATGAATTAACACAAAAGGCAAGGAACTTGATATGGAGTAAGGTACTTAAGCCATGCAGAGGGGAGATTTAAAACCAGGTCTGTGTATACCAGGTAAATAATATCAAATACATCACTAGAGCATCAGGCAAAGCTGATGTGAAGGCACTCTTCCTGCATTTATCTTCTCTCTTTTATGAAGTACAGCAGCAAAACTTTGACTCTATTTTGCTAGAATGTAATTTCTGGCATTGTATATTGTCCAGTGCCTCTGCTGGCATTTTGTTTTGGATCTCTCTAGACCCACATCACAGCAGCAGCAGCATTACCCTCATGATATAGTGCTGCAATCCCTACAACTGTGTATCATTAGTGGGAAATCATTTTAATGCTCTTGTAAACACCATCAGAGAGCCAGGAGACTATTTGTATTTGTTTTACTGTCGCAGACTAAACTGCCTTATTCCAATCCTGTCCATCAAATTAGTGTTGGACCAGGTTCAAAGCACTCTAAAGCTGCCAGCTCCAGTGTGGCTTGAACTTTAATAGAGCCGGGCAACCACTTTCCGGTGCAGACACTGCAAGCATATCAGTTGCAAATACATGTATTGATAAGGTGCCCTTTCTCCATCAGACAGAAGACTGCAATCCCCATGTTGGAGGCACAGCACTTTGCTCCAAAGGTTTTTATTACAGGTTTTATACTTCACATTGGCAGAACTTTTCGTTTTCCCCACATGGAGAAAATGTAGGTGTATAAAATATTGGATAATCTTCTTACATAAAACATCTTACATTTTTATGTAAGAATAGAGTCTATATTTAGTCCAAAGTCTTCCCCTCTGAGGTAGCTCTTGGTTTTAACCCAAGAAGAAGGAGAAATCTTGGCAGAGTGTTGAAACAGAGATTTTCTGACCTAGTCACTGGAAGAGATTGTATGATTTTTAGGAAAAAGTTATACTTTTCTTTCAAAAAGACTGAATATTCAGTTCAGCCCACCACAGCTAGCTATAAAATACAAAACTGTTAACCAAAATATGATTGCTGAGATGGGTTTTCCAGCCTCAGCTGGGTGGGAGGAACAGGAGGTGACCTGGGAGCACAGCTAGCCAGGGAGTTGGAAACACCATCCCACAGAGCCACCAGGATGAAGGTTCCTCGGCAAGGTGGGGTGGCACTAATAGCTGCAGAGCACCTCTGAGGGTGTGCTGCAGTGGCGGTGTACCCCAATCTGCAGTTCCAGCTCTTCCTTAGCCACTGCTGCTGGAAGTTGAGAAGGAAGCCTCATCTGCCCAAAGGCCAGGTCTATATTAAAAATATTTGCCAGAAAGAACTGCAGTCACAGGGAACAGGAAGACACAGAGGTGATTAATACATTTTTTTCAATACTGAAATTGTGCCCGTGGGCAGCTCCCAGAAGCAGTGCTGGTAACAAGAGAAATTCTGACTGACTGCACATTCAAGCACATTTCTTTTTAGCCTTCATTCTTGATCTTTTTTGTTCACTTCCTGTCAACAGCAAAATGTTCAAAGCTAAGCTCCACTGCTCATGGAAAGCAAGATGTTAGCTCGCCTCTCAGCTGCAATCAAAATTTGAATTGTATGTTTAATAAATTGGGATTGCGATGGTTAGTTACAAGAGCTAACAAAAGTATCTCTTAGGATTTGCATAGCAATCCTATACAGGAGGAGCTTCCAAGTACAACTATCAAATATTCACAAGTGCTTGTAACCTTTTCACTTGTGTCCAGATGCTCTCCCCCGTACCATGCTGTGCAGGAACTGCCACTAAAATCAGCACAATTCCCAACAGAAAATGCTACTCAGCTTGAGTAAAGGTGACAGAATCAAACCCTTGGTGGGGGAGGATGAGAAAACTCAGTATTAGTTTGAATAATTAATGTATCTGAGAATATCCTAATCTCCTTATGAAGAGAGAGGCAAAATCTAAATCCATTATTCATGATGAATTATTCAGTCAGCTGTGTATGAATTATCCTGGGAATATTTCACTGGCTTTTAAAACTTCTTTCTTAGAACAAATAAATCTAGCTTAGGAAAAACATCCCCTTTAGTGGCCAACCACATTTTCAAACTAGTTTGCCAGCCAAAGATAAATTTTAAATGTTTCCTAGCATTTTTATCTACTGTAGCATCATCTAGGAATCCAGGCAATACATTTGTATCATTGTAGCATCATGTAGGAATCCCAATAATAGCTTCTCATTATCTTCAGTGCAGTGCAGACAAAGATGTGACTATAATGCTGTTAGTCTCAAATGAAAGTGTAAATGTATTCTAACACCATGAGGTTTTATAAGACTAAATCTAAAATTCTGGAAAGAAGGACTAATTGTTGACTAAGCATACAGTTATATATGCACACCTTCAAGACCATCTCCGTGAAAAGTAGTGTGTTTTCAGTGTCACACCTGCCACATGAAGTGAGACAGAATTTTTCCTAGGACTCCTTCACTAAGCCCTACTGCCAAAACCTCAGAAGCTCAAGGGAAGGATGCATCTATGAATAAACAAGATAGCTGGATTTCACTTCCTGAGCTCTGAAATCCCTTGAGTGCAATATACTTACTAAAATATTTTTTTTCCAGACATTTGTACAGTTAAAATTATCAGGGTGGGAGAGGTTTAATATATTCATGCATAATGAAACAAGCCCACTCCAAAATCATCAGAGAAGACATCACATCAGGCAACTTAAGTTTCTCCATTCTTTGCATCCCTCTACTTTTTTCTTTGGTAGGACAGTTTACAGAAAACATTGTGTCCCTAGTAGAGTGTAGAAGGGTAACACAGCGGATATAGCAGCTTCTCCTTTGCTTATTCTAATGCAATGAAAGGCCTATGAGATGGACTAGTGGGAATGTCAGGTGTTTAAAACTCTTACAAAAAATACTCAAGAGCAAAACCTTAGTACCACAATGCCACAAAAAAAGTGTCACCAAGCTCAAAAAAAGAAACAAGCTGGTAAAAACTTCTTAGCCTTTTAAGCCAAGACAGAAGAAGGAAAAAGGGAGGATAAGAACTGGCATCACAGATGGAAAATGGAAAACAGCTATGACAGATCTCAAGCTTCAGTGAGAAACTCTGCTCTATCTCAGCAGGGGGACCTTTTGAATCACATTTGTGATTCTTACTTCACTTATTTGAGGTATATGTTGCTTTAAATCCTGTGTTCATTCCTGGGTATTTTCTCTCTCTTAATTAAACCTTCATATCAGACTTTTATTAAGATAGAGGCAAAGCCTGTACCTTCCTCATTCTCTCAAGGTTATCTTCTGAAATAGGATTGAATTCTTTTAATGGAAAGAGATGGGGGAGAGAACTGCTAAACCTATGGGAAAGTTGTAATTCCACAGTTATTTCTAAGAATACAAAAGATTATTGTATCTTGTATCTGGACAATCCAATTAGCCTAATGTCTGGGAATTAAGCAGGCTGCTGATCGTGTTGGAGAACTGGCCTATTTCAATGGAAAACTGTTGTATTTGCACAGCAGTCTCACTGTGCCTTGGTAGCCGAGTCTCCAGAATCATCCTGAAATTAACCATGGACCATCACTGCTCAAAGAAGGAATGGTAGCTTGTTCTTGAGAATCACAGGCACTATAATACCTGTTCACTGACTGGTATGCACCACAAAAGTCGATGTGGTCAGATTTTCATATGGGTATACCCGGTTGCTGGATTCACAGGTTTGTTTTCTGAACAAGTATTTAGCTAATGGCCTCCAGATCCATAAAATATTTACAAAGCTTTTCCTCAGAGTGTGAAAAGAATCCTTTCTGTTTTGAAAATTTTCAATAAATACATATCTCAAAAGCAAATTTCCCTCCCCTTTGCCTTTCTTTTTTCATCCTTGAATGACACGGAGTGACATAGAGTTACTGAGTGTTATCACAGCTTAGGAACTGTGTTTTGGAGGGGGCTATTTGTCCTGTTTGCTTCACTAGTTCACTCCACACTTTGGAGTGTTTCCAGATACAACCAAGAGCAGAACCATGCAAAGCTGGTTCGCCTCTGCCACTCAATGGGAGTGCCTTTTCTGTCAGCAAAGGTGCCAGAGCTTTGGACTCTCCAGGGTGTCACATACTTCCGTGGATGGCCACAGCCTCAGCGACAGCTCATATGCCTCACAGAAGGGATAAAGAGCCAAACGAAGTTATTGGCTATGCTGGAACAGCATCGTACACAGCATAGGGGCTCTCTCACAGAGAAACATTGCTCTCTTCATCCTTTCTTAAATGTGGTTTATGAAACTTAAAACATTAACATTTACCTCCACAAGCCCTCCTGATACTTTTTTAATCCGTAACAACAAAAGTGGAAATTACAGAGAAGCAAATACTTATCAAAAAGAATTAGTTAAATGTTTGGTAAAGGAAGTTTCACAGTTTCAGAGGTGGGAATTTTTGTGTCACCTTCACATTTTATTTTCATTCTCAAACTTTCTGTTGATCTCCTTCTAGACAAGATAATTATTCTACAGAAGACATTTTTGAATCTCTGCATGCCTTAAAAAGAAACTAAAGAAAAAGAGGAAGAAAATTTAAAAAATCAGAAAACCATAAACAAAATTAAGAGATGTTTGGAAAATAACATGCAAAGCATTTGACACTCACACATTACATCTTTGTCTATAAACTGGAGAGACATGGATTTAACAGATTGACCACTTGGTGAATAGAAAATTGACTGGATGGTCACACTCAAAGAGTTGTGTCAATGGTTCGATGTCCAAATGGAGGCCAGTGACGAGTGGTGTTCCTCAGAAGTCAGTATTGGGATCAGCACTGTTTAACATCTTTGTCAGTAACAAGGACAATGACAGCAAGTTTGCTGACAATGCCAAGCTGTGTGGTGGTCAGCATGCTGGAGGGAAAAGATGCCATCCAGAGCAATCTTGACAGGCTTCAGACATGGGTCTATGTGAACCTCATGAAGTTCAGCAAGGCCAAGTGCAAGATCCTGCACCTGGGTCAGGACATCCCAAGCACAAACACAGGCTGGGCAGAGAATGGATTGAGAACAGCCCTGGGGAGAAGGACTTGGGGTTGCTGGTGGATGAAAAGCTCACTATGACCCAGCACTGTGCCCTTGCAGCCCAGAAATCAACCATGTCCTGGGCTGCATCACAAACAGCGTGGGCAGCAGGGCAAGAGAGGGGATTCTGCCCCTCTGCTCTGCTCTCATTAAACCCCACCTGTAGTGCTGCATCCAGCTCCAGGGTCCCCAGCACAGGAAGAGGAAGGATGCAGATCTGCTGGAATGAATCCAGAGGAATCCATGAAGATGATCAGAGGGCCGGAGCACCTCTCCCATGAAGACAGATTGAAAGAGTTGGGCTTATTCATCCTGGAGAAGAAAAGGCTCTGGGGAGACCTTCAGCAGCTTTCCAGTACCTAAGGGGACTACAGTAAAGCTGGAGAGGAACTTTTCACAGCCACATGTAGGGATAGGACAAGGGGGAATGGCTTTAAGATGAAAGAGGGTAGGTTTAGGTTAGATATTAGGAAGAAATTCTTCACTGGTAGGGTGGTGAGACACTTGTACAGGTTGTACAGAGAAGTTGTGGATGCCCCGTCCCTGGAAATGTTCAAGTCCAGGCTGGATGGAGCTCTCAGCAACCTGGTCTAGTGGAAGGTGTCCCTGGCAGGGAGACTGGAACTAGATGATTTTCAAGGTCCCTTTCTTTCCAAACCATTCTATGATACCATGACATTAAAAGGCCTAGTCATTCAATCTAAAGGTAGTAAAAGATGTAACTGCCAGAAATACATAAAGTTAATAAATAAGAATCAATATCACTTTCTTATGTGGCACTCTTCATAAAGAGACCTCAAAGAGCTTTGTATGGGAGATCACTCTCACTCTCATGAAGACAAAGACCATTTGTCTTCAATTGTATTAAAAATACTGTTTAGAATTTCAGTCCAGAAGGTTACGCATCTCCCCAAAAAGGACTTGCTTTCTGAAATCTCATCTACAGCTTGAGCATATATATTGTCGTATATGTAAGTTGGATGAAGAACAGTCAGGTGAGGAAAGAATTGGCTCATATGGGAAAGAACTGGCCTAATATGAGGCACCAGAACTATTTCTCTTCTTGACCATTTTAGCAGTTCTGAGCAGAAGGCAGTTTAATTGCTCGTGTCTTTCATGATGTAAAATGTCTTAAGGCATAGAAGGTCATCTCTCATTTCCTCCATAAAATAGTTTACCATAGAGTTTTTACAGGAAGGGATATGCCAGAAGATTACTGGCTATTTGGATTAGTCATCAGGGTCTGATATTACGGTATGTTTAAAAGAATTATGAGAAATTTAAAAAATAATGTCCATGTTCACTAGCAAGAAAAAGAAGTTGGGACTGTAAAATGTGATGTTTACTGCTAAAAGATCCCCAAACTCTTTCATTCATCCAGTGGAAACTGCTCAGTGCCTGAACCCTCTCGTGCAGCAGTAGGCAATAAAACTCTCATAGGTGGAGAATTAGCCCAGCCATCAGAGCAGTGTGCTTCTTACTTCTCTCAGTTGGCCCTATCTCTGCTTTGAACAGTTCACTTGATAGATAATTCAGCAAATCAGCATGTTACCTTTTCAGTGATTTTATTCACTCTAAGTCAGAACTGTACTGCAGGATGAAAACAAACCCTAGGGAATCCATCTGATCCAGCCGGGCATGGCTGGCTCCCGTGCTGTTCTTCTGCTGCCAGCCGTCATAGCAGAGCTTGATGCAATCAATACCACATCCCACCAAATGCCAGCATTGTCATCTTAGTGAAAAGTGAGTGACATGGTTGAGAAATTATAACTTTAGAAGGAAATTCATACAGCAACCAATGAATACCAGTCACTGAAAATAAAACTGTATTACAACCAGTGGCTAACCCACCAGTGCCCCCACACTCCAGCTTTGAAGGAAGCATAATTAGAAGAACAGCATTTATTGAGGTAAGTGGTATCTGTATCAGGCTTCAGTCCTAAGGGTAGATATGTCATCTTAGATGTTACCTGAATATCTAGGAAGGTGTGAGATCTTCGGAAGCTTTTAATCATTTTTGAGTTTCTTTTAGGCTGAACTTACTGTCTCTGCCTTCTGTTTTGCTTTTCTCCTCAAGTTCTTTGATTAATTTGATCCACTTTTTGCTCCAGCTGAAGTCAGTGGGAGTTTCACCTTTGATTTCACGAAACTTTGGCCTTGCCAATATAAAGGAATTAGCCTTTTCTGATGAGGCTAATTAGCTGTTAAAGGGCATAAGACAAAGGAAAGGCAAAGGTCATGGATAGGAGGACTTGTATCTCCTGTACACAGATTAGATAAAGCAGAACAGAAGGGGAGAACAAGTAGATACTGATAAATGCCAACACTACAAAGCCATCGTGTAAGGCTGGATGTTGAGGGGGAAAAGGATAGGGTCCGAGATCAAGGAAAAAGAAAACAACATTTCAGGCCAGTGCCATCGCAAGAGACATTACACTGCTACATATCAGTGGGCTCTGGTGTGGATGGGGGTGCTGCTGCCCCAACTTGAATCCTCTCTATCTTCTGGGAGGGGAGACACTGCCTACATCTTTGAATCTGTTGGTTTTTTGCCACAATATCCACAGACTCTATGTGCTTCTAATACTGCCCTATGTACAGTACTTGTCACAACTACAAGCAGCTCCATTTTCAACTACTCACAGGACCAACCCAGCTGCATAAAACACAGTTTTCATCCTAGAGTTTGTGTTGGCCACTGGGGCCCACCCTCTTCACCTGGCCACTTCACGGATGTGTCCAAGAGCTGAAAGCAGCACCCTCATGTTAACATCCTATCTGCATCCCCATTCCCTCACCACAGCACCTGCCACATTTCCTGGGAAGGATGTCCAAAAAGAGAGGGATGATTTACAGAATGGAAAAGGATTTATAAACAATGAGTCATTCATATTCCCTCTGAGACAGAGGCAAATCTCAGCAGCTGCAGAAAGGAACATAAATGCTAATGGAGAGGGCTTGGATGGAACCATAATGTGCACGTTTGAGCCTCCAAACATGACCCTTTGCGGCAGTTACCTGTCTACCACAGATTTTAGGTCCCACGCCTTAAGCCCATATTCAAACAAAGTCAGGAAATGAGCCAACACTGTGGTAAAAGCTAAACACAGTGCAGCCCACAATGCATTTTGTTTGTAGAAATGAAGCTCAGTTTCATATTATACTTACACTTTTATTATTTTCTGGTAAGTATTTTCTGATACACTTTGTAAGAAAATTATGATACTGTCGCAAATAGATAGCTCAAGTTCTTGCCTTGAATTTGGACTTTTATTAGGGAGTGAAGTCCCTTTTGGTGCGTATTAGTTGTCACAGGTGGATACAGATCAGTAAGGTATAAGACCATTTATTTGTTTGATAGTCTGTAAAAACTTCAGGTAAATTTATCCTAGTGTTTTAATGCTGAGAGATACAAAATGCAGAAGACACAAGGAAAAGGGAGAGGAAGCAGTACAGGAAGAGTTTGAACCAGGGAATACAGAGGGTATCTTCCCATCCTTGGTGCTTTGGTCCAGACACTATTTCTGTTTGGAATGCAAAACAAACCTGTGCATGGCTGCACTCTAATCTGTGGCAAATACAAACTACCAAACCACTACTAAATGGCGGAAGCATTTACTTAGCAGTTTCTCAGACAAATCTTTGCTTTGCATGATGACAGATTCCCTTGTAACAACAGTCTAGAGATTTGCTTGGTTGACTTATTGATTATTGAAAGCAGTACTTTAGTGCTGACTTTCCCAGAAGACCATGCAGCACGTTTGATTTTAACTATCCCTTGCTATTAGTAAGTGTAAATATTCATTTTCAGAATTTAAGCTTTTTAGGCACATATCTACAAAAAAATAATGGTTCATGCGAGATGAAAGCAACTGGGGATTTTGTCAGATGAGATCCAATAAGAAAATTAATGTTATAAGCTCTTTGTCTCCATCTGCTATCAAGCAAAATGAGCTTAAAATATTGGCATAGATTAGCCTGGGACAATTCAGGCAATATATTCTCCATGGAATAAGGTCTGCTTCCTGCAAAGAAAAGCACACATATATATGTGTACACACACACGTATTCTTACATCCATGAACTTGGATCCCTTATATGATATGCAGATGTGTAAGTATTTACAGAATCAAGCTTCAAAGATACCACAGACCCAGGGAGCTGCTGCCATGCCAGTGTTTAAACTAATGGTTACAAATATGGTTTTTCTCTTGCTCTTTGACAGAGAATTATTTTTACAGTAAAAAAGGGAATAAAATCAATTGTAAGGTGTTTTTATACAGCTGTCATGGCTACCTCTTCACTCTAGCAATGCCTTAGCTATAGGGAGAAAGGGTCTGGCCACAGCGCTGTGAGGGTGGGTGGCAGAGGGGCAGCCGGGCAAGTCAGAGCTGGGACCTCTCTCTACGGCCCCATCCCGCTGCCCAGAGGTGGCAAGCAGAGCTGGACTGGGGACTGTGACCCCAGACATGGGAATGGAGCAGTTCTGAGGCCAAGCAGGGATTCAGAATCAGTGAAAGTTGTGGGCAGGAATGGGCAGAGCTGAAGAAAGCTCAGACAATGACCAGGGGCTAAGGCTGAAGCTGAAATGCAGCTGAAGCTCCCAGAGGCATCCCTGCCCCAGTAAGGTTTCCTGCAGCCTTTCTCACACAGTTCTGCCCCTGAGCTCACACAGGGTTACTCCACCACACCCTGCAGCCTTGGGCACACATCTCAAACCCCTTGGGGTTGTGCGATTTCTTCAGGACCCCGTCAGAAAAGCACAATGTTTTGTATCTTTTAGAAGGCACTTTTTCTTCTGTGTGTAAAAAAACCAACAGTGATCATGAACAGTAGTTCATATTTTTGGTGATCACAAATTATATTTTTCTTTCTGTTTTTTGTGGGCTGTTGGGGTTTTTTCTGAACTAAAGAAGTGATTTCTGGTATGCTTTTTGCCTATTTTGTAGAAAAGGTCTTTAAAATCTTCAACTGTTGTATTTCTTTTAACTCCAAATAGTGAACAGTATTGAATTGCTGCCATATAATACAAGTCCCCTAAGGAGACAGACATGATTACCATATTAATATTCCATGTAGTAACAAATATATGAAGTGGTAACTCATTGCTCTGGGAAGAAACACACTCTGATGGTTAAAGAAACACATGTGGGAGAAAGGCTGCTATTAACACCAGTGTAAGTGACTGGACATACAGCATGCAACAAATCACTTAAGGGTGGGATTTGCAAAAGTTTTATGGATGGGTGGAGACTATAAATGTGAAATTAGGCAACCCCCATCCTTCTAGAGTATTCAGTAATAAGAATGACCATAAATGTCCTTCATCTGATATTTGTATTCACAAATGCTATGAAGAGCATAACGTAATGCCTCAAGCTGAAATAAATTTTTAAACATCTTTCTCCTTGAGAAGAGGCTTCTTGAACAACTTTATATACTGCTTCATGAATGATGGGATTTTGTGGAAAGATGTCTTACATTTTGCCCTTGGTTTTTAACCCACAGACTTCATCTGTTTCTGCCACTCTTGGTATGCCTTTACTCATCCTATATAAGCATTCAGCAATCCCTTATTACAGCCTTAGAGCTATTTATTAACAAGGATTTTGATCCTGCTCTGCCGGGTTGCTGTTGTGCAGCCAGTGAAAGCACATCTGCCCTCTCTCACCCCCCAGTGGTATTGTGTAAGCCCACTTTTCCACCCTGGCATTGCCCTTTTCCACTTCTGTAAGCCTTACACAACCCACCCTAAGATCAGACAAACTCCAGTGCATCCCCTCTCACACCACACTGTTCTGAACAACCCTCTGAACTGCTGGAAGTGCCATCTGCAAGCAGTGCACCGGCACAGCTGGCACAAAGGAAGCACCACTGAGGCACCCCTCATCTTTTAGCCATCTTCTAATGAGCATGTCTCAAAAAGCTTTAGATTTAAAAAACAGAGGCACGAAACACCTTTAGCAGACCTCAATGGAGAGAAGTTTGTGTGCAACAACTCTCCATCTTCTGTCTCAATTATTAGTTTAAACCCAGCCAGGAATATTTCACAGTAGGCTTCTAAATTTGGTGCCCACAAAGGGAATTGCTAGACTGAAATTGCTGGAAGCTATTACAGTGAAGGAATGATGCTGCTGTCTGTCTATATCTTGACATAAATATATGAAATATATATGAAATTTTTTTTCAGAATTACTCTAAGCCAGCATATAGGAAGCCTCTGATAATGGCAGTCACGCACTTTGCAGAAAGAAGGTCTATCTATGTAATTTTTACCTGCTGCATTTCTAGAGTGACAGTTTTAAATCCTAGAAGATTAAAGATGCTTGAAAAGGGCCACCATCTCCTGATGAAGCAGCATCTGAGCTAACAATACTTATACTTTTCTTCTAAAGTTGGGAGTGTTATTCTGTTAACTTCAGATCTTCCCACCACTTTTGTCACACTAACTAGCAGTTTGCTTTGTTGCAAAGAGGGTGAATCTGTCTTTTCTCCATGGTCATAGTGCCAAGGGGAAGTCGCCTAGGCCCACATTACAGCAAGAAAGGTTTGGACCGGATAATAGTGGGAAAACTGTTCTGACAGTAGAGTTCCTAAGTCACTGCACTGGTAATTCAGGAGGCTTTTGACCCTCTCATGCTGGAGATTTTGAAGAACTGGGTACACATTTGCCAAGAACTGTTAACACATCTATGAGGGGACAGACTAAGGGTGGCTTCTCAACCTTCTGGTTGCCTATGAATCTCTGAGGCAGAATATGTCTTAAAGTATTGGACCAAAATAGAAGAGCAGTTTTCCTTTTCGGCCAGTCCCAGAAGAAGAGCAATATTCCTGCACCTCACAGTACTGCAATGAACTCAGCTGTGAAAGCTGTCATAACAACATTCATCCAGCTGTGCATACAAAATGCACACTCAGTTACCACAACCATTGTAAGACTAAGTGTGTGTTTACCTACAGCTATTCCTTGCCCAGCCTTGCATTTTTCTGCAGGCATTGACTGATAGGTGCAATTACAGTGGCTCCATGCATAATTCAATGCACAAAGACCAGGCTAGGTTCATAATTTTTTTTTCCCAAGGAAGCATCAATCTTCTCCTTAGGAAGAGGAAAAACAGGGAAAGACTGGTTAATAAAAATAGTAAGCAAGCTAGCTAGCACCACTAGCCCAAGTGTTTCAAGTATAATTCATTCCATTTCAGCTGCAACATTCAAGACATATCATGAGCATCACGCAGTGATGTGCATACTCCCACGCCCATTGAAAGTGGATCATACATCAATATACCATATACTACAGTCTCTACCTGTATTTTGAGTCTCCATTCCTTAATAAAGACTTAACAATTTCACTAGATTCTGTGGAGTTTATCTAAATTTACTTTGGCAGAAAAGTAAAGGAATGTTCTGCAGAGATGTCTGTTTCACTCAGAAGTCATTTAGTTCTCAGAGAGAAAGGTTTGGCTGAAAACAGCATACAGATCCAAAGTTCCAAAGTTTGTTGGAACAAAACAGAGCAAACCATCATAACCAAGCAAAAGATTTTCAGTGACTAATGCCATAACTTGATGGTAGTCATGAATTTATCAGAGAGCTTGGGAGTGTATCAGAACAAGATGCTTGACTCACAAATAAACCTCTTTAAGTGATGTCGTATTCACAGGCCAAGATGCATAGCCTGCCTTTATTCTTGCTAAATGCCAGGCACTTGGTGAGTAAAAAAAATAATTTTAATTACAAATCTTTCCTTTTTCTTTTTTCTTTTTTTTAAATTAGGCTTCTGGATTGGCCAATCATGCCATATTGTGGAGTCTTGAATGGCTGTTTCACTGGCGTTTCCCTCCCATGATGCTTCTGAAAAAGCCATTTTTCTATTCTTATTTAAACATAAGGCTTTCCAGAAAATGGGGAGCTTACTTTGAAACAATTGTTCCTGGATGGTTTTATTGATGTCACAGAATCTTAGCTGAAAGTTGTCATCAGTCTTCTCCAGATGATGCATAATCATCTTAAAAGAAAGAGCTTTTAGTCTTAGACAAGACTAAATCACTCTTCCCAGTCCCAGTGGGCTGAGCCCCACCCAACACCTCAAAAGATTGTTCCTTCTCAAAGAAGCTGCAAACATCAAAGTAGTCTGATGTCAACAGTCTGGTGATGCACAGAATGACATGGAAGGTTTCCACTCACATGCTCTGGATTTAGTGTTGAGTCCCTTGATGTACAGAATCATGTCTTGACCCTTGACAGTGACCAATGATTATCCTACAGAGTGTACTATTGATAATCTTGTTGTCGCTGCAAATGCCAGTAGAAGCTCTGCTGCTTGTACAGTTTGTCCATGCTCTTGAACTTGTCTTTGAAGGCTGTACTTACACCAGAGCTTGGCTGAATGACTTGGAGTCTGTCACCCACGCTCATGACTCTGCAGATCATCTTCATCAGCTGATGAAGCTTTCAGTCTTCATCTGGCTTTCAGTCTTCATCTGGCTGAACCTGTTGATTGATTATTGTATGAATGCAGACTTGGGGAGATGTGTAATGCAACATTTGTGAGGCCTTCAATTCTACTTTTGAACTGGAAATTTTATTTTTCCCAAAACAATGCATTTAATTTTGCAAGGCTTACTTCAACAATATGCATGCATTTTCCAGAGCAAGCAAAAATTAAGCTTCTGTGTCCATATGCCAGAATGGGAACTATGTATGTGTTCCCTTGAGACAAACAGTGAGAACATGGACGTGTGTGTATGTCTAAGTTCCAAATGTATAGTATTTATCAGCCACATTATCCATACATTATCTACGGACATCAGAATTCCCAGCTGTATTCCAAACAGTTTTCACAGTTGATCCTATATGGCCTAAATTCTCCTCTCCATAAAGATTTCCAGAAGGACTGATGGGTGCAGAGTCTTTAGCACTGCTCTCACCTCTCATTGTCATGTTGTGACATGAACATGAATTTTAATTGCAGACTTTTGTTCTATCAGCTCTATCAAGAAGCAGCATTGAAAAGACAATACAGTTATTTTAAGGCAAATTGAAGTTTTTTAGCGCCCAGTAATGACAGCTCAACAAATACCCATCTGAAAGTGATATCCACTGACTCTGTTGCTCGTCCACTCATCTTACCTTTTATCTCTGCCAAGATTCAAGTAACCATTTTTTTAGCCCAAGGTGAGAAAGGACAGACCAGATCCTCACAGCAGCTGGCTGAGGGATATTGAGGACTGAGGAAGCCGGAGGCAGGAGCCCAGCATACCCACACTAGGTATTTTCTCACTGCAGGGTTGGAAACTGGAAGTTGCCAACATGGTTGTGAAGGGGAAAGTGTGATTTTGCATATGAACAGAATCAGAGTTACTTCTTGATTCTTAGGGCCGCTCTTTCTTACTGTACATCACGGCATCACAACTCTTGCACACATAAATACTATATATGCTTGCAAATGCATCCACACAGACACAGAGCTAATCTCAAGACCCATAATCAATTGTTAGTAAGGGACAAGGAGCAAAAATAAAATTCCCAGATATGACTAAAACTGTTTAAACCCTCAAGTAAAAATTCTCATTAGCATACAATACTCATATTTCACATAGCTCTTGAATACATCAATCCAAAAATTATCCACGTAATTTATTTCATACATCCCCACAGGCTGAGCCTGGCCCCACCACACAAGGCACTTTCCTGAAGCTTGAAAGCTGTTTAATCTTCTTTTCTGGCCCCTCTTAGATAACTTCTGAATGGGTTCTCTAAGCTCCTTATACTAAAAGGTGATCATAGTGTAAGGCCAGAAGTTGCCAGGTTCTCTTCAGAGGGTGGACACATGCTGGGCATGACCAGTTATCTGTAAACACAGATAGATTTCAACCCTTTGTACAAAAGGGTTTGTGTATGCTGGAGCAAATATATGTATTAGAAATTTCCTCATGAAATAAGAAATCACTAGGAAATTACCAGGAGGGAGAAGAAGACAAATCTTTTTAAACGAGTGGTCTGAACCTGTCCCTTTGTGACTGATTGAAATGAGAGCTATGAGGTCTGGATTCAGCCTTTTATTATGAGACACTGAGGTTCTGCAGTGTATTTTTTCCTTTCTTTAATTTAGATCTGTGCAAAAAATTGGCATGAAATACAAATAAATGACAAAGCGCTGAGAATTAGGCCATTTGTCTATAAAACCAGACATAATCCCCCAAATAGCAAAATACAGAAAAATGCATCAAAATGTATTAGCAATGACAGGCCATATATTACACAGGCTGTTAATGCAACTGTAGGTCACTTATCAGTACCAGTGACTCACAGAAGCCTAACATTAAACGTAAGAGGCATCATACAGACAAAAATTAATTAAAATAACAATTACTGCTAAGTGCAGCATTTTGCTAGATACAGTGACAGCTAAAAGACTGGTGAGATGCTCACAATAATGAGCAAAGTGAACATTTCCACCCTCGGGTATATACATATATACATGTATACGTATATATTGCTTGTAGGAAAGAGCTGAAGAAATATGTAAACCTCTTTGAATACATCATTTTAAATGCTACAATAATCTTCCTCATTTCAAAATCCCTCTAAAGAGAGATTGAAAAGCCCCATAGCTGTTGCCTTACACAGACACCCATAGATCTTAAGAGCCAGTGGATTTGCCCAATTCATGTGGGTATTCTTTCACTTGTATTTCAACCCAACCTTGTCTGGCTTCACTTAGCCCTAAATCCCTGTTGTCAGCATGATGAGGCTGGGATGGCCAGCAGTGGGGCAGTGGGGCAGCCTGCAGCAGGGACGTCCCCCAGCAGCCCTGTCCCCAACACTCAGAGGTGACCAGCAGAGCTGGGCTGCGGCTGGCCACGGGGACAGGGCACCTCTGGGACCAAGTCAGAGAGTCAAGTCTGGGATCAGCAGACAAGATTCATAGGGATGGGTACAGCTGTACCACACGTGAGGGCTGGAGCCGAAATGCAGCCCCAAAGCCCAGGGATGATTCTTCTCACAGCTGCTGCTGGCCACATTGCTGCTTTCCCAGCAGTGAGAGTGCAGTTTGCATGGTGTGCCAATATCAGAGCAGCCCAACCACTCGTGTTAGAGCACGTGGCAGAGCCTGTCCATGCGACCAGGGCACCTCGTATTTCCAGATCTCCAGATCTTCAATTTTTCGTGGACAATACTAAACATGAAGGGCTGATGGATGTAGCCCCCAACCTCAGTGTCAGAGTGCCACCAAACAGAGAAGCCATGCTCCAAACTTAGCACAGTGACAGTTTTCTGTCCAATTCCCCTTTGGCATGTTTTCATGAGGCGCAGTTTGTTTTAGACACAGATTTACAACATTGCATCCTCTCCACCTTTAAGCCCATATGTGGGAAGGATATTGGCATCTTCACAGTGATTCTGCACTGAGTTCCTGTCAATGTTCCTTAGCATGAGAGGTGAGTCAGACCCACTCTTCACATCACTTTCAACTACAAAACAGTGACTGTGTTTCTGTGCAGGCCAAAACGTGGGGTCTTACAGGCATAACTTTGCCACAATGACTGTAAGCCTGCAGGAAAGCTATATAGATAGGACATGAGGAAGTGCTGAGTGTGCTGCTCTTATCAGTCAGGATGTGAAATAAAGTATTTCCTAATGAAGGTTCAAGGGGATTTTTATATCACATGAATTTTGTGATTAGCTCACCAGGATTATCACCAGAGGTTTCACCTACTGATACATGTAGGCAGGGCCACAGATCAGAGCACCAGCCTGGTGGGGGATGTACATGCAGCCCCTGTACCTCAAGGCATGTCGGGAAGGTCTGTGGAATCACCTGGACTGAGTCAAGATGGAGCTTGCAAAAAAACATCATCATCCCATGTCTCTCAAAGACAGGCTATCTACTTGGCCTATGAAATTTCAGATCAATACAGTAATTGTTTGAGTAATTATGGCACTGTTTGCTGAAGTGGTAGTATTTTCCCATTACAAGATTTCTACTCTGATAGATTAGAGGTACTCCGGTCTGTCGTAGAGCTGAAAGGGTTGTACCATTTCTGGGTAACATTTGTAGCTAGAAGAGAAAAAGGTCATTCATAATTATTTCTCAGGTATACTGGCTTAGCTACTCATTTGATTTATCACGTGTCCTTTCTGACACAACATGAAATAATAAGAGAGTTAGATAGTCTTTAGAGGAAACAGGCATCCAGCTCATAGAATATATCAGTTTCAATAACACAGTTCAAAGAAATACAGCTCCTTTCAATATATTCAGGGATTTGTTCACCAGTTTGGGTTGAGCTGCTTTCAAAATAGATGGAAGAAACCTCCTTGTGTGATATAACCAGATGCCATTTGCAGAGACTGTGACATATGGTCCTTCAGACGTGGAGATAATCACAGAGGATAATTCTTGAGAGCCCGTTAGGATTCCAGAGTAGCTGTCTCTGCCATGTGGTGCTTGCTGATGTCTAAATATGATAAATTCACTCACTTTATTTTCAAAAACACAGCTGAAAGAGTTTTAAAAGGAGTAGCATAAAAGCAAAAAAGTATCAACCCTAATTACTCAATCAAAGTGAGAAATATATTCCTGATTCCATCCAACTTCAAGGCAAGTTAATGAACTAAATAGAAATCTGCAGCTGAAACTCACTGATATGAGAATAATCTAATTTTCCACAATGAATGCAATAAGGATTTCAAGGGAGCCTACACAAGCTTTTGTTCAATACATGGCTTGGGCAGGCAGTGTGTATACCTTGTTCTTTTAACCCCTTTCCTCCCCTGAAAAAAAAGAAACAACCCTTGTATTCAGGGTAAGAAGCAAAAAACTTAAAAGTTTATGTTGTTATCACAAAAAGTATTTAAAAATGGGCCTTAACACAGAGGCTGTAAACTACTGGCTTCCCCAGCTATGCACAGGGGGTCCAGGCTGGTATTTGATCGTGTGCCTCTTCCAATCTGGTATTCATCCATCAGTATTGATAAAAATAATCCTCTGGAAGAAAAAAATCATAGTAGACGGTTGTGACCATCTAAAACTGCAGCAGTGCCTACGCTGCACACTTTTATCCTACACAGAAAAGGGCCAGGGCTGAAGAACTAAACCCTTCTCCTAGCTCAGTCCTACCACCGTGCCTGGGTAGGTACCGGGGCCAAGGACTACGCCAAGGACTGGTCCCAAAGGGAGTGTGGGCAAGAGTCCATCAGCATCAGCTTGACATGTCATTGGACACATCCAGCCACACTTTTTGCCATGAAACCACTGCTCAACTGGCCTGTGGCACAAACCTCACAGAGTACATCAGATCTCAGGCACTTTGAAATAAAACACACGCAATAACACCCATGGTTTAAGCTGCAAGCTGAAGGTCAGAGGCTGTGCAATGCAAATGCAACCAGTCTGCTCTGCAATGAACCTGCCTTACATAGCGTGGTGCAAGACCCTTTGGGCTCCCCAATCCTGAGTTTGATTCCTTAACCTGTTAGGCATAATCTGTAAATCACTCCACAGGTCCAACATACATAATGAAAAAAGCAGCTCCACACACCAGGATCAACAGAGTTAGAAGTTTCTTTGGGCATCAGCTTACTCCCAAAACAATCTAGAAAGGTGTGAAGGGACATGGTGCCATCACTTGAAACACTGCAATAAAGATTTTAGTGGTTGTTGCCACAGTAGCTGAAGCATGTAAAAGGAAGTCCTACAGGCTTCATAGGAAGATGTAGCACATAGGAAGACATAGCTGACCTAATGTCAGCTGGTGAAGCTCTATCTCCCATGATATATTTACTGTCCCATTATTTGGTCACTCTCCTGACACAAGGAATCCCTCTTGTGGTTTTTTTTTTTTTCTCAATGCAATGCAAGACACACTGGATGAAATAACAGGCAGAAGGTGAGAGTCTGTCTGGCTTTATACACCCGTGAAAGCAATATGTGTGAAAATGGTGCCAAAGTATCCCATAGGTATTTTTAAACTGATACTGTTTGAAAACTGCTGAGTACTCAGCTTACCTGGATGAAGGAGACTAAAATACCCTTGCTGAAGCTAGAATGGGGTCAGCTGTTGACAGACATGCCTTTCCATGGAGGCACATTCTATGTGTAGTGTGTGACTACTCAGTTGTTATGGAATGTCATTGCCCAGCTCGGATGTGGAGAGTGTTCAGGAGACTTCTTCGTGTCTTTTAGATCCAGCATATCCAGCTGAAGAGTCCAAGAAAACTGCTCAAGTCTTCAATCTCTTATATGCCTTTTAAGCATTGGAATGGGCTGCCCAAGGAGGTGTTGGAGTCACCAGTCAGACAGCACATGGCACTCTGCCCCAGTCTAGTTGACAAGGTGGGGATTGGTCAAAGGTGGGATTCCATGATCTTGAAGGTCTTTTCCAGCGTTAATGATTCTGTGATTCTGTCTTGTCTGAGAGGGTAATCAGTTATTCTGTGTATAAAGCTTGGTGTGCAGGCTCTGGAAACCTATGCTTCAAGACATCAGCAGGTAAATGAGGAAGAAAAAACTGTTTCTGATTCACTTGTAAAGTTTTAACTGCTCACAAGCTCATCTATGCCACAAGGCAGCAGAAAATTGGCATTATTAGCCTTGGGAATATGAATTTTGTGCATCCCAGAGTAACAGAACATCCACTGTCTGGAGAAAGAAAATAGTATGAGCAGTTAACTTTTCATATTTGTCATTCCTTCCATTTTAAGAAATGAGAATGCTTCAAGTGTTTTCATTAAACTCATTTAACAACAGAGGAACTAGAACAAAGACACAGGATCTCCATGCTGCAGGAGATGCTAATCACCCTGGATTTGTTTCCTACAAAAATGACACAGAAAAATAGGATGTATGAATGGAGGGAACAGAAGTTTTGGACACCCTTGATTAAGGCATTTTTGAACTTTTGGATTAAAATAAAGCATTTTTGGCATTCCAAAACCAATGCTTCCTCTTTGATTCACCGGCCAGAAATGAAACTTTTTGTTTTCACAGAAACAATTCACAGTTTGCAGAACAGTGTGAGTTGGAAGGGACCCACAGGGATCATCAAGTGATCAGAGTCAATATTAATCTCTGTGTCCAATCCAGCTACCAAAAAGCCTTTGGGGAGTTGGCTCCCCACATCTTCCTGTTCTTCAGGTGGGCACTCTTCCCCAGCCAAACTGTATTTTCCATGGCATCTCCACATAGCACAGGTCTAGGAGAATCCTGTGATGTATCACACTGACTCAGCCACAAGGAGGAACAGCCGTTGTTTCTCATTTTTCATGGGCACAGTTTCATCAAGGTCTTTTTTCCTGTGGCAACCTTCTATTTTGATGAAACACACTGTTTCTCATGGAAGAATATGTGATGTTTTCTATAGGCTATTAAACACCCCTCAGAAAACAGATTTGAAGAAAGAATGAATGAAGACCTTTACCATGAAGGCAGATTTTTCCCTGTCAGAAGAACAAAAACTAATATTTGAATTAATTTGGTAGGTAATTCTTCTAAAATGATGGAAGTTTATCAAGCATTTATCTATATATACTACACTCAAAGATGAAGTAACACATTCTGAATTTAATGAACATGGGTGTTTACATAGCACCAATGACTTCAATTTTATATGGCATGGCTTGTATTTTTAAGAATTATTTATTAGTAATTTAGGAAAAATGTACAGTCTGAATGTTAAACTCTGTAATCAGTTCTGTTGTGCTACTTGTTTCTAAGGGGCAAATTCAATACAATTCATGTATTTTCCAGTGTAGACATATGTATAGGAAATCACTTTTAATACCCATGGCAAAATAAATTATTTAAATCTTCACATTCCTCACAAATTCCAGTACTCTTTTTGACTAGTAATTACACAGTCATAAATCACAATTATCATGAAATATTGTGTTATTAATAACATGTTGTCCAAAAAGTCAACAATAATATTGAGAGCTTCTGTAAATTTGCTCATTTCTGCTACCTGTTGATAATCTTGATGGATCATAAATGGTCATCTGAGTCATATGAGATTGATTTTGTTATCTGTTTGGCTGACATCCAAATTGAATGAGAGGAAAAACTGCTAAGAAATGATGGAGAATTAGAAATTCCAAGTGTATTTTTTTTTGTTATCACAGATAATTTCAAATACTCCCTCCAACCATTCTGGCATGAGAACAGATCCAGTAATGTGTCCTCAGAATCACAGCTCAATGTATCAGTTCTATACGTGAGCATTCCGGGGTATTCCTGTCTTCCGTGAGCTTCCCTGCTTAGGCACTGTGCTAGAGGCTAGAAAGTGGAGGTCATATTTCCCTGGCAGACTGTAGAAAGAAACCCTAGAGACAAAATGGGCTTTTATATCGGTACAAGTGCAGGTGTAGGGGTAGGTGTGGGTATAGGCATATACTGTCCCGGACAAATAAAACTATTTTAGAAATGGAGATTTCCTTCGTACCCTCCCAGAGGTGTCTGATGAAAAGAAAGGCAAGGAAGATAAGTCTCCTCCTCGCTGTCCACGGTTGTTCTCCAGCACTGCACTGACAAGGTGGGGGGAAGGAGAAGTTTCCTACTGTCTTTGGAGACACGGAGCTGTAAAGTGAAACAGCAAAGAGCTATTTATGCAAAGGAAAAACGTACTTCAGGCTCCCCTCGCCTGCCGGGGTGGATGCCTGGAGATTCTGATCACATAGCTGGGGGGCTCCCTGGGGCAGAGACCCCACACACATCTTCCCAGCTGGGATGAACTGCTCCTCCAGGGAGTGGGAGCGCACAGCAAGGGGCAGCAGCCAGCGCCAGCCCCCTCTGCGCTCCTCGGCGCGGCGGGGGATCACTCAAAAGGAGGAGGAATCTCCTCTCTCCTGCTCTAGCAGCTGAATTCCCTCGCCACCACGCTGGGAGCTGGCGAGGAGGACGGCCTGTGCCAGGGCTGTCGTTACCGATGTAAATTAAACAGTTACCACCGCAGGGTGACTCTCTGCTCTTTTCCCTGAGCAGACAGCTGCTCCAGAAAACACATGCTCCGGCTGCTCAGGCTGAAAGGAAGAACCGCAGAGATTTTATTTATAGATGCAATAGGCAGGTGTTCCGCATTTAATGTCTGCCCGGTAAGAGCTGGAATTGTCTCTTTGCCCACAATGGCTACGTACTTGATTACTTTCCGTGTGCATAATGCATTATATATACTCTATATCTCTCCCTTCCCGTTGGGATCAGTGCATAACCTCTGTACAGCTGTGTTGCCCTCTCCTGCAGCAAAACATTTACTGATCTTATCAAGACAGAAAGATAAAGTGCCGCAGACTGTGGAAAACTAAACTTTAATGGAGGAGTTCATGCCAAGGTGTGCCTGCTGTGTTTCTGCATGGCAGAAGAGTGTTGTGCAATGAACGTCTGTCCGTCATTTCAGCACGAAATGTTTCATCAAGGCTTGGAAAGCCGTGTATGAAATATTAATTAATTACCGCTAAGTCTCACTATACCATTGTGAAACTGGCACGGTGCAGCTTTGTGCAGGTTGTTTTCAGAAACTGTTGCCTTTTATTTCAGCTACTTGATCATAGCATGCTGCATAATTTATACATCTAAGAGCCTTTTGTAGGGCACGTTGGTAGAAAAGCTCATAAGTACCACAGAAGCCGGGATCTTGTTGATATTAAGAAGGATTTTTTGAGGCTGGCAAACAAGCACAACAAAAGCAGTTCCTGTGCTTGTTGCCATCCATGATTTTGGTAACTGCAGGTTTGCTACAATGACTTGTGACAAAGCAGTAAGAAAGCAAAACTAAGCTCTCCCAAATCCAAATGAAACCAAAAAGACACCTTGTTGTTAATGCAGGATGCCAGCCATACCGTGGCACAAATGTGTTTTGAAAATGTATGAAAATGAACTTTAAAATGATTTTCATTTGAGCTGAGGGAGAAGGCAGATCCTTTTGGGACTGCAGTGCTATGCACCAATCACCAGGAATGCTGCGCATAGGAGCACGGGCAACTCCACTATAGATTGCCACTGACAAAACTGGGAGATTTTTTTTCCACATTTCTTGATCAGAATAAATATTCTGGCATGCCATTCTTACATTAGGGAAAGGCACCATCAGATTGAGGATCATTTTGAAACTCTTTCTCTCTTTTTTCTTTTTTGTGTTGGGAAAAATATCCACAGGAAAGAGTAGAGAGGGCTGGGGAGGGCTGGGGGGGTCCTCAGAGGCTACTTAAGAGGCCATTAGTGTCAAAGAGACTATCCAGTGAGCAGACCTCAGCTGGGAAACATCAGGAAGCACCACCACAGTGCACAAGCAGGTAAGCAGCAGTGATGCAAAAGTCAGGCACGGCAGCACGGCGGCACAGCTCCAGACCCGTGAGCATAAGGGGGACATTAATGCCACCAGAGCTGCCTACCTAAAAGCTCAGTGCCTGTCCCAAGCCAGGTATCCAAACTCGCTTGAGCCACAGCACAGAGGGCACCTTCCTCTCCCCCTAGGCTGCAGAGGAAACCTCTGTGATGAGCTTGGGTTGGACCCCCTAAACTTTACACAGCTCCAGCTGGGTGGGGGGGATGCAAGGGATGTGCCAGGACTAAGAATAAAGCTCACGACTCTTTGCTTTCCGGCTCTACAATTAAACTGCTAAAACATGTTGACAGCCTGCCTGAATCTTGTTGGAACATCTATGGCAGAAAAACAGCTTATGCCTGCGTCTGTAATTACTTATAATTACAATGTGTAATCGGGATGTGGACAAACAGCTAGGCCCAACTGCATACAGAGGCCTGTCCCTGCCACAGCAAAATTTTTAGAAAGATCAAACAACAGTAATCACATTTTGTAGGTGCTAATTTCCATAGCCTGGTAAAGAAGCATATACAATAACTTGCTGAACAGTTCTGGTTGTTTACCGTTCTGCACCCTTAAAAGACAGACTGTAGTCAAGATATTTTGAGAAAGCCAGTGTGTTCTTTCACATTCTTGACAAAGTCTGTGCAGCACAGAGGATCACCCTGGTCTGCACTGTGCATAAGGCCATGCCACACATCCTTGAAAAAGTGATGGTAACCTGAGTAAGTAATGGCCTCTAGAGCCAGAGCACAGAGAAGCAAAAGGAGATCTGGCCCTGGGTATCTTGTTGGAGAAGGGTGCAAAGAGGTGTGCTTGATGCTGTTTCTGCTGCTGTGGCTGCCCAGGAAAAGGGGTTCAGCAGCAGAGGCTGGAGAGCCCCAGGACATTGGTGTTGGACAGTCCCTCAGTCAACACAGTCCCTCTCCTTGCCTCTGACTGCTATCCCTCGATACTCCAGGCCCACGTGTTTTCCCCTTGGCACCTATGGGCAGAAAAATGCCTGTATATAAGACCAAAGGCAAAGGGCAAGCTGGGCAAAAAGATGACTTGGAGGACCAAGCCATGTGGAGGACACAGCACAGACTGTGCCGAGACAGCCCATCCAGGCTCTGCTGGGCGTTCCACCTCTGTGCCATCTGTGCTCTGCCCAGTGCCCCTGGGCATAGACCATGAATCCAAACACAGAGTGCTACTGATACCTGTCAGAGAGGATGTTCAAATGGATGTGAGATGCTTTGCCACTTCTGCTCCCCCATTTTCCTGGCAAGGGAACAATTCTCCAGAAAATGGAAAGTATTCAAGCAGTTATTCATGAACATGATGCTGCCACAGCATCTCCCATGTCCCACCAAGGCAGTGATGCTGGGAGAACAAAGCAGAGCAGGTGACACAAGAGACAGCACTTTTGTCCTAACCCTTATGGCAGTTGAAGGGCTGAAAAAATCTGGAGGAAGAGGGTTAAATAATAATCTTTTTTAAAAGTCACAATATCCCTGAGGAAAGTATTCAGTAGATATTTCTGTCTGGTACATAATGAAGCTGCTTCTCTATCATTGATGGGTTTTATTCTCCACAGGTTCCCTACAGAAATGTAGGCAAGTACCAAGCCTGCTCAGCCTACAGGAAAAAGCAACTGGCAAGTAGAGCCAAAGCCTCAGTCAAAAATAGGCTGGATTTCAGGATTCACTCCAATAGGAAGAGGAGGCACAGATCTGGAACTTACAGGTGAGTTTCTAGGGAACTGGAAATGCATCTGAGAAAGTGCAGCTTACCTGACAGGCAGCATTCTCTGTGCACTCTGCATCAAAATGTTTGCAGGGAAGCTAAAGCAAGAGGAGAGGAGAAGGCAAAATTTGGCCAGCAGCATCCCTTGCTGTACAGGAGACCTGATAAAGTTCAAATATTTCCAGTCAAAAGCATAAACTGCAGCCCAAAATCCAAATATGTGCTCAGAGACCCCTATTTCCCCTTGATCTTTACTTTTCAGAAGTATATTATCAGATGGTGAGCAAAAATTATTTCAGATCCCTAAAGGCACATAGGCACCTTCATGCTGACAAGAACACAGTGGATGGGCTAATTGTTTAACTTCTCAGTTTTCAATGGTGTCAGGCTATTAAATCAGCTTGGAGCTGACTCGGTACGATGCCCTCCAGTTGCAGAGCTGAAGATTTGTTCCTGTTCTCCCTAATTACTTTGGCATAATTAGTTTCTACATTGCAACTGACTTGGCCTCTCTTCTGCCAGCACAGCATTTTGTCAGTGGCTACTCCAAAGTTCACGTGTGCCATTTCACCCTTACCTACCACATCCTCTATTCCCCAAAGTAATTTGGAAGAAGACACATTTTGCCTGTGGTGATCATTTAAGCATTTTATGTGTCCCTAATTATTTTCTTTGGCAATTTATCTAATAATGAGGTAAAGTTTCTTTGAAATAAGGGAACTATAACTCCTGCAAAATTCCAGTCCTCCTTTATGGTAGCTAGCTTTAATGATAGTTCATGTACTTTTGCTTACAGATGAACCACTCTTAAATGTTTTCAAAACTCGTGGATGAGTGCTATCTGGCCCTAGTGATTAATTTCATTTTTAAATTGTTCCTCATTTTTATTACTTACAAGAAAACAAGAAGCTCTAGAGCAGGTATTTCCCCCTTATCCACTGTGATGAAGATAAATGCAAGGAATTTGTTTCATTTTGCTGCAATTTCCTTATTATCCCCAACTGTTCCTTTTCCAAATGACAGCATCATCTGATGGACACATTGGATGGAATGCATTTGTTTCTCTCACTACATAGTTTATGCAATAAATCTTATTTTAGTTTTCCAACAAGCTCTGTGGCTGGCAATCTATCCTATGACTACCAAAGTACTACTGAGCATATAATTTGATTTTTCCCTCCAGTTATGGGGTTCCCTTTTTTGTCCAGCCAATTGCTACTGCTAGCCTATTGAAACTGCCTCCCCCTTCACAGAATCCTGATCCTGAGGTTCTTGGGAAGATCTCACTTTCTTTCCCCTCCCTACTAGTTAGTCATCTATACAGTGCATGTTCCTTCCCACTGACTTCACACAATCTTAGAATTTACTTTTTTTCTTCCTTTGCTTGCTTAAGAATACGAACTGCTCTTTAAAAAAAACATACAGCACCTTACAAGTGTTTTAGCACACCTTTATAGCACAAATTTTAAAACATTACATGTCCAGTGAGTTCCTGCACTGAAAACCCCTGATACTTTTCTTCACTAAGTCTGCAGGTCTCAGGCCGCCTGCAATACGCTGCAGAAACAGGCAAGACAGAGAGCCCCAGCCCCAACCAGCAATGGAAACACAAGCATACACTATGGAGCAACTTTTCAATATTTAAACACTCACCAGACTCTATCACACTTCACGTAGCACAAGATAATCTAATTTATAATAATACTGTGGCAAACTAAACCAATAAATATATTTTCAACCTGCACAGCCACATTTGGAGAAATGTCATTGTGGGCACAGTAGGAGCGATGTGTAATAAACGTTTCATTGGCTCCCACAAGTAATATTTTTGCTAAGGCAGCTGGAGAAACTGTGCAAGTTTGCTGGCCCTCATATTCAAGCTCAGCATCTATTTGGGGAAAACAGCTGAGGACTATACACAAATTTATATCATAAAAATAATAGAAAGCCTCAATTGCAGTGACATATTTAGCTCAGACAGTATCACTCTATTATTGCTGTTGCTATTGCTAATAATAACACCAGTATTACAACACCCAAAGGATAGGATATTTCAGTTTTATATATATAAAAAAGAGATCTTGCATGATGGAGGTAAGAACTGACCAGGGCTGGGAATCCCAGCAGTTGCATTGATTCAAAATTGTTCCAAAGCCTTCTTTTATGACAGACCTTTTTCCAAGTGCAAAAGATCAGGATGTGCATAACATAGGGATGCAAGAAGGTAGTAAGAGACATATATCCTCTTAGAGTCGGCATTTAACTGTAACAATGGCTTCAGAATGAGTTGAATTGGCTTTTCAGTGCCAAAAGTACTGAAGACCATTACTTCCAATGACTCCAAAGAGTTGAAGTAATCTCCAGAAAGCCCAAGATTTCTGAAAAGTCAGGACACTTAATTGCCACCCATTGCTCTCACGCTCCTCCTTTGCCATGCTCACCTGCAAGGGATATTTGATGGAGGGATCAGTGTACAAGACACCATCCCATCCCTGACCCTGCATTTTCTAAGGTGCTCCCCTTAAAAAGAGGATCTCCCTTCTGGAGAGAAGGGACCAGACTTTTTTCTAGCCTGAACAGACCAATTAAACTAGTACTTGGGAATCACTCATTGCTAATGCCAGTGCAGGCAGGAGAAAGTGCAAATATCAACTCTTCCAGGAGGACAACAACATTTCCAGGAGGCTGCCTTTGCTGATGTCTTTCATCTTCACCAAGAAATGGAAACCCGAGCTGGAGCTGAAACCCTCATTTTTCTGCTGTGGGCCTTTTACAGAACCCAATACCAATTCCCAGAGCATCACACTGTCTCTGAGAGCACACATGGTGAAGTTTCTCGAGGAGCCAAAAGATCATGGAGTGTTCTCCCACATCAAGGAGGGAGCATGTACTCAGAATAATATTTCAGCCCTTTCACTGTATGCACCTAACTCAAGCATTTATCTTGAAAAAATGTATCCACACATCACAGTAGCCACAGAAAGAAAACATATCTTGAACAACATTCACCCTTTCATCTTCAACGCACATATAAACAAGAATGATGTGCGACAAGATTGGACTATTTCTGTTTGTCTTGTTGTGGTACTAAAAGTATTAATAAGATAGGTATTAAGTTATAGTGTTCCCTTTTCCTGCATTAGTAATTCTGGTAGAAAACAATATGGACAGCTTATACTGTCCCTGGGCAAATATTAAATAAACAAAAGGCTCAAATACAATAAGCATTAATATTTCATGAAGTTGGGAAGACCATCAAGAAAGCTTTTGTTGGTCACTTTACCTAGCACTCTCCCTGTGGGATTGAAAATAGCATTAATGAGAAGCAGAAAGAAATATCTCAAGCAGCAAAAGTACACACCGAGTATGAAAATGAACTCCTTTTTGGATGTCTCAGAGGAGCAGGGCTGTGCAAGAGACAATATTTCAGATGTCTTAGCAGTATATTTTGAAAAGTCAGGCAGCCAAGTTCTATTTTGCTTGTTATTTTATTTGCTGTTGCCCACAGAACTTTTCAAAACCCTGCTCCATCAAAACACTTTACAGATGCTGTTTCTGTTTTAGGATGGTGACAGCTAGTCAGTATGGGACAATTTGGACCATTGAATAGCTCTGAAAATTGTGGCAACCCACAAGTACTCTGCAGTACCCACAATGGTTTAACCATCACCTGAAGAGGTGCCAGAAGTCCCTTCTTTCACTGCAGGTTGGAAGGGATCCAGCCCCAGGATCCCTGGAAGGGAATGCACAGGAGTGGGGTGGACCTCCTCAAGCCAGCAATCTTATGGTCATTGTTCCATGGGGGTTTGCATTTGAAACCTACGTGGAAAAGTGAGGGAACTCAGCCACCAGTGTCAGGGGAAGCAGAGACCCAGCTGACTCTGCAAGCACTGTGCTGGAGCTGCAGAGCAAGAGGCTTTTGGACATGTGCCATGGCCAAGGTGCACATGGAGTTAATTTGTGTCCCCTCAACGGGATTTGTTTTGCTTGGTGTTAGACAATTGTAGCACAGACATCTTCATCTGGACTGGCTGTCTAACTCAAGGAGGAATAGGTGTGCCCAGGGCATAATTCATGTCTTCCTCAGATACATGTCTGAAATAGAGCAGATGAATAATTTTCTAGAAGCACCTCCAGACACTCCGTTGTCTCCAGAGTCATAAAGGTGGCCAGACAACCAGATCAGATGTAGACTTCTGCTTTTTTGGCTTATAAAATTAAGTGAGAAGAGTGTCACCTTTTGTGACTGAGTTGCATTAGACTTGTACGAGATTCAATGTGAATGCAGCGAAGAATACAATCACCTTCATGTAAAACAAAGGACACCGTAACTATAATTTTCATCAGCCTATGTTTTATTGAGCCGAGCCACAAATTTTTCCAAGTCCATTTACAAGGAAAATGCCAAATACCCACTCTTGCTGAAAAAACTCACAGAATCATGTATAACTTCTTGGAGCACCTCTTTATGTCTCCTCTGGCATTTGTAGTTTCACAGAGCATGCACTGGTCCCTACTTACAGTTTCTAATGCCCCAGCTTGGATGTCTAATATTCAGAGTGCATGTGCTCTGTAGCCAGTTTATTTCTTTTTCTTTCTGAAAGTCAATCTTTTAACAGATGTGGAGGGTTTATTTTGGCTGTGGCCATTTATAATTATAATAAAATCACTGTTTTATTGTGACCCTATATTCTTCAACTCCCTACAGATTTTCCTGATTTCTAGAACACAAAATGTGCTGCATGCTCTAAACAGTGGTTGATGACTACTGCTCTATTCCAGTAGCATCCCATGCCATAAAAATATCTTCAGTCTGCAGCAGAAATTATATTTTGTAGTGTTCTTTTATTTTAATTCAGTTCAGCGTTACACAGTGATTCTGTTCCCGGAAAAGGAAGAGTTGGCAATCAACATGTTTAGACTATCTGTAGACTTTACCCTGAATTAATTACCAATTAACTCAATGTACTTAGCACATTTGTAAAGCCCACAAAGGGACATGCTACATATTTATTTGTGGTTATAGACGTCTGTTTCTTACCCGAAACAGATCTTCTAATCTTTATGTAAAAAAACATCATTTTTTTTATTGTTTTGAGGAAATGAGAAATGGTGTCCATAGTAGCCTTTATTAAATGTGATAAATACTTGCTGGTAGTTGACTGTTAATAATTCAGAGACTAAAAGTCTACAGTAGATGTATCTGCTCTGATTTCTCTGGCAAAAGCATTTTTTTCATTAATCATCAAACAGCATTGTGGTTAACTCCAGACACTGCTCTTCAACCAAGACCACAGCACACAAGTATAGAGCTCTTATTCTTGTGCACTGGGGGATTTAAGTGGCAGAGGCCAGAAGTTCACAGTGCTCCACTGGCTGAGAGTACCTGCGATGTCACATGAACTCCAGACACATCCCAGCTTTCCTGCATTTTCTGGGACTCCCTTAAGTATTTAGAAGCAAGGAGCATTTGAAGACCACTGGGAAGCAAAACGGACAGATTTCAAAAAATGAAATTAAAGTTAAGATGCTCTGACATAACATAACAATTCACAGAACTTACAGGTAATTCAGAATGTGATTGCAAGAACACATTACCCACTTCCTACTCATGTATATCAGCTCCCAGGAAAGGCTTCATGTTCACCTTTCCCCACAGAAACATTTTCAAATTAATTCAATTTCCTCGTCATTTTATACTAGAAATAGAGTTTCACAGAGTTTAGAACAGAGTACTGAGTAAGTTTTAATATACCCATTATGCCATAACTCGGCCTTTCCTTGATTTTAGCATTTTAAATTCACATTGTCTTGAAAGAACACCTTACCCAAGGAAAGAAAGAAATTTTAGGGAAAGCATCTGAAAAGAAAATAAATGAGTTTAATTAAATAGACATTTTCAGGTCTTTGTGGTTTATATTTGAGGAACAGATTCTTTCCTAAGTACTAAAAGTGCACGTTGTTACATTAATTTAACTAATAGGCATTAGTTATGACAGCCTGCCTGGTAAAGGTTCTGAGCCAGTGTCGTTTCTATAGATTTATACACTTGGAAATGTGCGCTTTAAATGAGAATCTTGCCGGTGTCAAAATTAAATTAAACTGAATTAAATCATATGCCTGATCACAAAAATCTAAGATTCTTTTCAGAATCAGGTCCAAATTGTAATCGTAACTCTAGCCTGACTACCGAAGAAAATTAAAAGGCAGTTCCAACTTCATTATACTCTGCTGAAGTTGCCGGCTATACAAACAGGGCAAAATCCTTAACTGAGCAAAGTGACTGGTACTGGAGCACTTCCAGGACAATTACTGCCACAGCCACAATCTGAAAAGCTCCTACAGCAATGACATCCTGTGGAGAATGGCTCCTCCAGAAACTGTGATCGTTGTGGGGTCAAATGCTCACAACAAGATGAGCATCTAAGACTAAAATTCAGGTCCGTCAAGTTCCCAGTCCTACTCCCCACCCCGACTTCCAGTTTCAGACCCAGAAGGATCTAGTAGTGAAGTGCTCTCAGGATTTGTCTGTCAATGTTGACACACAAATGTCTCGACAGATTGATGTCTACCTCATCTGAAGTATTGTAGTCAGTCATAGTCAGTCCCATCTTGCCTCAGAGCACACCAGTCAGAGCAGCCTTCACAGAAAGCAGAGCAAGTGGTGCTCTGCCAGCTTTAGTCCAGTAGTCCAATGGTTGGCAGCACTTTGGTGTGGCATGGTCATAGTGAATATACAATGAATATGCAATATCTGCTGCTTCTGTATCCATGCCAAAGGCTCTCACCCTGCGTTAAGCTACTTGACCTATCAGTGCATGAGCAAGAAAATGCAACATCTGTAAGGCAATGTATACTGGGAGCTTTCCCAGCAAGAAGCCTCTCTCAGCTCTGCCATGCAGAATCTCAGACCCTCCTGCTGACAAGCAAATGCCCCAAGAACTCTCAACAGAATCACAGAATCATAGAATCATCCAGATTGGAAGAGACCTTCAAGATCATCTAGTCCAACCCAGCACCACCATAATTACCCCTAAACCATATCCCCGAGTGCCACATCCAGATGCCTTTTGAACACGTTCAGAGATGGTGGCTCCATACTTCTCTGGGCAACTTACTTCAATGCCTGACCACTCTTGCAGTGAAAAACAAATTTCTGATATCTAATCTGAACCTCCCCTGGTGAAACAGAAGGTCATTTTCTCTCATTCTTTCCCCTGAGACATGCCAGAACAGACTGATCCTCACTTAGCTTCATCCTCTTTCCAGATTATTGTAGATGGCAATGCGGTCTCCCCTGAGCCTCCTTTTCTCCAGGTTATACAGCCCCAGCTCCTTCAGCTGCCCCTCACAGGACATGTTTTCTAGATACTTCACCAGCTCCATTGCCCTTCTCTGGACACGGTCCAGCACCCCAATGCCCTTTTTGAAGTGAGGGGCCCAGAACTGAGCACAGGATTTGAGGTGCAGCCTCACCAGTGCCAGGTACAGAGGAACAATCACTGCCCTGGTCCACTGGTCACAGGATGCCATTGACCTTCTTGGCCACCTGGACACACGCTGGCTCATGTTCAGCTGAGTGTCAACCACAACCTCCAGGTCACCTTCTTCTGGGCAGCTCTCAAGCCACTGTTCCCAAAGCCTGGAGTGCTACATGGGGTTGTTGCGACCCAAATGCAGGACCTGAAACTTCGCCTTATTGAACCTCAGTCCTCAGCCAATCAATCCAGTCTGTCCAGATCCCTCTGCAGAGCCCTTCAACCCTGCAGCGGATCTACACTCCCACCCAACTTGGTGTCATCTGTGAACTTACTGAGGTTGCACTCAAACCCCCCGTCTAAATCATCGATAAAGGCACTAAGCAGGAATGGCCCCAACAGTGAGCCCTAGGGAGCAGCCCTTAGGACTGGTCACCAGCTGGATCTAACTCCATTCCCCACCACTCTCTGTCCAGCAGTCCAGCCAGTTTTTTACTCAGCAAAAGTACACCCACCCCAGCTGTGAACAGCCAGTTGCTCCAGGAGAACGCTGTGGGAAACAGTGTCAAAGGCTTTACTGAAGTCTAGACAGACAACATCCACAGCTTTTCCCTCATCCACTAACTGGGTCACTTTGTCATAGAAGGAGATCATAGAAGTCACTGGGTCACTTTGTCATAGAAGGTTTGTCACACAGAACCTGCTTTTCATAAGCCCATATTGGCCTGACCCCTAGTTATTAAACACGTGCCATGTGATGGCACTCAGGGTGATCTGTTCTCTGAGAATGTCTGGCACAAGTCATAGCACAAACATACCAGACTCACAAAATCAAAAGAGATAACACCATGTCCTTATACACATTGCAAATGTAGGCTTAGACAGGCCCCACATCTGTCAGGCTCTTGTCAGTCAGAAATGGGACCATGGTAAGAAAACTTTGGGTATCATTACTGATCACGATTGATCTCTAGTCTTCAATCATGGCATTTGTTAAGTGGGGTATGAAAGGTTTGAAGTACATGAATGTCAAAGTTGTACCATGAAACATCAATTCATTTGTGCTTATCTTTTCTGGCCAGACCAAACACAGTCCTGCAGCACCCATGGACTTGTAAGAAATGGTGTTAGAAACTAGTGTGAGTGAGATGAAGGTTTATACTTCAGTGAAAAGAAATTCTATCCTATGTATCTCTTCCTTGAAGATATGTGGCTCATCTCAGAGTGAGATTTAGGGAATCTCTCATCATACAGCTGGATCACAGTCATCATAGCAAATCCAGAAACCTGCCAAGTATCTGTCATTAAAAGCGATCAAGGGAACAGCCCTTCCCCTTCGAAGTCACAATACTAAAACAGAGCAGACACAAACAGAAAGAGACAAAATGCACAAATCCCCAGATATCACTCCTTCCACCCACAGGGTCTGTTGGGATGGGGGGTGATAGTTGTGCTGTGCTGGTGACAGACCACCCTCTACCAACCCACACCTGCCCTGGGAGAGGGAACTGTTCTCTGCAGCTGTTGCAAGCTGTAATTCTGAGCTACTCAAAATATGCCAGACACCAAGCTTGTACCTAGCTTTCTCCAGCTTCCCAAAGCCATGCACCCTTCCCAAACCCTCATCACTCCCAAGGATCATCTCACTGGTGTTCCACTCATCTCTCTTTCCTGCACAGAAAACAAAGAATCTTTTTCCAACAGATATCTGCTACAATCGGGGTCCAGCTTTGTGCAGCTACCATGCCCAAAGACGGCCTCTTGTCAGTCAGTCTCAGAAGTCTCTTTGAAGGCTGGTTTATTGGCTGCCTATGAGAAGATTGAGGGTGAGTGAGTCTTTTCCTTTTCTTTGTATTTTCTTTCAAAGAACTTTTCTTTCTAAGTGATGCTCAAAGGAATGCCTACTGCTCCATGCAATATTCTCTGTGGGATGGGGAAAATACTACAGTTCAGCCTTCTGTAGAAAAAAATACGTTATTTTAACAGAAAAACATAAATTATTTTTACAGAACACAACTTGTATTACTGTGCTTCCCAAACACATGCAACAAATGTACATATAGCACACCTTTATTTGGAAATGAAGTCTGTAATTGCCTTTTTCCCAGATGCTGAGGGCTTCCTCACCTATTTTAGTGCAACCAAGGTATGTCAGTATAACTGTCCTGTCTCACTTTTCATTTTCCTGAGTAACTTTGAAACTGTTGTTTTCCTGGCAATACTTCCATGCACATCTGCATTCAAAACAAACTCATCTGTGCCCTTCTTCAGGGAAGGGATGGGGTGACGGGAGTGAAGGGTGATACAAAAGCTGTCCTGCCAGCACTCAGCAGGGCAACACAAACAAAATCAGCAGCCCACTTAATTCTCTGAAAAGAAAAAGCACATTCCTCTGGCAGAGCACCCTGTAAGTACTATCCAGCAGGGACCTCTCCCATCTGTGCACACGAAAGGGCCACAGTTTGAATACCAGAAGTATTGTCATACCAGAAGTATTACAACGATGATTGCATGGCGTGAGCTCTCTTCCAAGTCAGGATCAAGCTGCAGAAGTAGCTGTAGTGACTTGCTAAAGTGACCTGGACCTTGATGATAAGCTGCATCATCCACGTAGAAAGTACGTGGGAGGAGGGTAGCCAAGGCCTCACAACCTCACCCTAAAATTCCTTACCACAGCGACCAAAATCACTGGATAACCCAAATCTTGTCATTTCCACCAGGACACTGGTAAAAAGGTAAAACCTCTGCTACTTCTGCCAAAAGTAGCTGAGCTATCCTTCAAGCTTCCTTGGTCCCTAATGAGTGATCATTAATCATGGGTATTTTCTAAGCACAGTTTAGAGTTTTAATAAATGCCAAATAAAGAATTAACAAGGCCATAATCAAGCAAATGTGTTCCTTGATCACTGCAAGAGGAAGGCTCAGAGCCAAATAAACAGGGTGCTGTAGTTCCAAGCCTTTCCTATGTTCCTGCACATTCCTCCACTGGTTGCTTGTAAGGAGGAAGGCAGACTCATGTTTTCACGTGTCTGTTGTCATAGAAGAAATCTGACTGCTCATTGCTGCCCCAGAGGGAGAATGGAAATGAGGGGAGAGGGGTTCCTGATCCCATTTAGGACAGTTGTGTGCAAGACCTTCAGCTCACCCACGCACAATTGTGGTGTCCACAAGAGATCCCTTTAGAGGAAGGAAGCCACAGGAGGGAGATGGTTAGGTTAAATCCACAAAGCACATGCCTTTTCCAAAACTCAAATGAAACAATCTCTTCCTCCTCCACCTCAGCTTACAGGTACTTCCTTCTCTCCCAGCCACCTCCTGCTGCTCCAGCTTGACCTGGGAATCCCTGCCCTTTGAGGAGGGGGCAGTACAGCAAATCCAAGACTAACTTGCTCCCTGTCCTGTCTCTCCCACCATGGCTTAATTTATGGACAAACAGCTGTAGGCAGAAATGGAGCACGATTTCAATGACCCATTCCAAGTGCACAGGGAAAACCCTAAGAAATGTGCAGTCTAACTTGGGACAAAACATAACCATCCCGCGTGCCAGGCAGAGGAAGGCAATGACAGGAACAGTGCCCAATCACAACAGTTGGCTGCTGCATGGACTGAAGGCATTATAAATGCACACTAGGAAAAGTCATCAAGCTGAGCTGAAACCATCTGGACCCAGTTAGGCAACAGCAGCTGGCTGGGGAGTGCGGAGGATGGTTTGAAGGGGAATAATGCAATCACTTGTTCCTTTATGGATGGCAACTCTCTAAAACCCTCTAGCTCCTCTTCCCAGCAGGACTCAGTGCTAATCTATGATACCCAGGGCAAAGTGCAGTTGAAGAAGAGGCCTTTTGCTATGCAAACTACACCCTGCTTAGGAAATAACATTATAATGATTGGATCTATCAAATCAATGGGAGAAGGTGAGGGTGATGCAAAATGCTGCAGCAGAGGTGATCACCACTCAACCAGTGCCCAAGAAACACCCACAGCATAATGATGGGGCTTTACAGCTTTAGGTACTTACAATGTGCTGGGTCTTTAGTGATCCCAAAACCAAAAGAGAGCTTTCTCCTTGTTGTGGACCTCACTGACCTCAACACAGCTGAGGGCATACAAGCCTGGCCAGAGAAGAACTGCGTTTGTCAGTGTCCGCTTCCATCACAGTTTTGACACAGCATCAGACAAGTCACTTAAACTCAGTTGCATTCTCCATAATGGTGTTTTTCATTCCTTGCTGGTGTGACACGACACCCCCAGGCCTGACAGATGCAAGTGTCACAGTTGAAGCCAGGGGCAGTGATTCGTGGAGCGTGTGATGGCAGCTAAGTGTTCATAACAGTCATGCATTTGCCACACTGAATTCATGGAGATCTGTGATTTATTTTCTGCTGCCAGGCTCTGACTCCCTCCCTACATTTAAGCCTGCTTGATCATCCCTCCCAGTCTTATCAGGCTCCCACCGAATCTCAAACCCCCCTTTCAGCCTTCTGTCCCCTGCCCTATCCCATCCCTCCTTTCCCATCATTTGCCATGCCCGCATGCAGCCCAGGGACTGGGAGACCTCCTCAATCTCCTTTTCCAGGTTCTGTCCCCTCCTGAGCCCCACCAAAGCCCCAGGCCCACCGAAAGCCTCACTGAAGCCCCAGGCCCACTGAAAGCCTCACTGAAGCCACCTGGGGCTGAAGCCCCTCTGCTTGCCTGGTGAATCTCTGTGCCTCCTCTGTTTCTCAGTGGATGTTTCCAGCGCCTGACCCAGCTCAAGCTGGAGCTTTCCATCCTCTGGAAAGATAATGTTCAGAGTTTTTTAATCTTTTCTTTTTGCTGAGCTGCTATGGGGTTTTTTGCCTTCTCTTTTCTTCTGCCTTTTTCTTCTCCCAGTCCCTTTCCCTCCCACTTTGCCAGCTTTCATTGTCTTCAGACTCAAACCAAAGAGAGCCCCTTTTGCCCTCCCTGGACAGGGCACTGGGAGATGTCCTCTGCCCCCATCATGCCCCCACAACCTGTCTACACCCTCCTTTAGGAGAGCTGTGTCTTCAAAGCGGCCTTTCATACCAGACTATGTATTTAGTTGCACAAGCTTCCTTTGTTAACTGTCAAAGAAATCTTATCAACTGATGTGCATGTCTATTTACAAATTACTCAATCCAACCCTGCAAATAGTTGCAGTAGAAAATGGAAAAAAAGTTTAGAAGTGTAAAATTGCATTAGCATTTTTTAAACAAAACTATTTGCTTCAGAAAATTTAATGGCCAACCTGAAAGAGTTTCTTTTAATACGTGCTGCCAAAAGTAAAAATAAATGTATTTTGGGTCAGACCACAAGAACTTCTCCATGTTTTGGTGGTTGGTTACAAAAGCAAAGACCTCATTAGCATTGTTCTGATGCACCTTTTCAAGTCATACTGATGTAACATTTGTTTCAGATCCATGGGTGGAAAACTTAAATATTATCTAATGCATAAAAAGCTACACTTACATTTTGTTCCATGTAGTAGTTACCATGAAATCAGTCCAAAATACATCACTTGTGTAGTATGTGTTTATGTATGACTCTCCCCCCATTATGTTTCCCATCATGCTGCAAAGTCTTTAAAATGCATTTTGAAAATGCAGAAACCTCAGAAAAGAACTGCGAAAATTATTCCAGGGCTGGAGATAACATTGCACCACAAGGCATTTTAAAAGCTTGCCAGGAAGAAGACTCAGACATTACTGGATTACAGTATCTCAGGACCCCTGGGGGAAACTCTTCCAGATGGGAGAAGACTCTTTAATCCACCAGAAAAAAGCATGTATAGGAATAATGGTTGGAAGCTGAGGCTGATCAGGTATTAGGGACATGGTTTTAATAGTGAAGATATTAACCAGTAGAATAAGTGGTGGGGGATGTTCTTGGTGTCTCAAGGTCTTTAAATCAAGAGTGGATCCTTTTCTAGAGACCTGATTTATCAAACATGCATTACTGGGATGCTATAGGAGTGTTGAGGTGAGATATCTGCAAGTCCCAGTTGTCTTAGCTTATCAAGATCCCTCCTAACATTAATGCAATTAATGCATTAATGCAATCCTTCTTCCTAACATTAATGCAATCCTTCTTCCTCGGGACAGAAAACACTGTGGATGGACTTAGTTCCCAGGATGTGCGTACATATGTTTAGATGTGGCAAGGATTGTGAGATCTCCCACGCTTTACAGAACAAGCCATGGGGTGTCTAATACCTACAGATGGTCTGAGAGCAGCTTTACACCTGGTACAGCAGCCCTGGATCCTGATGCCATACTGAGGGACAAGCATTCCACTGTCTCTGACCAGAGAATCACTGACTGAATTCCTAACGTAATTTACTGCGGCATCAGAGACATTCATGGAACAGTTTGATCCAGTAGCACACCAATTATATCAGACATTTGACTACCTTGTAACATCTTGATGGAGTCATGGAGAAGGTGCAGTGGAATTTGCTTTATTCTTTTTATTATTCCATCTGAACTTGAGGAAATGGAGATATTCCCCTCCTGAGTGGAGAGCAGAAAGAAAAGAGGTACTGAGGGGAAAAATCCTGGCATTTTTCATCATCATTCACAGTTTTTTAACTCCTTTGTACCCCATCCAGACTGTCAGCTGCAGACCTCACCAAACCCGTGGATGTGGCACTTCCACATCAACTTGGTCATTAGGTAAGGACAGTAAAGACCACCCCTCCAGCACAACTCCACAGCAGCAGGCAGAGCCTCTTCCATTTGACCCTCCAGCCCAAAGTTCAGGGAAAGAGCTGGCTGACAGCTGAAGTGGATACAAGGAGAGAAATCCACCTCCAAGGGCTTTCTGCCCCAGTCTCCATTCTAAGAAGTTAATGAAGGGGCTTGTAAAGTTAAAAATCATTTGTATGTTTTATGCTGCCAGTTCTCCCTCATTACTTCTGATGTGCAATTCATAAATATTTACCCACTTTTTTATTGGGCAAATGAGTTACCACCAAAGTTGGTGGTACTATTCTTGTCAGTAATTTATTTAAGAAAAACATGCTCATTGTTTTATTAAAAGGTCATTAATTTAGCTGAAAATACCATTTTCTATAGGAGATATTCCCTCCTGTGATTCAGTAACACAGAAATAAACACTCTAATTGTCCAGAGACAAACTGCCTTCTAGAAATGAACTTCCCCACAACTTTTCATTCTAGCAGTTGGTAGTTTAATACTACACCAATTAAAAGCAATATAGAGCTACATGAATAGGATATTAATTTCCTCACCAGAGGTGGAAATGAATGGGTGCTTTGATTCCCACAGGGAAGGAAACTCCACCAATCAGCAGCTTAATCTCCAAGGGCTGCATCCTCAAATGAGGGATTCACCGTGCACAACCAGATCATTACGCTGTGTGGATATTACTGCTGCAGCCAAAGCCTCATCCACTCTGCCGTAGCCCCAGGTAATACTGAAAAAATAAAGCAAGGTGATCTTCTTACAAAAAAAAAAAAAAAGCCCCACACTTTTCCCCTTGTAGCTTATGAGACTGTATGAATGTGAACGTTACTGTGCCAAAATCTCTCTTGCTTAAATTGTCATTCCAAATCAATTCTAAGTATAAAAGAAGTGCTTACATTGAACTGATCTGTTCAATCTCTTATTTCCATTTGCAGCCAATAGTGAAAAAGAACACTTAATCCACTTTAAGCATCTTCTTTTACTGAGGATTAGCCACAGGAAACAATATTAGTTATCTTTCTATGCATTGGGGTGGTATGTGATGCTATCCAGCTAGGGGGAGAAGCAAATTCAGATGAATTCTGCTGACAAAGCTCCTGCAGTCTGAAGTGGGACTGGATCATCCATGGATAAAAGCCAGCAGTGCAGAAGCCATTTCCTGTTGCCCACTTGTACCTCAGGTGTGGTGGCCAGACCAAGAAAAGAAGGATATAGCAGGGTCATTGTCCCATCAGCCCTCCAGCAAATACACTAATAAATACTTCCACACATTGAGAACTAAACCTGATTTAATTAACATGAGAAACAGATGTATAGCAGATAAAGCATGAGGAAAGATAAAAAATACAAGGTAACAAAGTGAAGAAGCAATAATGATGATGGGAAACTTTGCCAGAGTTTTATATTGTTAATTGCTTCTTTAAATGTTGCACATCCCAGGCAGACAAGACTCCTATTTAGAGTGTTGTATAACAAAATTGGACAGGACACCCAGGGAGGGGCTTTAATTTATTTTTAAGTTGCAATCATCTAGTTCCTGTAGAACAATTTGTCATATGTCACCAAATAAATAATTCTTCGGGGCATTTAAGTTTCTTAAAACTACAGCAGCTGCTTTTCCAAGTGCTCCTAGATCTGTGCACGTTGTTACAGTGGGCTTCAACATGTTCAATGCATCCCAATGAGGTTTTATGTAATTTTTATATGCATACAATATGAAATATTATCAACACGCATTGTCAACTTCAATATGACAGCAATTTACTCTACCATTAGACATTCCACTCAAGCAAGGTCAGATCAGATGAGGAGTTCAGGAGATTTGCAGTGGGAAGAGAGAAATTCAACCCAGCCAAGTATCTCCAAGCTTCCCCAGCCCCATCATGTCCTGCTTTCCCCCAGAACTCACCACAAAAATCAGCTTTGCCAGTGGTAGCAGTACATTACTTTGTTCATCGTGGGTTAAATACTAACCTACATTTTTGCCTTCAAACACCTAGAATGACCTCCCTCCTCCCACTTCCCTCATGCAAGTTCCCACTGCAGGGTGAAAGGAGGGCCAAAATGTCTTAAACCTTTAGCTGTAAACCTAAAACATCTCTCCTTTGGCTTATGGGAGGTTCCCTGTCTTCACAGATCCACCAACTGTTTCTTTTAACACCCAGTAAAGCAAAAAGGATCTTTATATCCCTCATAAGGTCAGCTACACAGTTCAGTACAAACATGCAGTTCAACAACCAAATATACCGTATTTTTTTCTGTTTTCAAATTGTCCAGCAGCATACCACAATATGCAGTGTGAGGCAGTCACAATAGCTTCTGTGTAGAATTTTTATCTTTTAGCTGATCAGCAAAATATATCTTGCCAGTTTTGAGCATCTTCAGCTAAAAGCATCTTGGTTTACAGGATAATAAAGCGATACATTTTTGTTCCGTGACTCTGAATGGAATACATGGCTTTCCTTTCAAGCCTTGCTGTGGACCTGAAAAAAAGAAATCTATCATCATTTGCAGTATTTGCTATGATTTTCAATTTCCATGAATACTTTTGCCAGCAAACTACTTTACAAAAACATTTGAGTAAACAAGAAGGGGAGTAAGTGTGACTACAGTCAAAGAGAAGTTCCTTAAAAATGTGAATGAATATTCACCCCTGTTCCCTTGTTGTTTCCAGGCTCCTGTCAGTTGGAAGTACTATCCTGAAAGCTGCTTGCTGGCTAGAGCTGGATATTGATTCAAGCTAGTGCACTTTCACATTTTCATTTTATTATATCTGCTGGTGGAATCTCACTCATTGCAATGAGGGGAGGAAAGCAGAGAAAATACAAAGCAGATAGAAGCATCCTTAAATGGTTTATCTGTAGGGACTTAACCTAACCTCTTCCCCAAACAAACACAGATTTTCTAGGTTCATTTTCCCATTCATTTTCTAACTATCTCAGTGTAGAAGCCCCTGGAAGTGCCAAGTGCTTTTTAACTCCCTCTACCATCCTGCAATAGTTCACATTGTCAACCATCTGCCTGCCACTGAGAATACACCCAGCATCAGTTTTCACAACAAATCTGTGAAGACAGAGTCTTGCTCAACTATCTTAGTTAATGAAAAGCTATTAGTTTGATTGCAAGTTGGTAATTGTTCTAGCCCTGCAGAAAATGCCATTAAAATAATTTTTACAGAACTCTTTTAATAACTAGCTATTTTTGTAGCACAGTTGCTTTTAAATCTCATGAGGCCAATGTGTAATACATGACTGTTCCAGCTCACAGCTCTCAGCGCTCAGAGGGTATATATCAGGTTTCAAGTTGTTAATTTGTTATGGTAATCAATACCTTATTCTTTTTAACCACAGAGGCAAACTCATTTGCTCTTTTCAGTTTGATATTGGATTATGAATGATTTACATCCATAACTACTGCAAATGCCACATGACACTTAACAGCTTCAGTTAGGAATTTAGAACTTGCTTATCAATGGGTTTTCAACAGAATTTGTCTGCAAGTTGCCAGATGACAGCACCAGCAGTATTTGATGGTTTGGGACCATTGTTCAAAGATGATCGCATAGATAATGATACATTCATAAATATTCACATTAAAAAAAAATTAAAAATCAGATCTGATAATCAACCAGTCAGTCATTTCCATTTTACCAGCTACCATCCATGCCTGCTACAGTAGCAACAAGCAGGCACTTGGAGCTTACCAGCTCTATTACATCTATCAACACCTTTGAGTTGTGCAGGAACATAAGTAAATCTGATAAACACGGCTGCTAAACAGATTTGTGTCAGCTGTAAAGAGGCTTTTCAGAGTATAAATTCTTGAAGAATTTCCCAGGTGTCATCCTAGGTTATAAATTATATGTAATCCAAAGTATAATCCAGAAGGAAAAGAGGATATGGAAATTTCAGTGTTCTTTTCCCAGTGGTTGTAACTTCATCTCACATCATCTTAGATCCTCCTTAGACCACCACACTGATGCTTTGCACGTTTAAAGAACATTTTGAAGACGGCCACAAAGGCCCATAAATATAGATTTGCTTACAGAATTAGGGGTTGATGATATTTCAGATATATTAATTTTTTAATATTTTTAAAGGTTAGAATGACATTTCTTTCTTCAATTATTTCTCTGAGTTTCCCTGTCATTCATTGGAAGCCTCATTCCTTCTTGTGATTCCTCTTTTATATATAATTTTTAATTGCTTTTTATTTCTTCAGCACCACAGATTTCCCTACCTATTCTTTTAAAATTAGTCTATTATCAAGTGCCATGGTCACACTCCAATATTTCATCTGGGTGACACTAAACTGAAGTGGCTTATTTTATAGGCTATGTAGTTTTGATGAGTCTTAATTTTGCATGAAGATCAAGAAGCCAGGGCAGAAAAAGTCATTCATGGAAAGTGCATTCTCTCTGGAAGAACACTTGTATGATGAACTCGTTCCTTGATTCAAACTATTTCTAATTACATTAACCATATTCTCCCTCTAATCTCCCACCATTACCAAGCTTGTTATTTCATTTCCTGAAGCCCTTGCATGTTCTGACAGATCCCATATGAAAATATTATGGCTATATCTAAATCCAGCATATTTCAGCCTGATGTCTTGAGCCAGACCACAGATATTGAAACATATGAACCTTTTATTTTGCTAATAGTCCAAAAGAGAGTGCTTTGGCATAAGATCAGTCAGTGCTTGTCTAATGTAAATGGTTCTCATAAAGCACTGATTCAGTCATTTATTTTAAAAATACTCATTGCTGTTTTGTTTGTGATAAGTATGTACTCGGAGCATTTCCAGAACAACTTGACATAGAGCAAAATATGGGAAGCATTTGCAGGAGTTCAGTCAGCTGACACTCAGTACATGAAAAACCTCAGGGGAGAGGAGTTTGCCTTATGCCTTAAGAGTGAGAGCTGTGCTCTGCCAGAGCACAGCAGGAAGCACCTTCTACAATAAAAGCTATATAGCACTGATGCTTCAAATGCTGGATCCCAGTCTTCAAACCTCAGCTGAAATGTCCCTTATTTCAACCGTGAAGTTGGGAGAAAAGGTGATCTACAAGTACCAATACATTAACCACATTCAGCATCAAATCACTACATTGAATTGCATCTTAAAGTCATCTGGAAGGTAGGTCTCTCTAAGCAGAATCAGTGCAAGAAGTTCCTATCTCACTCTTATCACTGAACAGAGCTAGCTGGGTTTAATAAAATATGATTCATAAATGTATTTGCACACTTAGCCCTTGAGTTCAGCCAACTGCTATTTCTAGGTCTTGCTAAACATCAGCTTTCTCAAATCCAGTAGAAATTCAAAGTAATTTTCAGTTTACTCTTCCCTACTATCTCTGCATCAGTAGCTGTATCTTATTGCCACCTAATTCAAGATACCAGTTTTTTTTCCACTTAGGTTTTCAGCTGAGCACCTTCTATTGCTGCTAGGAAAAGAAAAAGGCAACAAAAGACATGCTTATATGCCTTCTTGAAGCACTCTCTTGCCCGATGTCTACAAAATATGTCAACATTGAGCTCCGTGTGTGCTGAGGTCACTGTACTATGCTGAGCCACTTTGCCTGCCCATTTCCCTGGGCTCCTCAATATGCTATCAACATCAGTTGTTTCCCATCTTAGCCCTGGATTGCAAGCTCCTTCTTCCCGTTGTAAACTCGTCTTTACAAGTCTGTGCAATAGGTAAAGGATCTTGGTCTATGAGTCAGTGTCAGCAGCAGCGTCAGTAACTAAACCCCCAGGGGTTTCACAGCCCTTGCTACAAATTAACAGCTAACTAAAAATTCATACAGACAATTCAGTGTTCACAACAGAAAAGCTATGGTTGCGAAAAGGAGCAAACACACCACACCAATCTTATTTTAAAGGGCAGCTCTTCATATTGCATGGAAGAGCATAACAACATCGGTGTCAGTAGAATTCTGACAACTGATACCAAGGACAGATGTGTCAGTCTTTGAGTAAAACTTACATGATGAACAGGTCTTTTTCATAAGGATTTATTGAGCTCAGTATGTTGTTAACAGTTGTCACAGGGCTTTCATTTCAGTTTTTAAACCAGCAACATCTCAGTAATCCCATGAGGGAAATAAAATGTCATATGACCTAAGCACCCAGTGCAAATTTTTAAAATTAAGCGTTCGTAAACAACCTCACAAGCCAAAGTTATTCACTCAGCTAATCCATGAGAAAATGCAGATGCCGAATCTGTTCTGAACCAATTTGAGCAGTACTCACATAAGTCTACCACCCACATCGTGCTTAGTCAAATCTTCTAAGCTTTCCTCAGCGCTAACTACGGTGGTGTCCAATCTTTTTGAAGATTACTGATGCATGGCTAAATATAGAAAAGACAGTCTAGAAAAAAGAACAGCTGTGAGTTCGTGTACCAACAGGGAGACAAGCAACTGCCTCTGACTGTGTCTGAAAACAGCCAACAGTCCCACAGAGAAAGCAGGGCTTCAAACCACTTCAGCAGAAAGACCGGAAATCTTCTGTTCTTTCTAGGTCCCTTACTGGGAAATTACCAGCACACCTAATGCTTTGATGAACTTCCACCCATGGCACAGAACCATCCCAAGGTCAGGAAATGTGAGAAATAAACCTGCTAAAGAGAATTTTTCTTTCTCTAGCAACTTTCAAATACCTGGGAAAGCCAAATAAAAAATTCAGGTCAAAACTCCAGTTGCTTCAGATTATATTTTAGTGAGATTTCAAGGAATCAGTAGAACAACTGAAGCACAGAAATATCTGCCCCTAGCAGAGCCACCAGGAACCCAGCATGGATTTGTAGTCTATCATATTTAATGTTGTTGAGTGAACCAAATGAATTAGCATTGATCTTTCTATATATTTGTCCCCTCTCCAAGATGTAATCACTTGCTAATAATACCAAAACTGCTATTCTGAGAGATATTTTGTCTCCAAATTATTGAGGTTTTTTTGAATTTTTTTTTTAATTTTCCTATTAGTCTCTTTTTTAAAATGTTATTAACAGGGTCAAAGATTCTGAGAGCACATGTATACTAAAACTGGCTTAGTACTTCCTCCTGTAAGGAATTATACCATAATCAGATAACCTGTCTCTCGACCTTTTCCTAAATCATGGCTTCATTCTCCAGTGTGTAGGATTATTTCTGACAAGTAAGTATCAGATAATTTGTACAGGATGGTCCACATGGCACATCAGACCCTTTTTCTACCAACATTTATTTTTTGACCCCTCAGGAACATACTATTTTTTCCATCATCTTCCCTCATATAACTTTTTTTTTTTTGAGGAAAATACTATTACTATTGCAGAGATCTTGTAAAGTCTCAAAAAAGCAAGGAAAAATGCAAAGCTTGTGCATTGACACCAGCTGTCAGCTCAGCATTTAGTGAAAATGTTAAGAGACAGAGCCAAGGATATATTTGAAAGCATAATCTCATATATATCATGATGAATCATATCTTGAAATGTCTTACCTTAACTAGCCTGAAAGGGTGATTGTAAGTGAGTTGTAAGCGAGATGTCTGAGACATTTTGGAAAGGAACTACATAGCGTGTGGCAAATTTATGTGCTGGAGGAATAAAAATTTACTAGCAGCTCTTAAAGATGGTGTGAATATGTATTAATTAGCAAAGTTACAGTGACATCATCGGTAAATTTCTTTTTACAGAACTACAGATATAGTAGAGATATAGTACTGTAGGAAGCCATGTAGACATAGGCAAGAAAATCAAATAAAAGCTCTACTGGTGATCAGGATTTCTAGTTGAAGTTCAGAACAATATTTTGCTTCCTGTAAGGTCCAGAGTGAAATGCTAAAGATACTTTTTTTGGCCATAAATATCTGTAATGCTGGGATGGCATCACAAAGGTACTAGGATCTGGCATCATCATAAAGAATAAGATTTCCCCAAAAGACCCAAATGTCATCAAGGCATGCAAATAATATATGATTGAGCCACTTTAGATTTGAATAAAGCATACCCCTTAAACTTAACATCACTGGAGAGAGGTACTTGTTCCATGCCCTCTATCCCTTGCATCTGTGTTAAACCTAGTGTCATAAAAGGTCAAGGGAAAGAAACCAAATCCAAACATTTTTCAAAAAAACCCCAGCCCTGTCTGAGTAGCCTTAGGACAAATGCTACACTATAGATGCACAGCCACATTGCAATTGAGGGAGGGGTAAGGGTGAAAAAGAAGCACTGCAAAGTTTCTCTATGTATCTTAAATGCAGAACAGTTTAAACTAAAAGATTAGAATTTAAAAATAAAATAAACCAGAGGGTGGATGAGAGTGTTATGAACCATTAATTAGAGAGATGCCTCCACCCAAATTAAGGTGCAAACAAGAGCATAGGCTGAAGTCAATAGTACAGATTTTATTTACCCATAAATGTGAGGTAAAGAGAGGTAGAAAGAAATAGAAAAGAAGGAGGGGGAGAGAGAGGGAGGGAGAGAGAGACAGATTAAGTAGAAAGATACCACCACCCATGGATCCAGCAGCCTCCCACTGTCCTTCTTCACCCTGGTCTTCTCGGTGATGGGTTTCCCAAGGTTTCAAAACTTCTCAAGGTTTCAAAACTTTTCACTACTTACACATTTTAGCAAACAAAGGAGTTAATGCTCACTGGATACACAGTTCTCTGATTCTATTAGTTAAATTATTCCCTTGCTTCCAATGTTAATCAGTCCCATGCTCAGTCTTTCTCTTCTTTTGACTCAGTGGGTTTTTTGATTCCGTGGGTTCTGCACGATCTCCCTCTGCCAGAAGCACCTCCGACCAGTGGGAGCTGACCTCAGCACAGTTGCTGAGTTGTCTTTCCTTGGGGATTCTTTGAGATGATATATTCCTCTTCCCCAGCTTGTTTACCTCCCCTCTAGGCCTGAGATAACACACTTTTATCTTATCTCAAGCTCCCATCAAGTGCCTTAACTTACAGTCCAAGTTTCAGGAATTCAGAGGCATATTTAGGGGCAGGGGGACACTTTGGTAGTCACAGAAATTCCATACCTTGGGGTGATCCTTCACTGCATGCTAAGGGGCAGTTGTCCCTCCACATATTTTGGCACAACTGGGGAATTTTTGTCTGGATTCATTGGGAATGAATCTAGGATGACTAGCCAGACCTCACCGGGCCTGGAGTTAAAGGCATTCCGTGTTCATGTCAGGACAAAGTCCTTCTGGGATTTTAAGTGTTTGAGACAGGCAATTGTGACCTCCTTGCAGAGGATTAGAATTTTTGGGGAATTATTTGCCCCTCATCTGCACCCAGCAGCAGAGAAAACAAACAATTTTGCCTTCAGTGTAAGGGGGAAGGGACATAGAGAAGCCCAGCCTGAGGAGCAGTTCTGAAATAGGGATCAGGAACAGAAATGTTTCTTCAGCTTTCACAGAGAAGTCCTGTGTGACAGATGGAGCAATTGTAAGCGCGAAGTATATTTGAAGTTTGTATTTATTTCTTTCTTCATTTTTCTCTACTGTAACTTTGTTGCCAGTAAATAATCAAGAACTTAGCCCTTTGTTTTACTATTTTTTTTCTGAATGCATATCTAATGTTCAAAGTGACTGAGATGATTCTTAAAAAAAAAAAAAAAATGGGGTGTTTGTACTTCCATGGAGATAACATATCTAAGCAAAGACGTTTTCCAGAGAGCCAGGAGCCAAGGCAACTTCGGGACTTCCTGGAGCTGGTCTGTTTCCAACCACCTTCCCTTTGCGAGCTGACGTTGTGAAATAGTGGGATGGAAGGAGAGATTACCCTGGGGTGTATTATCCTGACCCCCGTTGCAGGTGGTAAAAAAGACAAGGCATGTTTTCAAGAAATTCCATATCACTGCTGAGTGTTATAACCATCTCCTAGTATTTCTGTGAGAGGCATCCTGTCCCTATCGTTTCTTAGTCCATATGTCACCTTTTCAAATCTTTCTAACTTTGCGTCAACAACCTCATTAACAATTCAGTGCCAAGCCTAAGTAATTTCAGGGCTGGTTTACTGTCGAGTTAAGAATGAAATGGCCAGCAAACAATGACTGCACGTCTCAGGTTAGTGCTGCCAGATGCTCCTTTCCCTCAGTCCCCCTTGCTTTGGACAGAACTGCAGGAGCCTGTACTCCCACGTGTGTTTTTATCCTCTGTGAGGAGGTAGTCAGTGCCACAGGATTGCATGGCTCTGGGCCCTCCTCTGTGCAGCAGTAAAAAATCAGTATGTTATGTTGTCCACAGTAATTCGGGAGAATTCACTGTAAAGACTGTGATTTATTTATAATGTATTTATGAGATACTGAGATAGAAATCCTTTAACAGTACTGGGAAGAAAAAAGACAACCACATGGGCAGTTGCTATAAAAGCAGTAAGAATCCACCCTGTTAAACACTGAGCATCTACAACTTGCTCCCTTCCCTACAAGCTCAGGACAACCAGTATTTTGCACAATCAGGTTCTTAAAGACTTGGTTGCCCCTATTAGGTGAGGAAGCTCAGCTCCTAGGCACAGCAGAACCTTGTTGCACAAGGACGAGGACTGACTTATGTGGAGATAAAGGGTTTTTTTCAATTTGGTCTTATGTGTGAGTAGGAACGCCAAGACCTTTGACCCTTGAAGACCTCAGCAAATTAGGCTTCTACTGCAAGCTGCAGGTCTGCAATCATCATTATTCCTTTCCATAAGAACCAAGTGACAGGTACCTATAGAAAAACGGGGAAAAAGATCTGCTGTAATTTAGAAAGTGAACAGCTCAAACAATCCTCCCCGTGGGGAGAGGGGATAAGAGCAAGAACAAACTTACAATAAGTGTTAGTTCAGTGTTAGTAAACAGAGTACAGTCAACGTACTTCTGGTATTACATTCTGAGTGCAGGAAATAGGCTACAGTAGGGTACAGTAGGATCACTTTCAGTTGAGAAAACAGATAAATAACTTCTCTTCCAAAGTCTTAACATGAACTGAAACTTGGGAGAGTCTATTAGAAAGCTCGTTCAAGTTCAAAAAATATAGGAGGAGTAATTTGTCTCAACTACACATACCTGAAAGATCTTCTTCAGGTTCACAGATAAATCTAAGATCATGTCCATTCAAGAATATTAATTACGCAGCACATCTAAGAGCCGTATTATAAAATATTTTAAAAATAGTGAGGATCTTAGTTCGATATTGAAGGTTAAATTCACAGTTTCAGAACTGAAAGATAGCCATGAGGTTTAAATAAGAATACCAACATAATATTAAGTGTTTTTAATTAGAGAGAAGAGTTACTTTTAAAAACTGATTAGCACCTGTTAAGTGAACTGTCAAATTAACTAATAAAATTAAGAAACTTAGCATAACTTTGATATTTTTGTTTTAATTGTTTTTTTCATTACTAAACCAATTCTTTCTGCTTTGCCTTATCCATCTGGGCCCCTGCTGGGAAATGTCATTAATGTTTCAGACCTCGCTGAGTGGCAATAGTGCTACTTGCTGAACAGAGATAATTGAAACAGGGACAGGTATTTCTGAAAGTATTTCCAGAATTCCTTAGAGACAGACAAATAAATCTGGTAAGTATTATTTAGCTTCCTGCAGAAACTGCTGCAGTAAGACGGCAGATACCGGTGCTGCTGCTGATTTGCTTCTCAGGTGTAACACAGTATTTTGGTCTGGTTTCTACCAAGTTTGCAAGGCTTAGACAAAGGCCAAAACTTCTTTGAAAGACACTCAACCACCTGGAGAAGGAAAGCAATTTTATATTAAACAAATGTATATTACTTATTCAGCTGCTCCATCTTTCTGAAGAAATTGTCCTTGGTCCCACCGATCTGTACAAGCTCACTGGTGTAACCATCTTCTGGCCAGCATCTCTGGAAGCCATAACTCCATAACTGGTGTCTGAAAGACAGTGGTTCAGGAGAACACTGACACAGAGTCAGTCACCAGAGCAGCCGGCAGGGCTGTGCTCACCATCCATTTGCCTCTGCAAGGTGACCACAGACCTCAACTCACCATGGCAAGCAAGCACCATCTGCTCTAGGTGGGCTGCAGTGGGACTTTAGAGCACGTGGGGTGCTTTAGATAACTGGCAGGCACACAATCTTCTCCTGTGGCAAATGTGGGATGTGCCCTCATGTCCACAAAAGTGAGTTAGTTCACAAGGGTAAGAGCATGAATACTGCTTATCACACGGGTCCTGCCCACCTGTCAGTGCCACACAGGTAACAGGAAGGTGTTGAAAAGAGCACAAATGGAAGAGGTATCTGTGGAGATGAGAGTTATTTTCTATCAAGCGTCAACTTAGATAGTCAGCACTTGCCATTTTCACAATGCTCTGAACAATCAGGAAAAGCAAGTGGGAGAGCCACGGAGACTGAAGGAAGCCCCTATATACACTGCAGTGAATATGCTTCCCCTTGGGAGACTGCTCCTGAGAACAGCCAACGCACTCAGCTGTGGCCACCAGGCCTTTATGGCAGACCCTTCTCAACAGGTGGCCCCTTCTGAGGGATGTAGGTACACCAATAGATGCAAACAAGCTTCCATCTGCAGAGCCCTAGCTCCATCTTCCTTGTTTATCAGGGACTGTATTCCTATTTTGTGGATATACAGCTTCATCCTCACTGTGTGAATCATTATAAGCTGCAAATGACTTGCAAAGTAGGGGCACACATACTCCAACCATGTAGTACAAACAAAGACAACTTAGTTAACTAAGTAGACATTGGCTAAAGGGCTGAGAAAGTCTATACTACCACACACAGCAGCTGGGGACTGCTGCTGCCTGCCTGTCTCGTGACAGCACTGGTGAGAGGTTTGCTCAGAAAGCCCCAGCAGAAAGGATGTTATTTTACACTGCAGGTGGTTTCCAAATGACTAACTCCAGCACTGGAAACAGCTCGAGCATGGCAGCACAGAGCTGTGAAGCCTGGTTTGTCCTGTTTCACAGCAGCTTCCTGCATAAACAAGCTCGCTCTTTCACACATCTTTTTACTCTTTCCAAATCCCATCACATTGCAATGCAAAGGAGGCTGAGTTCTGGATATTTGTTTTTTACCAAAACTGTTCTCATTTCCCCATAGGTATTTCCACTGAAAATATCCCAGCCGGGTGTAGTGACAGCATCTGAAATGTGATAAGACATCAGAGACATGAAAGAGATCAGCACTTAGCCTACTTGGAGGGGGTGGAGGAGGGGGTGGTTTATCTCTTTCCTGACATCATGTTGCTGGGTGAAGTGAGATTCCTCCCTACAGCCTTGGACTGTTTGAGGCTGGGGCACCCCATCGAGAGCTCTGGCTGGGGCTGGGCACCCATGAGTGCCAGCCAGGGCACCTTCAGCCCTCTGAAAGCCATGGCCATCCCCAGAACGTGGCATGGAGGCTGCTCCCAAGACTTCCAACTCCTCTCCTCCTGTCAGCAGCTTGGAAGGCCACCACTCTTCCCAGGGAAGTGACTCAGCCCATAGTCATGGTGTAGGGTCAAGCAGCTGGAAGGGTGTCAGGGAGGGAAATGTATTCAGCAGTGGAGATGAATGGATGATGGATCCTTTAAATTTAATTCTGAGTCTTGAAGATGTCAAAGAATTACAATACTTAATGTATCCAAAGCAGCAGTGTACAGCCTTTGGAAAACACAAAGCTACAGCAATGCTTCACTGAATTTCCCTTGGATTGAGTTACCAAACCTGACATTACTCTGACTAATTCCACTTCTTTCTCCCCTTCATACCCTCAAATACAGCTAATTTTAGCAAGAAAGTAACGTTCCTTAGACTCAGCAAGGCACTCTGAAGTTTTTTTTGACAATTTTTCCATTTAGGCACTGTGTCAGTCCCAAAGAAAAGCACAGCTCTGCAGACCCAAATACAATATGACACGATCTGCTCCCGGGTTTCCACTTAGAATGGCTGCATCCCACTGCTGATCCACAGTACCAGTGGACTCCATCACCTCAGCAGCCTGAAGTTCACTTTGCAGCTGAATGTGAGTAAAGCTCACTTAACAGACACAGAAGTCAGGATAAATTTCTCAGCAACAAATAGGACGCCTGCATTTTCACAGTGAATTATTTTGGAATTCTTATCCCATCACAGTAACCACATTTAAAAAGAGTCACCTTGCTATCACAGCAGCTTTAATAACTGTACAGAGCTAAGTAAAAGTGTAGAGTTACCTGTTGTGTGGGCTGGCTGGAAAGAGCCAGTCAAATTTTGCTCAAAATAGACGTGCATTATTTCCGCTTATCTGCACTTTTCTTTGGCTGCATCAGTGAAAAGCAAAACTGAGAAGTGTCCAAAACAAAAAATATTTTAAAAAACCAATTAAATCTACCCACCAAAAATGTTTTTTTGATTTGAATTCCCAGGTACCATTTTAAAATTAAACACTTAAGTTACGAGTTGTAGTTGAAAGTTTATTAGATATTTTCAGTCCCATATAGCTAGGCTTGTGATGTTATTCCCAGGCAAAAAAAAAAAAAGTTAAAATATTTCTACTATGACATTACAATAAATTGACAAATTATTTCACTGCCACTATTGGCAGATTACAAAATAATAAAAATTATCAAAACAAAGTACAAGTGAAAGTACCAAACAGAGGAAAAAACTCAAACAACACACTTCTGGGCTTTGAAATTGAAAATTTAGAAATTTTGTCCCACCCCAAATTTTTTGAAAGGTGACGTTTTGAAAATCCTGGATTTTGTCCTAAGAGCAAACCAAAAATTAATTTCAATATGTGCAGATTTTGAAAGTTGATAACAAGGTGGTTTCCCTGAAAGCAGTAGCTTCTCCTGCAACACCAGTGTGAACTGATGTGAGATTCCCAGACAGGTTCTATAGGTCAATAGCAGAAAGGCAGGTTTTAATCAAGATGACTTCTCCCACTTAAAGAGAAATTTTGATACTTTTTCGGCTTCAGACAGACAACAAAGGGGGGGAATCCATATTCTTTTTCAGTGACATAATTTGCACTTGTCTTGCAAAACCAGGCTGAAATTATTTCACATCTTATGAGAGGCATTGCCCACACAGAGAAGCCAAAAAAACTTATTATTTACAGGCAAAATAATCTGAGAGAGCAGAAATAAAGGGAATAAGCTAGAGATTTCTGTAGTGTCCCTAGAGGAAGTGGATCCGAGGGCATGCAGAACATAGCGAAACACATTTGAATAATGCCTTTGAAATAGGAAAAATGGGAAGACATGAAAAGTGGTATGGGAACTGCTAATTTACATCTCTCCACTCACTGTCTGTGCAGGCAGCACACCATTGCCCTGGAACTTTCAAGCCTTAGTGCCTGTCACCCAGTTCTGACAAGGCACGGAATAGTGCCCTGGCGCTAATGGATCACGACAGGGAGCAGCAGCTCAGTCACTCTCCAAATTGGGCCAGTTACTTGCTGATTTCCTCTACTACTCCACTGCGGCTGAAAGTGTCTCAGGTCAGGTGGAGCTCCTGCCTTCAGGTCTCATCCTCAAGGAGCACTAGAAAGTCGAAGTTGATCTGAATGAAAAGGGAAGAAAATAAATAATCTTCTATTTACCAGCCATATCCAGTGAATGCACTCTCTTCCAGTGTAGGAAGGATCACCTTATCCATTTCAACTTTTTATCTTTTGTTTTCTGTGCTGAGATTTTCTCTGAACTGTTCCCCCAGACTTGACTTGAAGAGTTGAAGAACATATGGTGGAACCTGACCAGAGTAAACCTTGCTCAGCTATAAGGCTCATTGGTGAGATTTCGTAAGATGACTCCTCCCTCACATATAAAAACAGCAGAAAACATAGTTTTCTTTTCCTTTTTTTTTTTTTTTTTTTTAATACACCAGCTTAGGAAGGCAAAGCAATTCACCAACAGGCCAGACGAGAGTCAGGGCCAGGGTAAGTGAAGCATGAAAGCTGTTTATTTGAGACAAGAAAGGAAAAAAGAGGTCCTATATTGTTTGCCTCCTCCAAATCTTTGCTCAGGTATCCCATCAAACCTCACCCCTAAGAGCAGCATCAAAATAAAGACTGCAGGCATTCCCTACATCCTCGCTTCTGTTTAGATATTACCACAAATAAAGGGCCTCATGCACCTTTGTCATCTGGGGTCAGGTTCATCAGGGGTAGGGTGGAAGCATGAAGTTACCTGTGGAGGAGACACCCTGTGACCCCTGAGAGGCCTGATCCAGCCAGCTGTTCCAGCTCTACTCGTTCTTGCCGTCCTTCCTAACATAAAGCTTGGGACTTAAGCTGGCCTTAGCACGAGGTTAATGATAGAATTGCACCTGTTTACACACAAGCAAGGGCCAGCCATAATCTGGCCAGCCATAATCTAACTTGGTCTGGGGCAGGGACACACAGATAGAGAGGAACAGAAAGCTCTAAACCACAGAAAACAAGAAATTGGAACCAAGCATGATACAAAGTTGTTTCGGTTTAGATCAAATGACACATACACAATTTTTGAACCACAGAATTTATGTGCTTTCCTAGTGATTAATATTTAAAAAGATTGTTTGGCACTGGACACTCAGTACATGTCTTGCAAGGACTTGGCACAGAGAAGAGGTAAGTAATCAGAAATGTGCCAAAGACTTGTCAAGGAAAAACTTACGCTCAATACTAATCAACCTCAACTCTGTGCCAGTCCTCCCACTCATCCTTTCATAGGAGAAAGTCTTTCAGCATGAGCCTGCCCATGCTGCTTCAGAGACAACCAACACCTTTCACAGTCAGCTGACAAAAATGAACGTTTGGGAGGCTGAAAACAGAAAAAAGATACAACTCACCTTCTGCTCTGCAGCAAGGATCGCTGCTGGGCGCAGAGTCCTGCCTGTTCTGCTCAGGGGACTTCCAAGAGTAAAAGACTTAATTTGCATGTCTGCAGCACTAAGAAATAAATTTCATCGTGCCCCTCATCCAGCACGTTTCGGTCCCCAGTGCCATTGCTGTGGCAGCTTGACAGCAGCTACCATATTTTTCTGCTATGAAAAAATTCATGCTAGAGGCTGTATCAGAGACACCAAATGCATTAAGAGTTGTCCCTGTCTGGATGAGAGGTGCAATTGCAGAGCAAAGTCATCTCTTCGCTTGGCACCTCTGGCATTCGGTGTGCTAAAGGGCTCCCCCAGGATACAGCCCACGGCCAGCAACGGTGTGGGGCAGGGATACACAGGAGGGGTTTGTCTGGAGTGGGGCAGGGACACACAGGCAGGTTTTGTCTGGAGTGGGGCAGGGACACACAGGCAGGTTTTGTCTGGCATGCTGGCGCAAGTTGATGTGCTCAAGCTGCGTTTTCCTACTCTTTATAGAGGAAACCTCGCACAGGACAGCCACAGACACCACCTGCCAGAGCCAGGGTTCTCCTTGTTCACAGGCAGGCAAGCACCGGCTGAGCGCATGCACACCCCTCCTCCTGCCCTGTGCCTCCAAATGGTGCTCCTCACCTCCCATCACAGGGAACATCTGCTCTTCTCTCCCACCTCCCCTCATAGGGTCTGAGGGGGCCATTCCAATGTTAATGAGCACGGCTCATGAAAGTCCTGCAAAGGCCAGTGTGCTTGTGCTGCAGGATGGAGATGGAGAGGTTAATTATCATCCTGGGGGGTGGGAGGTCCCTGTTGGAGCCACCATGGTTGTTAGCACTCCTGTCATTAATGTACGTGGCAACAACCTTCTTCTGGATGACTTGCATCCAGGAGTTAAAACATGGAGGGCTATTCATACCACTTAATTTTTTGCACCTGAATTAGAAAATGTGTCTCCCAAAGCGCCTAAGTTAAGTGCTTTGAAACATCTCCTGAATCATATTTCTATTTCCAATGACCATAGAGAGACCCCAGAGACACAAGTTTCTGTCTGAATATAGGTAGTTATAGTTAGCTGGTGTGTACCCCTGTTTCCCGTACAGTTTATGTACCCTGATTTTATTGAGGCTTAAAAATACAATGCATTAAAAATCTTCTGAGAATCTAAACCCAGTTACCCAATTCGCAACTGCCTATGCACAGAAAGTTTCACTAACTTCAAAACGTTTGTTAATATCACTGTACCCACACAGGGTACACGTTTAAACAACTGCAGAGTCAGAACTGCATTTGGATGGGAATCTGAACCAAATCCTCTCTTAATTTTTTGCCATTTATAAAAGTAAATATATTTAATACTATGTGGAGATAAGAGCTTTACCAAAGAAAAAAAAAGAAAAAAAACCCCCACAAACAAAAGAAAAAAGCAGCAGTTGGTTTCTCCCAAAGACATGCAATCTCCTACCTGCCATAGTTAAAGAGTATTCCAGAGCTGCACACATCACTGTTAATATTATCAAGGATACTGCATGAAAAGTGAATGTTAAGGAAGCCAAGGCTACACTGGCACCTGTGCCACTGAAACACGGGGGAAAAGACAGGCACAACTTGCGTCACTCTGGCAAACAGCATTAGAGAAAGGCAATTAATCTCACAGCTTCCAAAGCACATTGCAAACATTACAAGAGAAAATATATATATTGTGAGGGCAGTAATTTTCTTTTTTTTTCCCAATCCCTTTTCTTTCTCTCTCTAACCAACATTTTGAAATGCTAAAAAAATAACACTTACACATAATTTCTACAGTGTTCATTTCCTGGCAGAGAAAGTTGATCAGCAAACATGATCACCACAGTGCCAATCACTAATCCAAAGTCAATTATTTTTCCAAACTGACTAAAGCAAGTCCCTTGTCGCCCTCAGTGAGAGATAACACACAGGTGTACAGCCAGTAGGCACCCAAGGGGATGGGGGGAGAGGGGGAGATGTGGGATAGGAAGGGGCCGAAGCAGTGCAGACACATGCACTATTTGCTTTAGAAAATACCTCAGAAGCAGCTCAGAAACAATAGAAATCTGGCTCTAATCTGCATCTTGAAAAAGATTAAGGTTGAAAAAACACTCTGACAAAGCAGCTAACATTTAAATACTACTGTCGTTTGGGGACATTAGCAGGAAAAGGAAATGTAGCCACCCTTTCTGGCACGTCTGATTTTCTCTCTCCCCCGTCTCTCAGCAAGGGCTCACACACATCCTCAGAAGTCCTGCACACCAGAGTGACCCATGCTGCTTCTCTTGCTGAAGCTGGCAGTAGGGAAACAGCATTGCGCTTCAGAAAGCATTTCAGGATTCCTCATTCTCAGGACTGGCAGGGCTGAGATGAGATCATGGAGCTCCAGTGATGCTCCTTTTCTTTCTCTGCCTGATGGATGCAGAAAACATGGTCAGGCTCCTACAACCAAAGGAGCCCTGGGCCCCAGCTTGTAATGCTATACTACTTGGTTGCTCCTTTTGCTCCAGCAAGGAAATTTTGCAGGATGCACCATCATATTGAAAACTGTTCCCTTCTTCATTGCTAGATAAATAGGGCAGTGTATGTCCATGAGGAAACAGTCCTCTCGTGGTGGTGGCTTCAGGTGTAAACTGTAACCTCAGAAAAACCAAAGACAGAGCAGTAGAGAGTTAAAAAACTTTTAAAAAACTTTCAGTGTAACTTTCAGCCTATTATCTGAACAATAATTTCTATCACTTTTAGATTCTCACTGCTTTTTCCCCCTAAAATAAAAATCTTTGCAAATTATTGTTGTTGTTATATTAATCACACTTTCTACAGCAGGACCTATGGCATCAAGGATTAATGAGCAGATAACCAAGCATTAATATAGATAAATGAGATCTACCTACCTCTTCTTGAAGCACTTACCCCCACGTGCTGCACACTGGAGCAAACAGATCAGATAATGTATATTTCTGTGCATCCCTAGGGCGCTAACCTAAAAGCCAATCCTCCCTAATACCCTCAAAGTATCAGGACCCCAGGGAATCTACAGTCCAGATCAGCAAGACAGAAACAGGAGAGTGAAAGTGGTGAGGCACTTGAGTGAAGTGTGGTAGGCACAGGAAGGGAAAGGTGTGTCAGTCGGGAGAATGGGATGATCAAGGAGAGAACTGAAAACACTAAGAAGACAAAAAGGCACTGATAGGGACAGCATGAAGTGGAGGCAGTAGGAAGGACAATGAAGATAGGTGACCCAGCTTCTTACACAGGGAGAGCTGACACATCCATGTGGGACAAAAGCTGCCCAGTCACAGCTGCACAACCTCCTTTGACTCATCTCTCTTCCCCGGCCCAAGAGCCTCCAGGGCTGTCCCCGACAGCTGGGCACCCAGAGACTTCGGTGGCACTGTGCCAGCAAAGTGGCACTCCAGAACAGGGACAGTAGGGAGCCTTGTCCTGGATCTCAGGGCTAAAAGAGGCATTTGGAGCAGCTGTGCTCAGACCATTCTTGAGAGACAGAACCGAGGGTCACCCAGTTATCCCTGCACAGATCCAACCAACCCATCTCTGATTACCACTCAGAGGGGCACTCAGACTGGCTATGAAGATATCAAGGGATGGCAAATACATCCTTCCTTTCGTTCATTGATTCCTCTAGTTAATCCTCTTTACTGAGAAAAAAAACTGGGCTTCACATCTGAGTCCCATATAATCTGTCACCCTCAAAATATGAAACCACAGTCCTGGAAGCTAGATGTTCAGGATAGTTCTGTGTAAAAGTCTCTCAAAAAAGATATTCTCTTGGACAAACAGCAAGTGTTTTGACATCTGACCAACCAGCCCAAAAAGGATGGAAGCATTCATGTGAATTATATGGGCATATTCTTTTGGATCAACTCGTCTGCCAACATTGTGCACCCGTATTACGTACCTCACATTCAAAACAGTGCTGTTTCATCACAGAACTTTGCAGGGCAAGCAGGAGGAGCCAGGACTGCCCAGAAAAATATGTGTCTTCACACACAAACAGGCAAGAGGTTTCATTCAAATATATGCTTTGTAGGAATTCCGAAAGAAAAAGTGGTGTGTTTTTCATGTAGACTCAAAGATGTCATTTTCTACCCAGTTGTCTTGTTTCATGGAATGTCAAGTAAATCTGCCCGTTTACTAGACATACTCAGGCAATAAAACCCCGTATGTGAACAGAAAAGGACTGCTTATTTTGCTTTAAAGTACCATAAATCAAATTTGTCCTCACACACAAACTTGTGCAACAAAGCTTGTGGAGTGTGAGTGAGCAGGAATTTCAAAGAAATAACTGTATTTTAAAATAAGTCAGCCACAGCATCTGAACACAACAGCAATGAAAACTTATGCAAAAATAACTGCCCAAAGAGAGAGAAATGTACCTGGTGTTAATAGTCTAGTAAAGATACCTTAGAGATTCAAAGGTTAATGGAGGTTTTAAAAACACTAATGCTTTAATTTCAATTATTTTAAGAATAACCATATACTTAATGCTTTGCTGAGACTCCTTGGGCTTTGCTTTTCAACAGCCTTGAGATCCCAGCAAGGGCAGTTCACCACTTGGTATAAGTAGATAGTAGTTCAATAAGAGCATAGGACAGCTATTTTTTCTGTAATTATCTGACAGTTTTTTATCCACTTCCAATCAAAACCTTCTTCCCACTGAAACATTTAATTTGCTTAAGTTGAACTTTAAAATTCCCTTGCAGCCATCAGGCTTGGGGTCTTTCTTAATATCACTAACAGTAACAAAATAAAATTCATTCTATGGCAACACTGTAACCTTTCATAAGAGTTTTCTTCTCTTCCCAGTACTGAAGGGAGGTTCAGAACTAAGCAATCAGCAAAACATTCCATAAGGGAGATGAGAGACCAGACATGAACTGCAGACCAGAGCAAGCAGAATATATATGCAGCTAGGGAAAAAAGTGCAGTGTGTGTGTTTTTCAAATGTATTTCATTGGAGGGAGTTTATAGGAAGGATTAATGATAGTCAGAGCTCAAATCTTATCTCTCTGAAGGGCAGTGAGTCTTTTGCAGAGAAAAAATGCTTTCAGCTTAATTGTGGAGTTAAGTAAATAACTATATTTTTGACTAGGCAGAAGAGAAAAGATTTGCAAGAATTTGAATTGTATTTGAAATTATCTGTGACTTTAAATTAAGATGTCTCTAGAAATAATGCTGGGTATTATCTTTCACATAGAACTGAAAGTGAAATTGGCTTCTCTACACAGAAGGTCCTCTCCACAGTACAATAAATTGTATTAATCCATTAGCAGAAATGTCAAGCTCAACTGATAATTATCAACTGGCTTTGTAAAACCACCAGCCATTCCTCATTAAACTTATGTAAGAGATCTAACTGGAGAAGTCCATTCTGAGATATCTGATGATCTTTTACTTAATGTAACAACCCTCTTGCAGCACAAGACTGACTTTGCTGCAAAATGGACCATGACTTCCAGGCTCTAGGGTTTCACATCAGGCAGAGCAGGTTCAGAGCATCCTGCCAGTATGAGCAAAACTGCACTACACCCTGCCAGGGAAGAAGCATGCACCACAAGCTCACTCCTACCACGGAAAGTCTAGGGTGGAAGATGTGTCTGTAAGCCAGGCAAAGGGATGTGAGAGCTGGGGCTCGTAGGTCACCGCGGAGCAGTGGTGTTTGGTGTCCGTGTGGGTCACAGCACCAGTAACAGGTCCCCTGGCACACCCACAGGCCCTGTCCACAGCAGCAGCATCAAGAGCAGCCCAGCTGGGTCAGACTCTTGTCTTCTTTCCGCCACAGCAGAAAGTCTGCATCTGCAGGATTGGGTTCAAGGCACCTGAGGGAAGCTCCTGGCTCTGCTGAACACAGCGGTGGATTTCCCAACTGCTCCAGCGGTGCTGGTGTTTAGAAAAAGGGCTGTACAAAACAACATTGGCTTGCTGGTAAGAGGGATGAGCAAGGAAGACTGTTTTCATTTACTCCAACCCACTCTGCTTTATTCCTAATAGCTAGATTTATGCAAACAATGCAGAGAAATGTATATCAAACAACTCAGCTGAAGGGATATTTTTTAAATCAAATGTCATCAAGATAAAATTTTACCAGTCCTGCTGAAGAAAAAAAAACCAAAAAACCAGAAAGTCTGTTCTAATTTTAGACAATCCTAGCAATTTATCATAAAGATTATGGAGATCCCCAGACAGATTCTGGGGGTTTGCACATTAGGGTGACACAATTTATGGTACAGTCTCAGTGAACACAAGGAGGGAGAAGCATAAAGGCCTTATCTGTTCCCCCTGGAAACCAGAGCGGTGCCCTGATGAGGCAGGACTGGGCTGCCTGCTCTGTAGCAGCATGTATAATGGATGAGACTTTCAGGAGGTGGGTGTTCAGGTGCCAAAAACTGATGCACACAGAACCGTTAGTCACTTCTGAAAAGTCTTTGGCAGGATCCCTAACTACATGGAACCAATCCATAGCTATACAGCTCACAAGTGGGATGCTACAGACTTAATGGTCTGTTCTCAAGCAGATATATGGTTTGTTTTTGTTGAGTTATTGAGTTTGTTGATGGCTTCTTGGAGCAGAATGGGACTGAATGAAAAAGGGAAGGTGATTCACAGAAAAATGGCTCAGCTGACCAAAATACACCTTCTCTACTCTGTGTCACTGGCTGTCACTGTCAGCTCCAACTACAGACAGCTTGGAAAGACTTTTTTTCTTCCTTTCTCTTTATCTCTCACCTCACAGCAGCAGGAGTGTGTGTCTTTCTTCACAATGACTGATGAAGGCCTGAAAGCATTTTAGGAGCAATAGGGTAAGAAGAGAGGATGAGGAATAAGCCTGGTCCTAGTCCTGCCAGAGCAGTTCAGGGTGAGAACTATGGGGATACATCACACCAGAACGGAAGAGGTGGCAGCACCAAGCCTTTAACCAGTTGGTTCTTTGTCAGCAGAAGACACTGGTCACCGGGATGAAAGGGGTAAGAAATGAATGAGGTTTGAAATGGGCATGGCTAATTTCCTCCTCAATCATTGGCAGTTCATTTACTCTCAAGTCAACAACTTAGTAGTTGTAGCCAATGCCATCCCCTTCCTTTTACGTGATTACCCGAAAGAATTAAAAAACAGTTGTTTTTACTGCCACTTACTTTTAGAGCCATTCATGAGACTGAGCTTCAAAACAACAACAAAACAAAAAAAAAGAGCCAAACATAACAGGCAGCAGAGAGCAAAGATGCACACAACAGCATTTCGGCTGCATTAAACAAGACATCCTACTGGCACTCAGGCCAGAGGGACTGTGGCAATAACAGCGCCTCAGAACTGACATGATGCCGTGTGCCATGGCAGACACCTCCCTGAGCCCGGAGGAGGCACTGCAGACAGGGACACACAAAGCAGAAAGGCAAGAACTGCAGCAGAGATTTTCCCTCTGCGTGGAGCTAGCAAAGGCTTAATGGGATGGGCAGAAGGCTGCCCATGAGAGCAGTGAGGGGCCTCCCCCAAGCTGACAGCAGTGCCCCACTGCATGCTGCAGAGCAAGGCAGAGGAAGCACTGGGAACTTTTGCAGTCAGCCTTTTCAGTGGCAACACATCTCCCCTTGAGATGATACTGCAGTGCCTTCATCCACCTCTGACATGTCCAGCTGCAAATTTTAGTAGCCCACATACCTATATTCTTCAGTTGGGTCTCAACCCATGCAACTCCTCTAGCATACACTCAGACTTCCAATCTTCAAACTCTTTAGTGGATCTGAGCAAAGGAGAAAGCTTGACATACCACAGAGAGCAGGGGCAAATAGGCAAGTTGTGAAAATATCCATGAGGAGGATATAGAGGGGAATGGCTTTAGACTGAGAGAGAGTAGGTTTAGATTAGATATTAGCAAGAAGTTCTTTACTGTGAGGTGAGGCACTGGCACAGTTGCCCAGAGAAGCTGTGGATGCCCCATCCCTGGAAGTGTTCAAGGCCAAGACGGATGGAGCTCTGAGCAACCTGGTCTAATGGAAGGTGTCCCTGCCTGCAGCAGGGAGTTCAGAACAAGGACATCTTTAAGATCCCTTCCAACCCAAACCATTCTATGATTCTGTGATATCCTAAATCCTTGCTTTTTGTTCATCATGGACTTCACAGTGCCATTTAGGAACCTGTTTATCCAGCCAAAACATTTTTCTAGATTAAGTAGTCCAAAACTAAATTTAGCAACTCTATACATGTACCTGAACATGAATAGGCAGAGCCATTCCATTGCAGCACACAAAATGTACTGTGTTGGCATGGCCAGTTAGCAGTCAACACAAAAATCAATTCAGCCAAAATCTGACAAAAACCCTAGCCTGTTCATTTGGTTTATGCTGACCTTCAATGGGGGCCCCCAAAACCGGCCAGGGCCAAAGAGCAGAGAGAGCCGCTGTTCTGCTGAAGCTGTTTATTACAGTCCCATAGTTTTCTGAAGGCTGAGTTCGAGGGGATAAACACGAACACCAAGCAGCAGCAGCAGCAGCAGATACAGCAAACAGCAAGCTGTCTCAGTTGTAGGAGTTCAAGATGGAGGCTCCCAAACTTACTGGGACCCCCACTATATTTGTTAATTATCCAATAGAAGAGGTACATGACTCTAGCTTTTCTTTTTTAACCTATCCTGTTCTAATTCTAACAGTCGTAATTTTTACATAAGCCTCACATAGGAATTACTTAGATTTGCGTGTTTTGCTTCTATCAATATTTTCTGTTTATATGAACACTCTGTCTAAAAAATGGGAACAGTATAGTTCCATCTATGTTTTGTCTGAAGTAGAGAAATTCTGTGAAAAGGCAACACTGCCACAGTAAGAATTGTGTTTAAGGTCTCTTTACTGCAGCTTTTTAAAACTTAAGGCACTCAACATATTTTTCTACCATAAGCTAAAATTCTGTTTTTCTACTTCTTTGTGGTATGACTTCATGTATCTCAGCTTGTCCATAGGCCCTAATTCAATCCCTGTACCCAGATTCTCTTTTGGGCCTGAATCTTGGGGAGTTCTCACTCCAGCAGGTTTCCACTTACCACAAGTAAAGGAGATCCAAGAGGATTTTCAAGAAACAGCTATGAACAGTGCACTGACACTAAGATATGATGTTTAAAAACTACAGAAGGGCTCTGGTCAAACATCCCCACAGGTCCCTCCTCCTTTACCCCAGGGTGAATTCGGCAGTGACATGATCATCTCCTGGTCCTCTAATGGTGCAGGTCTGTCAGACTTCACACACCTTTCATGATTTGTGCATTTGACAGGTGTGTCACCCCTCTGCAAGGCTCAGATACAATCTCAGGCACTGACAAGGGAATGAAAACCATTTGGCTTAGGTACCAAATTGCCAGTCAGGAGAATAGGACGTTAGTATTTGCCTCTTCCCCAGGCAGCTTTTGACATTTTGCAATTTGCAAGCATTACCAGAGGGCTTTTCACACCTGCCTGGGATCAGAAGTCGGGGCTTCATCATGGCAGGTTGAATCTAACACTCTCTGTCACAATGACTTTCAGAGCAAAAGTATCCAGCTCTGCTATATAAAATCAACACTTCACACATAGCCTGCTTGACAAATCAACAGAAATCAGGCCAATATCAAATTCTCTTTTAAAAGTCCTCTGGAACTCACCAGTACAACAGTAGGTCAACCTGTCTTTGGGTAACTTATTCCTGGTCTTCAGAATAGAGATAATCCACTTTTAAGTAGCACTTACTGGAAGGCTGGATACCTCAGCTTAAAACAAAACAAAACAAAACCCTTAAACGCAAGTATTTACAAGCAGGCTAAGCACCTCTTACATCCAAACAACACCAGTAAGTTCACCAGCTTAACAATTACAAATCACTGATTTAAATCCCACTGCTATCCAAATAGCATACATTCAGAGCCCTAACACCAAATTAATTTTATCAGCCTAAATCCATGCATCTCATTCCTATTTTCATCAAGACACTTGGCACAGACCAATGAACTGGAAAGGCCAAGAGGCAAGGAGAGAAGGGATGGATAAGCATCACCTGGCTTGCTCAAAGCACAGCAGCCACTGAGATTGGGGCACACCAAGCAGCCAAACCTGGAAGCAACTCAGATGTACAAAGACATTCAGTGAGGCTGACAGTTTTCTACCTGCACTAAAGCACACGGGTTTATCACCTGACATTCATTGATCTGTGCAAATTAATTGCCAAATGTAAACTAACACGGGCGTAATTTGCATAATCAGCTGCATGAAACTGAGGGTAATATAGAACTTGTGTATTTATGCCTCCCAGGAATCAAAGAAGTGCTAATCAGTGCATAACCCTGTCCCCTACAGGAACTCGCCCAGGAGACAGCTCCAACATTGTTTGTTTTCTGCATGAGACATGTTATGTGCTCATCACAGATGTGGGGGGAGCCTGCAGCCATATCCCCCACCTTGGAACTACTGAGCTCAGGTCAAAACAGCAGTAAAAATGCAGCCTGACATGCATAGCCCAGGATAAGCACGTGCTGGCTGAAGCCTGCAGAGCATCTTCGTTCTTCCAGGCCACTGCTGGCAAACCTAAGTGAAGAACGGTGCAAACCCACGCACAGTGCCAGCATGCAGGCCTGTAGCATGATTCAAGTGTGTTTTAGTTAAAATCTATTAGACAAAATGATCATTTGGCTCTTTTCAACTAAATTCACAGTCATCAAACCCCAGAGAAGGCTAATGCCCCACCTAAATACCTGCTGTGGTGCTATACTTTCCCATTCCTTTTCTTACTAAATGCCTGCTCTTCCCACATTGTTCTCCCTTCCCCGCCCCTAGTCCTGACCACTCCCTCGGGTTCTCCCTATTGATTCCCGGTACCCCAACCCCGCCCATGTACCGCCCCTGCACCCTGGGACCATCAGTCCATGTGCTCTCTCCGCCCCCTCATCCCCAGGTAAAACCCCGGGCTGTATGCCTTGTGGTCTCTCTGCCTCTGGGAACCACGGGAATAAAGATCCTCTGAGGTCCCCATGTGGGAGCCTTCTCGCCTCCTTTATCGCCACCGTGTCGTGGGGCCGACAGCCAGCCGGGACAGCACGGGCCGCCCAGAAGGGCTGCGGGAAGCGGAACAGCCGCTCTCCCCAAGATAACCCCGCAGAGCTCTCCGGGAAGGCTGCGGCCTGCCGTACCCACATGGGAAACTACACACCGCAACAACCTGTCAGTCAAAAACAAAGGTAACTTGCATCTTTTTGTTGATGTCTGCGTGAGGGCATTTAATTACTTCATAAACCTGAGTGTGAAAAGGATTGATACTCCCATTTTCACCAATTACTCATAAATCTCTTGGTCCACATCATAAACATTTTTGAAGAGTATGTTAAGGATCTTAACAATATTATTCCATTGTCCTGTAAGACTTTAAGAAAGTTTCTCCCCCCCATAAGCAAAGACCGCTATGGAAAAAATGTCTGTGTGAATCCACCAATACCAGTGCTGTGGAAATTTTTTTCTCTTCTGACATGAAACAAAATTATTTTATAAACTCTCCATGAGAAGCTATTCTGGGAGAAAAAAGGGGAAACATTCTTCATTCCCACAAAGCAGAGGGGAAAACTGTGTGTCTCCATCTCCATGGGATTGACCAAGTCTAAACCACTGTCCTGAGGAGTCCCGGGCTCTGTGCCCTGGGGCTGGGCTCCTCAGTCCCAAAGGGATCATGCAAGCACCTGGCCCCTACTCCATCGGGGGGTTCTGAGAACATCAAGGATCCGGGAATAGTGTGCAGATCTACTACGTATGTCCAAGTCACCTTGCTGGAGCTAAAAACCCAGGAGAAAGAACCTCAAAAATTACCGGAGCTATGGGGAAAAAAAAAAAACTAAAAATAAATAAATAAATAAAGCATTCCTTGCAGTGAAAGGCATCTTTATCTGTTCAGTTCATCCAAGAGAAGGTTGAAAGGTGGCTTGATCACAATTTACGAGAGGCTGCACCAAGACACAGATGGATGTCATGTCTCTTTCTCTCCCAGCTATTAAAGAGCCAAGACTGGGAAGTCAAAGCTAGACGGATTCAGATTAGAAATTATGTGTGAATTTTTAACAGAGCAGGTAATTAATCACTGAAACAGCTTACTCAGGGATGTGGAGTATTGCAGTCTGCATCACTTGCAGTCTTTAAATAATGCTGGATTTTTTTAAAAAGAAGACGTGCCAAGTCCCAAACAAGAGTCAGAGGCCCAGTGCAGGAATATAGGCCAAGAACTTTTAGTCTGCCCCAAATTCATGACACAGTTTACTAACCATAACTCACTATCCAGGCTTAAAAATCTCTGTAGGGCATTTGTATCATCTAACCTTAGATATGCCCAACCTTTCTCTACAGCTGGAGGCAGTAAGTCTTCTCCAGAGGGTAATGTGCAGCAGGGGACAAACTTGCATGCTCTGAACAGCCACTTTTCACACCTGAGGTCATTTGCAACTGAGTTTAAACTCCAGAAAACTGAAGATAAGCTCATAATCAGAAAAACAGCAAGCCATCCATACCTCACAGCCTTCCTGTCCTGCCCCACTCCCTCCTTGGAAGTGCAGGGAGGCACTGGAGGGAGGGAGGCAGTGAGCCAGTGCAGAGGCAGCACCCCTCTCCTGCTCTTACTCCAGACTTGTGCTGCTCTCACAGCACCAGGGAGTCACCACACAAGTCCTCCTGAAGCTGCACTCTGCTCCTCACCCGGCTTACGGCCAGTTCCCCTCACCAGCAGGGAAGCACATCCGTTTTATCAGATGTATAGTTAAACAACATATTGCTATTTTCTAGTGCTTCTGCTGTAGGAGAGAGGCATTTACTTCATACAAAGGCAAGGCTTACCAGGAATACTTGATTGAATAGAAAGAACCAGTTGGACCCCAAATAAGCTTAGAAGAAGGTACAGATTACCTCTTTCAGGTACCATTGTGGAAAGAAGCCTCACGTCTTCAGTGGCAAGTCTTCCTACAAATCCTTCACTTCTTTTAAAGAACTGTAATTCTTTCTATATCTTTGCAAATATTGGCTTTTTCTGTGCAGTTAACACTTGCCGCTGCCAACAGATGTTATCAATTTCTGTTTGAAATACAAGAAATGAACCATCATAATTTTGTATGCATTTGGACCAAAAAACTCATCTCCAGGAAAAAAAAAACAAAACCCTAGACTTGAAAACTTCACCAAACTAGAAAGGAGTTCAGATTCATGACAAGATCCCTGTGAAATCTGATTCTGCAAGTCACAGCCTGAAGTGAGAGCCAATATTCCTTAGCAGAAACACAAAGCATTTTAGCTATTGAATTTGTCAGGTGTAGTGCTTATAACAAAGACCACTGTAACTGGCAGCAGACTGATCATCTGGCTTGAATGCAAAGGCTAGAGTGGACTAATTTTTATAATTATACAAAAAGTGTTGAAAAAATAGAGCTGGCAATTACAAGATGGAAGAAAACACACCTTGTTCTACAGTAGCAGGCCCAAGAAATACATGTGTTCATTTGATGATAAAATTCTTCACTGTTTCTTCTACATAGTTTCAGAAAGTTACATCATGGGTTTATAAATTATTTGGTTCATCAGACTTTCCAAAATATTTCTGATTTCAGCTTGGTAGTTATAACATCCATCCTGGCCATGAATGTTTAGGATTACACATCCATATACATATATATGACACACACATATAAATGTGTATGTGTGTATACTCACATATATATTTTATACACAGGTATACATTTCTAGATAGAAAAGTTTCCACTAACAATTTGACGGAGATGTGACCTTTCCCATTACCGAATGCTATTGCATTTTGACTACTAATGAGTAGCAGAGCTTAGAAGTTAACACAAGGAACAGGCAGGCGTTACTTCTGTGTGATGCTTATTTGTGGATCTTGACATTTCTCTGAAGTCAGCAACTCAAGGAAGCAGCTATGGCCACTTGGAGGGCTTAGAAAAATGGAGGCTAACCTAAAAAAAATCAAGCAAATTTGTGATGACTCACTGTCTGACACGTCAGCGTACCCATCACAAGATCCGCTGGGAAGGAGGACTTGCCCACCATTTCCTCAACCCCATGCATGAACTGGAATCACAGAGTAATGCTAATCAATACAGAGAGCTAGAGTAGCTTTAGAAGGATACTCAGAAAAATAATTATACGTGATGCAACACTTCCTGACACCTTTCAATCCATTTGGCAGCATGATGCTCAAGGAGCACAGGAACAGCCAACATTCAACCATGCCCTTTAAACAGTTTGCCTGTAGAGACAGTGCATGACTCACAAAGCAGGGTATTCTCAGCTGAGACAGCGGCTTCTGACTCAGCAGCGAGCAGCCAAATGTCTGCTGGTAAAGGTGATGAAAAGGTCAGTCTGATAACTTCAAGTGAAGGAGGAGCTGGTAACAAGTTGAGCTCCCTACCTTGGGCAGCACACTTTGGCTGGAGAAGCTGCAAGGTGTCCTTCTGGTGCTGCAAATAATCGGTGAAGTAGTAGATGCATTTTGAACTGATTTACTATTTCTCATAATTACACCTTCCAAAAACAAGCTGTTCTTTGGAAGTAGACAATGGCACGCGTGGCACTGCCACACCGAAACTATCCTGCGAGTTCTTTTTAAAGAACAGGAATTCAAGAGCAAAACTCATCTCGCTGTTTACGGACCTTAAGCAAAATATGTCCAGGCTAATATTCATCCATCCATCCCTTCTCAATAAATTATACTTGCAAGTCAAAGTATGTCTCAGCACAAAAGGAAATAAATGAGTCAGATGTTGAATCGGTCCTTTGGATCCAGCAGGGAGGGCCCACACTGAGCCCCAGTGTCTGCTGCTCTCCCCGCAGAAGGACAGGGACAGCCAGCAGGACACAGCAGTAGTTCTCAGACAAAGTCCTGGGGTACCACATAGAGCACTGGCAGTCAGAGAGGACAGAAGTTTCACAAGTAAACATGATGGCTGACTATTGAGAAAAGTCCTGTTTTCCCTGCATTGCCATGTAAGACAGAAAACATGGCAATTGGAAATGGAGATGGTAAAGATTAAACTAAATGTAGAGAAACTGCACTCGAGAAGATGCTTTGGGGTTCTGAGTTCCTGTGAACTTGGTGAGGAGTTCAGAGCATAACAAACACACCTCTAAAAGAAGCAGCTACAAAAACTCATCATCACTTTATGAGCTGTGTTTATGTTCTGCAGTGGCATTTTACTTGCTAATAACATCTTACACTACCCATAATAGCACCATAAAGAAGACCCCAAGAAAATCTTCAGTGTAAATTTGAGAAAAGTATTACATACAAACTGAGAAGACCTACTGCAAGGATGGATGAACTGTCCAATAGCTAAAGTTTTCTTTGCCCAGGTTATAGATTCACTAAGGGGTGCTGTACTTACTTGACACTGGCAGTGGAAAAAGTTTAATTTACCCTTGTTAAGGTGAAGTGAAAACTTTCTAGAATGAAAAGATTCAAGCATGAGAGGAATCCCATCCATCAACTCAAATGTGCTCCACTTCTTCCAGTCTTTAAGTATAAGTCTGTAAAGAACAAATGTTGGACCATCATGACCATGGAAAAAGAGGAGATTCAGATTTACTTGGATGAGAAGAAATAAAACCAGATAAGTTCACTGGGAATGCGGAGAAGCTGGTGCATAACCTGTGGGTGTGAAGTTTGGTGTGAAATCAGATTGCCTCTCCTATGCCATGAAGACAAAAGAACTCACTGCATGCCTGAGGATGGTGGAAGGGCATGGTGAGGTGTCTGAAGGTGCAAAGCCTGCCAGAATAGCTGTGGAGGCCTGCTTAAAGTTCACAGAGACAAACCTGGTGCAATCACAGGCCTGCTGCTTTTTGGACATGGCCGCTGCTACCAGCTGTTTCACAAACTGACTGGGCAGCACCTCAGAGAGCTCTAATGGGCACAGGCCAAACCAGTCAGAGAGTATGCTGTTGTTTAGGCAGCATGGGCAATCAGAGAGCCAGCTCTCAAGGATGCTGTTTGTTATTCTGCTGCAGATTTTCAACCAATGTAGCCAGGTTTGCACAATCCCTTGGCTGAGGGACCACATCCCACCCCTGAAACATGGCACGCCTAGGGAGGGAAAGGGGTGTCAGCTCCCACCTCCTCCTAACTCTTCACATTTGGGTTTTACCCATCCTCACAGAAAGCTACCACTACTGCTAAGGTTGTTTCCTCTCTTCCAAGTCTCTTTCCATGATTACCTGCAGAGATCAAGTGTCCTACAGAAAATCAGCGCAGATGCTACAGAGCTATCAGATGGCAATGATTCCCTGGCTGATTGCAATATAGCCTTTTTAGTTCCTTGAGTCATTTCACAGAGATTTAGGAAGAAAGGAGTTCCCTGCAGCATAGGATATTGTCATTACGCAGCACAATCAGGTACTGTGGTGAAATGTTCTTTTTTTGACAACAGGGTTCCCATGAAGCTCTGAGAAGACACAGACGCTTGTGAGACTGACTGGGCTGGCAGATCTGGTCTTGGATTCCTCTCAGTCAGGTATCCTGAGCTCTGTGAATAAATGCCACAGTGCAGATGACAAATGGACCTTGTTCACTACCTCAGTCAGGTATCCTCCCCTGGCCTGCAGGGAACGGGCTTCTCTCAGGCAGTGAGGAGGTCTGTGATGGAACAGAGCTTGAGCTGAGAGGCACCTGCAACCCACCCTGTTACACATCACATATCTAGAGTAAAAGGGGGAGAGGGGAGGAAACATTTTGCTGCTCAGAGACCTGGTCGGCTTCTTAACAACACAGGGGGTAGGCATGGCTGAAAGGAGAAATCTGACTGCAAGCCTGAGCACCCTGGTTTCTGTTGGGTTTTCTGATCTTTAACAGTATTTGATCATACAGAATTTCATAGCTTACCCATGCCATTACTCTGTGGTGTGTAACCTGCAACCATTGGAAGTAATATATCCCCATTTCCCACGCAGCAGGAGCACTCATGAACAAAAAGTGAATTTGATTCTCAAGCGGTTGGTCCAGATGCTGTGGCTGACACTGGCTCTCGCTCCTGCTTCCAACACAGGCCACAACAGGGCACTTCTGTCTGCAAAGCAACATCAGCACGTCAAGAAAAATCAATGAAAGCAAGGGGAAAAACGCCTCCGGCTCTGCAGGGCTTTTAAAGCATAGCTGCACTTCAGAGCTTGGAAAAAGCACAATGCTGAGGAAAGTCCCAGGAGAGCAGAGGAACTTAGGAGTCACCTTTGGAGGAGTCTCAGGTCTCCGTCTCTCTTGCCATTTTTGCTGACTTTAACTAAAGTAGGTCAAGTCAGGTGTTTCAGTGGCTTTTCCGCAGTTTATCAGCTGTTTCAGTGAAATGAGGAGCCACCAAGTACTACTGCAAACTGCACTGCCAGGCATGCTTTGAACCCATGCCTCATTTTCAGAAATGCAGCAGAAACTCAGCACCAGAAAATATAATTTGTATATTTTTATTTGTGCGCTTAAGTGTTTTTTCATGACCAAGCAGTAGATATGAGAAGTTTTTGTCTCACACAAATCTCTTGTGTGGCCTTTTAGCACTGAATGCCCTTCAGAAGCTGGTAATGTGCCACTTACAAGGACTGTGCTCAATAGAGCATTCAAAATGCAAATGCCATTGCACTGGGCCAAAGTTTAGGACTGCAATATCTTAGGATGATGAACTTCTGGCAAATCCAAGTCAGGTTCCCATTAAAGGACTTGAGACAAACTGCAGAGGTGAGCAGCCGCAGGAGAAAAGACTTGATGCTTTCCAGGCTCTCCAGCTCAGGAGTGATGAGCCAGGTCAGCATTCCAGGCTTCTTGCTGTGGACTCAGGAGACCCAGAGCCCAGAAGGGAACCTCTAACTAGAGTTCCAGACAGCTGTTGGGTGACAGAAATACAGCTGACGAGGATTTTGTCTGCTCTTGAGCAGATGGCAGCATGACTGAATTTCATTCATTTTAAAAACACCTGTTTATCTGAAATATAAATTTCTCAGAACTTCTGGTGTGCAGGGCATTTTGAGGCTGTCCCAGTACAGCCTAGCTCCTATCACAACTGTTCTTCAGAAGCATGATCCAGAAATTCCAATCTTCACTCAGACTAATTCCATACTCCTCATCCAACAGCTTCCTACTAGAAATCCCAGAAGGGCTCCTTCTTGTCAATGGAGCCTTCAAAAGCTAGGACCAACCATACTTCATGGACAGGTCTTTCAGCTTATAGAACTATCTGTCCCCAAACATTTTGCCTTTTTTCCTTCTCCATATTCTCTCCCACGTACTTTCCTGAACTCCATCCCACAAATTTCATCTATGTTTGAGCTTGGCAAAATTATGAAATACTGTATCATTTAATGAAATGTCAAGTCATTCGATGGTTCAACAAGCAAAACACTCAAGTTATAGATATTAAAATAGCAAAATACATGTGTTCAAAATGATGCTTCTGTTTTACTATAGACATTTAAAAGTCTTGCTCACACAACACAGTATTTCTTTTAAACTGAAGGATGTTAGGACTTTGAATGTTTTTTGACCAAGTCCTTTGGTCACATGCACAGACTAAGTGATTACACTCAGCCACATATCCATTTCAGAGGATATACAAGCCCCTGCAAACACAGATGGCCCGTTCATGAAGTTGACTGTCTTCCTACTCCGCTGCACACCTCTGTTTATCATTTTCTGCTCATTTTACTCCAGATTATGCCCTTTCAGTTAGCTTTATCTGACTAACTGAATATTTTGTTCAGCCCAGAAGTTTACACAATGTCTGTTTCACGTGGCTCAGGGTGAAAAAAAATCTGTTGTTCAATACATTGCAACAATAGAAAAAACAATTATTCCCACTATTCTTCTCCAAATACCTTTCTCTGCTCTTTTCTACGGTCAGGCAAACTCAAAAACTCAAAGGGATCCCTCTGTCAATATCTCTTTTGCAGGGAATGAGTATGAGAGAAGAATACTCAGTGGTGCTAATGCAATAAGGAAGCTATCGTGCAAGCCCTGGGCCACAGAGGCAGTGCACAATGTTTGCATTACCATTTCAAGAAGATTTTTCAAATCATAGACCTTGAAATCTACTATTTGCAAATGAAATTGTTTTTCACCATCTTGGGAATAAGGGTCAAGAAAAAAGCTAATGATGGCCTTACAAATTTTACACACAAAATAAGCATCCCTTACGTGCAAGGCTGCTCTCAAGAGATCATTTCATTAACAGCTGCAGAGTCTGAATTTTTTGGTCCTGATATTTAGACAGGAATCCAAAAAGCCACCGTGAATCACACAGACATCTCAGGCTTAGTTATTCTCAGTGAATCCCAGCTGCCCTCAGGGGCTATTTGGAGTGCTCCTTGCTGAACTACTCCACATACTGTCCCTGCCGTTTCCAATCCCATTTCACCACACTCCTCCTTCAAAGGCCCGGTGAACTGGGAGCCCATTCAGTCCTACAGAGCTGTGGCTTCAGATTCAGCCAGTGTAGGAGAAACAGGGTTCTGAGCAGAAACTCCTGCTGTAATTCACTGGGAATTATGCTCAGCTGTGGGGTCCTGGCCTGGAAGGACCTTCCCAGCTGCTTTGTACATGCTATAATGTTTCAGACCCACTGCTCAGGTATGACACGGGTATTTGTGGGTCCGTGTTGCCAGCATGGCAAGACAAGCACTACTGTATGCAGAAACTACAACTGAGTACCAAGATCAGGGACTTGGGAAGGCTTACAATGGCTCTGCCATTTGGAAATGGATCACCAGAAGCAGCCTAAGAAAAGATGCTCAGTGGAAGAGACATATTCTCAGTGAAAATCAAAACCCAGTTGCCTACTGAAAGAATACACGCCAAACATGCCTTGCTACTTGAACACCAGCCTCGCTCTGTTGCCTTTCCAGCAGCCCTACTGGCATACTTCTCCTCAGAGTTAGCTCTAGCAGAGCTACCTTTACTCTAAAAAGTAAAACTGAAGTTAAGCTATTGTAATCACGGACTAGAAAAGAGTCATTTTATTTTGTCACAAGTTTTAATGGCCTATTTTGTAGAAAAAGGGGTATTGGTCTGTGAAGCAGTAAGCTCGGCAGCTTTCTACTTATTATCAGAACGTGGCTCCTCAGCACTGATCCATACACACATTCTCCACACTGGCACAAAGATTTAGGCCAGACAGCCTTTTGTCCCCCTTTTTCACTCTTCAGCCCCCAGAAGCCACACAAGCAAAGCATGCAGACACCTGATTCCTCCTTCAAACAGCTTTAAACCGTTCACCTCAACCAAAGCAGGCCTAAATTACCCCTCTGAGAAGGAAGCTATCAATCCTACAATTTTACTACCATACAGCCCAATTTGTTGACCTGCTTGGGTTATCTCCTCCATGGTTCATCTGAACCATGCAGGGAACAATTTAGCCAGACAAAGGCTTTTCATGCACAGCCACATGCCACCCACACAGTGGCAAAGCCTGGGCTCAGCAGGTCGGGCTGGGAAGGAGGAACACAGTGGGGACCATCCTGAGATGTACAGTCTTGCCATCCCCTCTTTCCATGCAGCCACCAGGTCTTCTGCTGCACACTTGGGGTGAGCAATGTCACAGGCTCAATGTTATGGATATTTGGCTACTCAGTTTCTGCCAGTCACTGCTTGAACTTACCTCAGAAGGAGTCAGCATCTAACAGATGACTGGTGCTGTTTATACCCAAAACACTAATGTATCAATCTTGAAAATACCCACATTCAAGAACAAACCCCAGTGGGGCATTTATAACTCAACCAGACACTACAAGGTCACTCTTTTCTGCACCTGACTTTCAGGAAGGTGACTTCTAATTTCACACCAGCTTTCCAGAGGCAGGCCAGTACTGCCACTCTTGGCTTGTCATTGCAGTGGTGACAATAAGTCAGTAAATACATAAAAGAGTAAGAGCTGAAGGAGGAAAAGGCAGAGAATGTGGTAGGAAGGGGTAAATCTTTCAGGTCACCGAATTAAGAGGTGCCTGTTACCTTCTCTGTGAGAGTTTTCTCAGAGCAGTCCTGCAGCCTTTGCTGGTGTGGATTATCTGTGATTCCCTGTCATTTCCTAGAAGACAGAAACAGGCCCACAGGCTGCACCTGTCAGTGCTCAAGCTTCATTATGAGAGTAGGATCCAAACAGGCATCTCAATTAATCATACTCATGTATTAGTAAGTAATTCATTAATTCAATAAATTGCTTTAGGCCATGGCATAATCAGTCATGTCAGAGATTATAACAAAAATCACAAACCAAAGTGTTAAACATGGACCCATCCTTGCTGATTCATCATCTGTAGTAATCATTCACGGCAGAACAGGTATACTTTATATACTTTAAGACAGGTGGCATGAAAAATTTATCATCTTAATTGTGCAGATTTCCTCTATCAGATCTGCTGATTGAGCAATATAAGATCTAAACTGCAGAAAATTCACATGCAAACCAACTCAGAAAAAAATTAAACATTTTTGTGACCTGCTCACTGGTAGCCCGTAAATACTCTGCTTAATAAATAGGACTTACCTGTACAGTAACATGTAATTCCTCATCCTCCAACCCTCAGGCACAGAAGCTGAGAAGGTGCTGTAGGGACCAAAAGCAGCCCCAGCTGGAGCTCTGAGAGCCCACACTGAACAAGCTCCCACTACAATGCTGTATCTCCATCATCCTTGTTTCCATTGTTTGTTACCACACAGGCCACTGTACCACAAAGGAAATTTAGATCAATAGGTTTCATTCATTGGGACCTATCTATTTGGTAATGTTTTTATGGCAAGAAAGAAGCTCTACATCACAGAACTCAAACAACTGAGCTTGAAGGACCTCAGACCCGATGTCCACTTAGCCACATCTATCTCATCATTAGCAGGTGCCTATCTAATTTGTTCTTACAGATCTCAAATAATATAATCCTCAGGCAATGTATCCCAGTCTTTCATTTTGTCTATGTTTAGAAATTATTGCTTACCATCTTCCTACAAGCTAAACTCATATACTTCTTTTTATGCCTACCACACACTTGGAAAAGATTCTGCTCCCTTGATTTTTGCAGTAGCCTTTTGTGCCTCTGACGTTTGCTGCCTTCTTCCCCATCCAGTTTCTCTTCTGTACTCATGATTCAAACTTTGATATTTTGGGGTCAATTTCCCTTACCTATGCAGGAAAAAAATGCAGACTCAGACAGAACAAGACTGCCTGTAGATTAATACTCATGTCATTAAGTTGGTTAAGATAGGCAAAATTAAGTTAAAGCTAGAAAAGGAGAGAAAGAAAGAGCTTTTTGAAAAAATTGCCCTACATACAACACAGGAACTCATTCCTATTGACAGACCACTTCTACATCTCTTTAAACCCAGAAGAGAGAGAGCAAGCTACAATACAAGGAACAAAGTAAGCTGATTTCTCCTTCTTCTGCAAATGAATTAAGTTATAAGTCTTATAAAAGGACAGAAGAAGTTGCAGTTGTGAACAGAAATTGAAAAATCTTGCTGAAAAATTCACAGTTCACCTGTTCCCACAAAGAGGGCCCTTTTTCATCCCCCCAAAAATTTCCCATTATTTGACAAGTTGCCATAAAGTGAATATGCTTTTTCTTTCATTGTCCCAGCCTGTAGATGGCATCTAGAAGTTATGTGGAGGTGTGTTACTGTTTCACTCTGCCTGAATTGAAGAACACACACGTATTGTCACATGTCACACATGGCAGGAACAACACGAGCTGTGCAAATGAACATCTAGTCCGGTGCAATGGCTGGGACATGACACAGGCTGCATCCACAGCATAAATTCATCATTGTAGTTTGCATGATCTGTCTATAAATTTGCAGTTCCTTACGTATCCAAAGCTGTTACTTTTACTTATGAAATAATTACATCTCTGGTGAGATAGGTCTCCCATGGTTAGGATTAACATTTTATCTTCTGGTTTACAGCCGTAACAACAGGCCTTGGAATTGTGCTCATATTGTCTGCCTACTTATAAATCCATTCTGAACTTTTCTGGCCATTCGTTACAAGAGATGCTTTGCCTTGTCACAAGCGGCATGAGATCACCAAAGGCCTAATCCTGGGGAGGGCCATGTACTCCTGTCGCTGCACAGAAACCCTGACTGCTGTTGAAAGCATTCAGCAGCTGAGGAGACTAAGCTCTCTGTGAGTCCTCCTCAAAATGGAAAAGGTCGTAGGGATAATTACTTTTATGTGTTAAGCTGTGGATAAGCTCAGTAGATATTAGATGTTTTCCAGCTCCTGCCTGCTGTATCAACATTTTTTTCCAGCTAAGAGCCAGTACACTAAGGGTAAGATCCATCACATGAAGCTGTCTGGGAGTCTGGTCTGTACTCAGTGGGTTTTGTCCTTGCAAAGTCAGCAGAGACCGAGGGGTGCATTCCAGAGGGCAACAAATTTTATCCTGAAACAGATGATGGAAATACATGAAATGGCTCTCCAAATACCTGTTTGAGATTACACATACAGCTTTGCAATTGTTAAGATTCAGCAGTACAAATTATCTGAAAGGAAAAAAATTAATTATTTTCCAAGCAAAAACCTGGTTTTATTTGAAGTTTGAAACTCAATGCTTTGAGCAGAGGGTAAAGTAGCTGGGCAGCAGCACACACCATGCAGGTTAGGGTGATTCTAATGTCCAGGATGTAAGGTGGTCCCATACTGGTGCAACCCATGAGATACCACTAGCTGGACCAAGGGTATGTCCAGGTCATCCTCCAGCTATGGTACACTGTTTCACAGGTAGGCATGAGCTCCCTGACCTGGGAAAGAAGGTGCATTTCAGGCTCTCTTCACCCAACACAACCATGACTCGGGACTTTTTCTTCACACTTCAAAAACTAAGCAATGCAGGCTTTCTCCTGCAGGGAGCAAGTCCAGCTGACCTGCCACTGAGATGTGATATGCCAGCTTTCCTTATGTCTCCTGACTTGCCCATCATGTAGAAAGGAGAGCCAACTCCCATCTCTTCCATCAGTGATATGTCCATGACCTGAGTTTCCCTGACACACATGACACCATTGTAGGGGCAAATGTACTGACTTGCTGCTGTCTACCTCTCACATCCTCTGTCACTCCCAAGCACTAGGGCTGTCCCTGTAGTGAAAGCAGAGATCCTCTTGTATTCTTCCTTGTTCTTGCTGCTGCACAGCTGTGTCATCAGCCTCAGCTGGCTGTGCAGACACATGGAACCCAGTAAAACACAGAACTATTTCGGACATTCATTCTGGAGCTGGCAGAGCAGAACTATCCTGTGTGATCGTTCTGTACATCAGGAAAGCTGTTGACTCTGCAGCCACCTGAGCACAACACACAAACATCCCTCTTAAATCACTGCAGTCCAGTTTCAAGCTAGAAACTCTCCTCTCCACTTGTGCACTGCTACAGTGGTGGACAGAGGACAGACCAAGAGGACATGGAGGACAGACCAAGAACAGGACTTATGAAAAGCTGCCCTGGGTACAGTGAGAAGCATGTTTGACCTTCCTTCTCCAAACTCCAGTGTTTTCTACTGGTGTGGCAGAAAACCACAGTGACTGTGCAGTGGCTGAGGACACAGAGTGCCCTGCTGCCACCAGTCTGATAAGCAGAGCAGCTTGAATTTGCTGTCAAAGTTTTCTTTCTTCTTTTTCATAATACTGCTTATTTAACACTTTGTCCAGATGATATCTGGCTGACAGCTGTGCATTGAGAAAGCACAGAAGGAACTGCTTTTGCAAATTTCAGTATCGCTGAAACAGTGACAAATTACTCAGGATTTGCAGGAAATTCTACTGTCAGGAAAAGCCATTCTAGTAAAAGGCTAATGACTTCTAACAGAAACCTGTGATTTTAAGACTCAGAACTTATAATAAATAGTATTCAAATGCATGCTAAACAGTCACAGTATAATTATCTGCTAGAAACCTTATTGACAATATATACACATAGTAAGCACATTAAGATAAAAGGTTCCCACAAGTGATTCTAGAGTATCAATCTTTTATATTTTTTTTTTTTATTATACGTATTATAGCTTAAGAAATTAGTAATTCTAAATTCAACTGAGCAAAAACATTTCGGAAAGAGCAGATAAGTTGCAAACATCAGTATCACAATGCAGAGCTTGAAAAAAAAGGTCAGAATTGGTTTTGGTGTCTTCAGAATGAGCCTCCATGTATCTAAAGCTATTTGATGTCAATAGGAAGGCTCCTCTAAGTAGTCTTTTGGAGGCTTAGAAACTCTTTACAGTCATGAAAATCAAAGCAAAAGTCTTGCCTTTGGACAGAAACAGCTTGGAAGTATACAAAAAAACATGCAATAAAAATCAAAAGCAGGACAGTCTTTCCTGAACAGCAGGGATTTCCTTTTAAGTTATATAGTCTCGGATTGGTGAGGAGAGGTGGAATCCTTGACTTTCTGGATGTGTGTCCATTTGCCTGTATTTTGAGGCAAATATGGGGTTTTTGTAGCAACTTTCAATGAAAAAAAAGCCCACAGCAACAGAGAAACATTAAGAGTTGTATGAAATAGTAGAAATTCTCACAAATGGTCTACTGACACAAAACTGATGGATTTCGCGCAGCTCTAGGTAAAAGCTACAGCTGTGTCACTGAAATACTGGGTTTACAAAACAGCAAATTTCCCAACAAAACATAATTTCCTCTCAAATAAACTGCTTCTAGGTAATTAAAAGGACAGACTATAAAAAAAAAATTTCCTAGTGTAATTAGAGTTGCTCAAACTAATGGTCCAAGGAATTCCCAAATACTCAGATGCCCTCTTAATTGCAGCTGAGCAGCTATAATGGTAAAAAGCAGCTCCAGATAACTCAGGGCTGGAGGGTAGACAAGCTGTAAAACTCATTCTTGCTGGAAAACCTGCCAAGGCCAAGCACTGAAGGTGACAGCTGCATTCAGCATCATTTCCCCATTCTGCAATAAAGTTGACAAATTAAGTGACATTTAAAACAAGAAATCTTGCTTGAATGTATGTGCAAAAATATGCCGCACTTCACTCCTGGAAGGGAATATCCTGCTAAGACTGAGGAAATGGCTATATCAAGGGACAAAAAGCCCAAATATTTTAAAAGCAAAGGGATGTCTTTTCTGCACACGTCCCTATTCTCGTTAAATATGAAGGATGAAGACCAATTCTTCCCACAGTACAAACACATTCCCGACTTTAAGTGGATTTAACCAGACGGCTTCATTGGGATACTCTCTCCATTAGGCATATGTTTAAGCACCTCAGTAAGCCCAGGGCTGATTTTTCAAACAGTTTTATCACACAAGTAAACAGAAATAAAAGGGATTTGAGAAATAAATATTCAAAGAAAATTCTCATTTGTTTCTAGATTTTGAGGTTAAAACAAGATTGTATCCCAACACAGGGTGTGGAAGAGGACCCATTTTCAAAGGGGTTGAGAAGCCATTTCCTTATTGCAACCCTAAAACACCACAGGCCATTCTGAAAAGGTGGCCATGTGGACATTGAAGTGATTTGAAAATATGTCACATCCATTCATACTTCCTGACTATTACCTTTAAGTGACCAGATGATCTTTGCATAATATTCACAGGTTTTTATGTTTAAACTATATTTACAAAGATTATCTGTGACCATCTTTCAACAACTACATAAGTGCAAAAAATTGCACATCAAGGCAGAGAGGTCAAACATTTCAGGGCTTGCTACTCCAGGCTGGTGCTCAGTAAATTTTGCATGAAAAAAGTAAATTTTCCTATTTCAGTTTATACTGAGATTTTCATGTCTAGGGGCTTTGTAGGTGGGGTGGAGGGGAAGGGTGCAGTCTGGAGTGAAAGAAACAGCCTGACACACTCAATCCAGTCCAATGGAGAGAGGGCCACCGTGATGGCCGGAGGGCCGCAGCACAGGACATTTGGGGGGAGGCTGGGGAAGCTGGAGCTGTTCAGGCCAGGAAGGAAGGACTCAGAAGGGATGTACTCATTGCCACAGCTGACGGCTACAGAGCAGACAGAACCAAGCTCTTATCAGGGATTAACAGCAAAAGAACAAGAAGGAACGGGCACAAGTTAAAGCAATTAGCCATGTGGAGAACAATTCTCCATGAGAGTGGTCAGACACTGGAACCAGTGTCCAGAAAGCTCAAGGGATCACTAGCCTTGGAAATATTCAAAACTCATGGACAACCTAGTCTTAATTTTTAATTTCACCTTTTTTTACTAGGGAGGATGAATCATACAATCTCCAAAATACCCTTGCAGCCTATACAATGCTGTGATTGTATGATCCTCTCTATACAAGGATTTAAAAACGCATACATTTTTGGCAAATATTATCAAAGCACTTTCTAGTGACATTTGCATATGGGTGTTCTCATTTGCATATCTAGAAATTCATGGGTGTTAAGCAGTATGCAGGTTTTAAAATGTCCTTTTTTCCATTTTAACTGTGTTGCCTGACATCAAAATAAGAAATAATAGCAGACAAACCCCCTTTTCTTTAATTGAATCTGAGATACAGAAATATTTTCCCTTATAATATCTTTTCCCCCCAAAACCAGTAAGATTGAATATATGTTCTTATATGACTATACTCTAAAAAGAGAAAAATATAAGCAAGGATTATGATGGATGATTTAAATTATAAATAAATCTTTTCAATGCCACTACTGGAGTATAATAAACCCATAACTCAGTTTCATGTATCTTGACCTAAGGATGCATGAACTTGTTCAGAACAGTGGTACTTTTCTAAGTATCACAGGTTCAATATATCCCATTTCTCCTTTTCTCTAGACACACACAAAGAAACCCATTAAATGTTTTGGATTTAGCCAATACATTTGAATATAATTTTTTCTGTTTCCTCTGAATTGTCTCCAAAGTGAGAAATATTTCTCAGTAGCTCAGACAGTAAACACAATAAAGAGGGAGATTTTTGAAAGGGTAAGAAAATAGAAATAACAGCAGCCCTGTCTCTGACTGATGGTCAGATGCTAAAATTCTGTCTTCAACAGCAGCCAGAACCAGACACCTAAAGTGGAGTCTAACAGGGAGGTGAATAAACGACTTACCTTGAATGCTCCTCCAGCCTCCACCAATCTGCAGCTCAGGGACTTTCAGAGCCTGAGGTGATTTCCATGTACTCAGCAACCTCCATAGATTGGTGACTGCTAATGGCCAGCTTAGTCCATCATTCTTATGTATGAAGTCAGGATTACTGATTTCCAGTATGTCCCATTTTAGATTAAATTTTCTTTTTTTCCTATTTTACTGCCCAATCCCTAGCCATCCAATATTTTTCTGCAGTTCTGCACAATCAGTTTTCATCTTTACTACTCTGAAGAATTTAGTATCATCAGTACAAGTTTGTCAACAGTCTATATTCACCCACTTTTACAGAACATTATACATAAATTAATTCATAAATTCATATTTTGAATTCCACAGGTCTTGGCATAAAGCATTCTGCATCTCTCTTCCCTGGGAAAACTTACTATTTTAACCCTCTGTTACCTGTCTTTTAAACAACTATTTACTTTTTTGCCTTCCTTCTTGTCCTTGGATGCCTAGGCTTGTAAAGGAATCTTGGGGGAACTCAACAAAGAGAGGTGCTGATCTCTATCCCCGGGTATCCAGTGGCAGCCTGTGTGGGAATGGTTCAAAGCTGTATTGTCAGGGGAGGTTTAGACTGGTTTTAGAGACATTAGGAAGCATTTCTTTACCAAGAGGGTGGTGAAAAGGTGGAACAGGCTTCCTGGAGAAGTGGTGGATGCCCAAGCCATCAATGTTTAAGAGGCATTTGGACAATGCACATACCAACGTGCCTAACTTTTGGTCACCCTGAAGTGGTCAGGCTGTTGGGTGAGATGTTCCTTGTAAGTCCCCTCCACCTATTCCATTCCATTCCATTCCATTCCATTCCATTCCATTCCATTCCATTCCATGTCAAACTACTTGTAAATTTAAGTGGGTAGCGTCAGATCTGCTGCAGCTACATGTGACTACCAATAGGAGACACATCTTTCCACTACAAAAGATGTGGAGTGACATCCTCCAAACATGATATTCATTCTTACTTCCATGGATTATACTCTTTACTGATTCAACAGATCTGCTCAGCACAGATGTTTGACATCAGATTTTCCCTAGTCCCCTTAAAAATCAGAAACTTATTTAATTCCTAACAAATGGCAGCAACCAAGGAGTTCTGCAAGAGAGTCTCTACACCACAGCTAGCAGCTGAGCTGTTTTATCCCCACATTCCTCTGGAACGCTGAGGTAAATACCATCTCATCCCGGTGACTCGCTGTTTTTCATTTGGTGTCTTTGTTCTAAAATCAGTCACATACTTTTGGTGATTCAAAAGTTCAAAGCTGAGCTAAATGCAAAGCATATTATATTCCAAAGCTGTATAAGTGCCTCACTCCTATTTGTAAGAAACAGTTATGAACATGATGTCTTTAGATGAGCTACACAGATTCCATAGATAAAAGTATTTTCTAAATTGAAGTATCCTTTCAAGTAATTCAGGTAGACCTGTTGCTATACACTCACTCCATACTTAAACAGTGATGAAGTCCCAGCTGCATAGTCCTGCCCTTGTCTTGAGGCACCCAATTACCTTCAATCCTATGTACATTTAGGATTGTTCAGTCAATGAAATATAATCAAATGCCTAAGCACAGCAGAAATGCCCCTGACCTGGGTCTACACAAGTGAATTACATTTCATAAGTTGTTATCCTCTGCAAGTATTTAGCACAAAAGCACACAAAACAAAAGAAAAGAAAAAAAAAATTGTTTCATCCATTGGTGCAATCTCCTCTCCCAGTTAGCACATCTCAGCTGGCACACAGGAACTTACTATGTCATGGTAACGTGTTCATGGACTCACTTTCTTTAGCAAGAGCTCAGCTGCAGATCATGCATTCCAAGAGACCAGTACAATCCTGATCTATATTTTTCCACAGTGGGAAAAAATACGAGCTCAGTGTTTCAGAGTTTTGTGCAGCAATATGAAATTTTAAGTAGATCCATTATATATCCCTATGGATTTAGAAAGAATGCACTTTCTTGCCTCTGGAATAATTCTTGGATGCAAAAAAAAAAGTTTCTCCCTCTAATCTGTCTTTCTGGCAACAAGGCCAGCCCTTCATCATTGCCCTAATGTCGTCAATTACTTTCAGTTAATGCCAGATCACTCTCATTAATGTCAACAAAAACATAAGCTCCTCTTTTTCCCTGAATTCCCCTTACGGAGGCAAGTTTTGCCTGTAATAGAATGTGTGCCCAAATGCAGTCAGTGGGAATTGCTATGTGAGGCTGTAAAGACACTGCCTGCCTAATGCTCATGCTGCTTAAGACCTGAGAGGATGAATAAAAGAAGTTTCATCACTGTATGCCTCTTTTCTAACTCAAAGTAGGGATTAGGAATTGTGAACTTTTTTCCATTGTAAACTAACAGGCATAATAATCCTATCAGCATTTGTATTTTTGCACTGGTAAGTGACTTCACTGAGCAGTCTGTACCTACCTTAAACAATACACACAAAAAAAAATTTAAAACAAAGCATTTGGCCAGTGCAGCATGTGTGTCTGTGCAGGGACCTGCCTGAGCCTCCACCCAGCTGTAGCAGTCCTTGCAGATCCACCCTGGCAGCCCGTCAGTTCACCCAAACCCCCTCCCTTACCTCACACCACCTCCAACATCTCCCAGCTGCAAATCCTTCCCACTACTCATCAGCACCAGATTTGGCAGAAGCTTTTTTACATAAATCTGTAACAGAGAAATCCATGGTGTTGGGAGTGGGGGGGGGGACAGCATATTTGTTGCTTTTGCAGGGCAGAGGGGAAACTCAGATTATTAAAGCTCAGTTTTCACGATTGGTGGAAAAAGTAGGACTAAAAGAAATGGTTTTACAAAGCATTTAATCTACCCACCCACAGCATGTACTCAGCATGTGTATTCAGGTCAGCATACTATTTCCTATGAGTCACGTTCAGCTGTGCCTTAGCTGCATATTTTAGTCAGAGTGATCTTAGCTGAAGCCTGTGCTGTGAGGAGGCTGGCAGTGTCCAAATTTGTTCTAGTATCCTGGAATTTGCTCCTTTGAGTGTTGTGACTCATTATAATCCTACAGAATTAAACTGTTTCTGTGTACCATTCCCACTGAGCTAATGAAACAGTTAAAAACCCCATCTGTGGCACAGAATAGCAACACAATTGTTATAGAATTAATAATACAATATGGAGGTGGGTTATATAGCTCAAATGCAGCTACACCAGCATTAACTAGCTGAGCATGTTGCTGAGGGGAAAAAGCCAAGGCTCCTTTTCAGAATGCAGCTGCCTGCTTCAAGTTCCTTATTACCCTTCTCTCAGCTAGTAGCATGACTATCAGTTTTGGCTATACAAATGTGGGGAAATAGTCACACAGCTGCTCACAGGAGACCACTCAGCCTACAGAGGGGTGCATGCTCACCCATGCTTGCTCTGCTGCCATTGGCATCTCCCTGCCTCTGGTGGCTACTGCAGGCCATGGCTTGGGTGCCATATGTGACCCCCCGGTCTCCCCAGGCAAAGTAACCAACAACCATGTTGTGTCTTCAAGAGAAACAGAAGCTCCAACTCTAAATCCACCCAGTGAAATATCCATGTTGTCATCTTCCTCTAACCTAGCTTGTCTTGGTCCCAGGAGCACTAAAGAGGACTTTGCTGGAAGTTAGCTGCTTACCTGAGTTGTATGGCTCCTTAAGCCTTGCCCAGCCCTTTGAAAACCCAAGCCCAAGCACTTCAGTACTTGTGGTGTTGCAGCAGCAATTTGCACTGTGAAGAAATGCTTTTTGTCTTACAGCTCATAAGTACAACCTCTAATGCCTGTTAGAGTGACAGCTGCCACAGCCCCAAGGAATGAGGAAGCTCCAAAGCTTCTTCCACAATAAGTGGAGGAGGGGAACAGCCAGGAACAGCAGAAGGGAGCAGAGGGGAAGACCAAGCAGTTTACAAGATGGTTTTGTTTTCCCTGTGACCAGTGAGCTCATGCCAGTCACCACAGGATTGGGTCCCTCACCCAGCCTTGGCTGCATGCACAGAGAGGAGCAGCAGAATGGCTCCCCACACCCAGCAACCATTCCACCAAAGGCAGAACAATTTACTGACTTTGTGTTAAATGGGTAGGCTCATCACTTGGGATTACAATCAACCCTGGAAGGAGATCCAAGAAGTTGTAGAAGTTTAAAGGGTTGCCTGTCATGTAATATTTTCTTCAACTTAAATTATATCAAAAATCTGGAGCATATGCTTAATAAGTAAGAGCAGAATTAATCCCCTAGCTGTCAGCAACAGTGCTCTGAATTGGTGACTTTCATCTAATTACATTTTTTTCTAAAGCCTGCTTGCAATCAGTTAGCTTCTGCCCTGGCTCACAAAGAGAGGAACCATGGCTGTGATGTGAGATTGCGAATCACCACTACAGGGGCATTTACACTTGTGTTAAAATAGTTACAGCTGAATGGAGTCAACACCCCCAAACTCAAGGACAGTAGTGCAAAATGCGAGCTTGCAACCAAACACCCACCAGCTCTTTATGGCTGAGAAAGGGCACAGGAAATCTGCTATCTTTAATGCAGAGTTCAGATCCATTTCCTTTTGATCCTCACTCCAGCATCCATGCTGCCACCACTAACTGGCCAGGCCATGCCACACCACTGCAATGAAAGCCAGGTAAGAGACTTCAGAAGATTGTTTTGGGGTTTTTCAGTGAACCTATAATTCCTCCTAATAAGCAAGGTTAAGAGAGGAGGAGCTGCTGGACAGCATAAGATCATACATTTTTAGGGTAGTCTTAATAATGTCATATTGCCTAAGACATTGTAAGAGTGAAGCAATCTAACCATTTTAGAAAAGACTTTCTGATTTTTCTTGCCTTTTTCTCCTAGATGAAAGAAACTTATTTTTCTGGCTTAGTGTCTATTTCCATACCGAAGCTGATATCCAGTGCGGGATATAAATGCATGAGTTTTATTAGCTCTGTTTCCTCAAATGCAGGTCAGTAGCAAAAGACAATATGCCCCCATGCTATTTGCTAGAGTTAATATTGCAGTAAAATAAGAGAATTTTAATCCAGGAAATGCTTCCTACAGCAAGCTAGTATAACATTTTGGGCCTACAATTTCAGACTAGTTTGTATCAGCCCTCAAAATGAGGATTGGAACTGATGAGCTACTGATGAATGAAAAGAACAGTGCATAGCCAAAGAGGAATTATAAGTTACAATCAGCCTTTGTACTAAGATGTATCAGCTCAGATTTATGTTCATTCCTAGTGTTGCAAAACCACATCTCATGGCTGACTTGGCCCACTCTGCTCCTCTGCACACTTGGATACCCCCAGCAAAATGCATTTTTCCAGTAGGGCCTGCTGAGGCCCACAGTGACTTTTCACGGTGCACGGTGAGAGCAGCCTCTCTCCCCAAGTCACACCAGACTACATTAAAGCTTATATTCATATTGAAAAACCAGTCTTATGATTTCCATCAAAAATGTTTTTTATTAAACCCCCTCTAGACACAACTGATTGGTACTTTTAATAATGTATTCAGGTTTTCTCCCATCAATCATCAACCAAATTGTTCTTTCTTTTTTTTTTCTTCCATTATTATTGAAAGATTAGCTCTACCATGCAGCACTAATTAGGAAGGAGGATTGATTGAAAAGGCAGCATTTCATTGAACAATTGTTATTCCATTTTTTTGCCAGGTTAAGGCAGGCTTCTGCCATTATTTTTACATAACCTAGCCCTTAGAGATAGAAGCAACATCCTGCAGAGAGCAGAAACGACTTGCTTAGGAATACATCTATAAACCTGACAAGAATCAGCATCCAGAGACTGCTCCAACTCCTGTCTGCAGTCTCTAAAGTTTTCAGCTGAAGTATAGTGAAAATGAGTTTCTGCAGTGCTGGATCCTAACCAGAGAGAAGAGTGGGTACTGCAGGTTTTCAGACAGGAATCTTCAAAAAAAGCAACAACAAAAAACCCTCCCTTGCTTTTATTTGATAAAAGAGTCTGAAGGAACTCTCTGTGTGAGGAGGGTAAGAAACTTGTTGTTTTCCCTGGTGTTGGGAGTGCAAATAAAACCTTCCAGCAGGCAGTTTTGCTAATAGGAATTGATTTAGTGTTAGAAGTGGTCTCTGTTCCATCCTGGGAATGCAAGCTGGGGAGGGGTCGCCCACTGCAGCTGAACTCACATCTAATCCAAGTGAGTGCCGAAAGGATAATCCAAGGGGCCCAGACTAGACACAATCACCCAGCACCTTCCCTCTCCTTCAAAAGTGAGAAAGTTGCAGCTGAAATCTGGACTTGTGGCCAGAAATCACACAGCAGCAGTGTCTTCGTAGCAGATTGAAGTAACCCTGGAAGAGATATGCCCGCTCCTTGGTATGTGCCACTGTGCATATATGTAATATATTACAATATTCATTAGAAAGAGGCCCAATTTACAAAATATGGATATCAGTTTGGCCTGTCCAGTGGGCCAGGACCTAGATGTACCACTAGCTTGAGACGATTAAATTAGACAACATCAATTCCTGGGCAGGATTTGCGTTCACCTCAAGGCATCTGAACTTGGAGCTGGTTGGGAGGAGGGCTGAGGCATGAAGGAGTGATTTCCCTATGAAATAGCGCCTGACAAACATAGAGGTGGCCAGAGGAGCTGCTCCAGCTATGGGAGCATCCAGCAACCTCTTCTGAAGTGGAGGTAAACTAAGGGAGGAAGGAAAAATAGATCATTCTGGGAAATTAGATGAGTTCATAAGGACATCTCTAATTATTTCATGAGGCCAGGGAGCTGAAGTAGTAGCCAGCTTAGATCAGTAACTCAGATAAACTGTACTCAGTCCTAACAGCATCCTGAAAAATCCTTCACAGGTCTCTTCCCTTGAGCCAGTGGGTCTTCACAAAGAAAGAGAAGCCTGAGCACTTCTAGTAGCTTTATTTTAGGGTTTCGCCCAGGCATGACTGCACAGCAGCTTATTGTTTGTTCAACAGCACAGCAGGAATTTCTTTCTCTCTCCAAGAGAAAGCAGGTAGCTGGGATCCAGGAGAGGACCAGAGATATTCCAAACACATAGGAAAAGGGTAAACAGAAAGACCAGAAATTTTGTCTGAAACTAGGAGTTAAAAGGAGCAGATAGGCTGTCCACCACTGAAGACATGCACTGTCTGTGCATGTCCACTGCTGAAACTACAGCAGCCCAGTTTCCAACAGGGTTTTCATAACACTATCAGAATGCTTAACTATTAACAGGAGCAATTTCTATCTGGATTGATGGGAAAATACCACAACACAGATTATTTTATTGATCTTGAGAAAAGGTATGAAAATTAATTTCATCAGGGTCAAGGAAGAGCAGCTTTTCAAGCCTCTCCTCATTTCTCCACTTCCTAAAAGCAGGTCCCCTCCCTTGGTCTCACCTCCCGCATGAGTCTTCTTTCCATCTCAGACCAAACCAAACCAAATCACACTCGGCTCTTGCTGGCTCATGCCACCAGAGGAGAGTGGAGGAACTGAGGCAGTTTTTATGTCCCTTAGGATGAGCTCTGAGTCTGTCTGTAAGTAGAAGGATGCTTCATTCAGTTTTCCACCTTTGGAAGAATTTAAAAACCTGCTGAGATCACAATTTGCCATCATTTGACATGGCTCCCACTGTCTTCAATGCATCCTGGTTCAGGCCTCCAGTGAATCAAAGATTCTGTGCCATTTCTCTCCAAACCTCAACATCTCTCCCCTGAGGCAGGTAGTACTCCCCAGAGCTGTTTCCTTGTCTTTCTCAAGGAATCTCAGCACATTAGCTCCACCTCTCTGCAACACTCCTCAAGAAAGTTCTTTTGTATAAAACATTGGCCCCAATAACTGCAAATGAAAGACAAATTCAGCAGATAAATGAGCTGGATATTATTTTATTGTAATTTAAACAATCATTTTTGAAGTGTGTAAGATTATATAGAACCTGTAATCAGAGCCAAGAGATGTCACTGAATAATACATGACATGATATAAATTAAGGAAAGAATGATTATATGTAATAAAAAGAATAAGAAATTTCTTCTTGCAGGAAGGATAGGAACCACATTATTGCTGAGCAGAGAGTGATAAAAATCATGTCCTTATGAATAAAGCAATGGGAAAAGGAAATGCCAGAGAGAATGGAAACAACCAAGGAAGGCTCGGCCAGGACTTAGTAAGCAAAGCCAGGGGCTTATAACTCTTCCCAACAGAGCAGTGCAGTGATGTTCACAAATAATTTATTCCACAACCAGTGTATAAACTCTTGATGAGTATTTTTTGTTTTTCAAAGGGTTTTACTTCCTACAACTTCTTGGCTGATAAAAAAACCTGGCATAATGATGAGCTGAGTCATGTATAGAAAGGGAATTGTGGGCCAGCAGGAGAGCAGCTCCCCCTGTGCTGGAATTACCCTGCGTGAGGGGTCCTGGCACAGAGCACAGAAGCCTCACCAGGCCTGGTGTTGTGCTCACGGACACCACTGTTCCACCCACAGATTTACCTCATTCTGAGTCAGCTGATGGGTTAAAAGTGCATTCATTCCATGGCAATTCAGGCCTCCACTATCTCCTATATTGAAAAGCTATATAATCAAAGAAATTGCCTGTGTCCAACCACCCACAGTAGGCTAATCACTCAAGACAGGATCATCAGCCACCGGGGTGTGATGATACCTCTAAGAATGTGGCAGCCTGGCAGCACCAACACTCAGAAGCTTCTAGCTTGTAAGGACAGTATTTATTACTGCCTGTCCCTCAAAAGCTTTTACCCAAAGAAAGCATGAGAGACTATAACTTTTGCCCCTTGAACCAGAATTAGTGATGTTGAATAGACGTTTGTATAGAGTTGAACCACTTTTCACCCAGCTTAGAGGAAAAAGATGAGAAACATTGAAGATATGCCATGCTGAGGACAGAGCAGCAACATAACTGTGCCTCCTCTCCTGTGGTCTGAGCCTCCACTGCCTTGCAGAATGAAAAACAAGGCAGTGCCCATACTCCAGCCAAAAATTCTGCCACAAAGGTGAATGGCAGGGTCAGATGTGGTAGCACAAAGGGGTGTTTTCTGCAAAATTTACCCATAGTGCAAGGTGGCAGAGAATCAGACATTCATCTGCTGGGTTTGCGAACTTTCACTGGAAATCAGACAAAATTAAGCTCCTGTTAAAGACAAACCATGCTGTTTCCAAGATAGATCTATAGATAATGATGTGCCTTCAATTTGAGAATGAGCAAAGTGCAAAAATCACTTTTGCATCAGTTTAATTATCTTCTTAAATCTACGCACTGTAATGACCCTCCTACCCCATAATATGCCAGCCCTTCACAAGTATTTCAGCATAGGTACAACACCCTTTCAATTTCTTTCTTTCTTTGCAGCCAGCAGGAGCAAATAACCGTATTAGGTTGCAGCTTGGGCTGGGAGTAGGAGGCAAAAGGGCTGCAGTGCTCGCTGAAGAAAAGCTGGGTCAGCAGCCTGAGCTGGCATCGAGCAGGGCTCCCAGCTCTGCTGCCTGGGTGGAGCTGCAGGTTCCCCAATCCCAGAATACAGCATTTTGCAATAAGCAAAGGGTTTGTTGGTTGGGGTTTTTTCAGTGCTGTGACTTCTGAAGAGGGAAAAATGCCCCGTTAATCAGGAAAGAAATTATGTTACCACAGCAATTTAGCATGCAGGATTGATTTCTAAATGAAAAAGATATGCAGTCTAAACATCACGTCTAGAGTAATTTTATGTACAATACATACTTCTCCATACTTTCTTCATTATAAAATATTAGTTCTTTCAACTTCTACAGCTGCCATCCCTGATGGCTGCATATCCATTTTTGCTCCATTATCTGCTTACAGTGTAGCATGTCCAGCAGACTGTCTCATAATGCTGGGGTACTTTTCCAAAGATTAAAAAAAAAAAAAAAATTGGCATTAACACTTGCACCTTGCTTCATATACTCATCATGTCTCTAGATTCTGCTGTGATCTCCCTTGGCACCTGTGAGTTTGGGGTTAGTTTTCCAGCTGCTCTTGATGCCTTGAAGTGCCTACCTAAAAACAGAGGCTAGACAAAATGAGAGAATAAAAGTAGGTATTTATTTGAAGGGCCTTCAAAGGTACACTCTGGGCAGTCAAAAGGCTCCACCCCAGATGGACGCTGGGTCACGGGTTCTTCACACTTTTATAAGTTTGGTCCATTTGCATATCAGGGTTAATTCTCCAATTATAGCTTCAGTTAATGATGTAATTACCCCAAGTTTGCCCCTCCTCTTTTAGTTGACACATTTTGGGGCCTGGGACAATCACGGTGTCCTTGAAGAGCAAACTGGAGAGGCTTTGTTATATCTAACCAGCATGAGAGGCTGGTTTAAAACCTAAGACATCATTCTCACTTTGTTGGGGCAGCCATTACAAAACCCTGCCAGTTTGTGCTGGTGTAAGGAGAGTAATGGATAGTTTTTGATGAATGAAACTTCAGACAGTGTTTATAGTTTATTATTGTAGACAGAATTTATAGTTTATTGTTTGTTACAGAGTAGTCTAGACAAAAATTTTTCTGACCAAAAGTAATCATCTTCATTAGAAAATTCGATTCTATTTAGAAAATTCAATTCTATAAAGGTGATATTGTACATCCAAGAAAGAATTTCTAGGAAAAAAAAGGTAACTATATAGATGGATTCTAAGTATGCATTTGGTGTTGTCCATGCACATGGAGCCATCTGGACGGAGAGAGGACTGTTGAACGCTCAAGGTAATCAGATCAAACACGCTGAACAAATCCTTGCCCTCTTGGAGAGCATCAAAAAACCCACAGAAGTAGCCATCATGCATTGTAGGGGTCACCAGAAAGGGAAAACCACTCCAGAATTGGGAAATCACTTTGCTGATGAAACAGCAAGAGGGGCTGCAGAAAAAGGTATTCTTGCAGTAGTTCCACAAAAAGAAATTGATTTGTCGGGGTTCACCCCAAAACATGATCAGGCAGACCACAAGTTGATTAAGTTTCTTAAGGCTGAGATCACTGAAAATGGATAGGCTGTTACACCTACGAATCAGGTTGTAGTCCCACCTCTAATCCTTCGAGAGCTAGCTCGAAGAGAATGTGAAAGCACACATTTTGAGGTTGAAAATCTTCTGAAACATCTAAAAAAAGTAGTAATAAGAAAAAGAATGACAGATATTGTACAATCAGTAGTGAGCAAGTGTGAAACCTGCAAAAACAATCCTGATACGAGGAAAAAAGTTGTGTTAGGAGTAACAAAAGCAAGGGATCTTCCTGGAGATTACTGGCAAATAGACTTTGCTGGATTACCACACAAAAAGAGATACAGGTACATACTGGTATTGGTTGACACTTTCAGTGGATGGCCTGAAGCGTTCTCCTGTCACACTAACACAGCCAAGGAGGTGGTGAAAGTTTTGCTGAATCATATAATACCAAGGTTTGGGGTTCCTTTGGGTATGTCATCAGACAGGGGACCACATTTTGTTGCAAATGTGATTCAGGAAGTTAGTCGGATTTTGGGAATTGCTTGGGACCTGCACACACCTTACAGACCCCAAGCAAGCGGTAAGGTAGAATGCATGAATGGGACCCTTAAAGCACGAATTAGCAAAATTTGCAAGAGACATCCATGACATGGGTTCAGGCCCTGCCTATAGCTTTACTGAGGACCTGCATGCAACCAAAGCAGAGAGACAACATCAGTGCCTATGAAATATTGCATGGCAGGCCATACCAAATTCCACATGTTCCAGGTGAAATTCATGTGAGGGAGAAACTTGATTTGCATCTAATTGCTTTAGGTTCCACTTTGCAGAAACTCCAGAATTACATCGTGTTATCCAGACCCATAGGACTGGACACTCCTGCACATCCCTTCCAGCCTGGAGACTGGGTCTCAGTAAAGTGGTGGGACAGTGATCCTCTACAGGCCAAGTGGGGAGGACCATTCCATATTTTGCTGGCCACCCTCACCGCAGTCAAAGTCACCGACAAAAGACCCTGGATTCACTACTCCAGAGTTAAGAAGGCTTCTGCTCCTGAAACCACTGAGAAAACAGAGACTGATACAAACAAAGATGATGTAGTTTAAATTATTTTTTCCTGTGCTTATTATCTACACAGTTAGTAACCCTGACTCAAGTTTAGAACCTTGATTCTAGTCCAAAGTGTATCCAAGGACATTCATTTGGATACAAAACTAACAATTGATTACAGATCAAAGTAGAAAAATCAGCAAAATTTGTTTATAAATTGAAAACTAACCTGATCAGATCTTACATTAGATAGCAATAAAAGATAACACACTAAGTTCCAATTATGTCTTCCATACCCTGATTTCATGGTTGCCAAACTGACCTGGATGAAAGAATTATTTATAATAATTGTGATTATAATTTTTGTTTATATACCATTGTTAGATGTATGCTGTTGTTAGACACATATTACTAGTAGATATTTAGAATATTTAGAATAGAGTCTCAACAATGTAGAGGCCTTGTCAAGCCTCTAAAAAGAAAGAATGATGCCTTAGGTTTTAACTTTTATCTTTTTCAAATCCTGTATTGCCTAGTGTGTAACTCTGAAGTTTCTTGTAGCTTGTTAGCTGCTCTCCTAGGCCAGATAGACACAACAAAGTTTCTCTGAGCTTGCTATTCAAGGACACTCAGACTGTCCCGGGCCAGAAGGTGTGAACTAGGGCTGCAAGAGAGGTGGAGAAATTGAGGAATTTCCTTAGCTAAAGTTTTAATTGGCAAATTTATGCTGAGGTGCAAATGGACCAAACCTATAAAAGTGTGAAGAACTCTGACTTGTTGTCCATATTGGGGTCCATTTTTGGATGTAGTCTCTGGCTCCCCAAGGTGTAGCTTTGAAGGCCGTTCAAATAAATACCTACCTTTATTCCCTTACTCCTGTCTAGTCTCTGTTTCTAGGTAGCCACTCAAGGCATCCTAGGACTTGCAATCTTAAACCTTACAGTCACAGAAATGCATGAGCTCAGACAAGTACCTTGGAAATTCTTCTGAGGTGACTGAAACTTTCATCTAAAAGACATGAAGAAAGCTTGGAAATTATCTTTTCTGACTAGCAGTATTTACAGATCTTTTTTAAAACTTTATCTGTTTTTTCATGCTTGGCTTGCAAGTTAGAAACATTGAGAATGCCTTGGTGAGTAATAAATATTAATGCAAATATTATTTTATTTAAGCTGTTTTGAAAGACTCAGTGTCATATCATGCCTAAAGAGACCCATTAACCACTTCTGAAATTTTTAATCTTTTTAAATACCCATGATCTTGATAAACCTCTCCTGGTTTTCTCCATCTCTACATTTTGGATAAAATTCTGTTAATAAAGCCCAGTATATCAAAGAGAGAACAAGCCAAGTTTAATAGGTGAATTATGCTTCTAAATTTTATTTTGCACTTACCTGGTCTCTTTCAGCAGAGATCTCAAAATATTTTGTAAGAGCATATTGAGTGATAGATAAATTACACATGATAACACCCCAGGAGGTAGTACAGTTAGACAAACAGAAACATGGAAAATGTAATTGTCAAAGGTCAAATAAAAAGTGATTTGTAAAACCAGGGCAAGCACCTAAGGAGTCCTAACTATGGTTCCTGCAACTTGCTCTATGAAATATGTCAAGCCTGATTTGCAACTTTCTTCATCCTTGTGTAATTATTTAGTGCAGTGCAAGACAAGTGTAAAACAGGAGAAAAATTGGTGCCAAATCAAAATAGCACAGGTATGAAAGGATGAACAAGGGAGAAGACAATGCAGAACCCCTAAATTCTTGCCCGTCATGACCAACTTGTCTCTGGTTCATTAACTCTCTTGTTTACCTACCAACATAAATGATAAATTTTGTAGTGCTCTGTTGACAAAAGGGTTGGCTAGTTATCATTTAGCTGATGGATTACTCTGCAGCAAATTAAATCATTATAGGTGTACTCTAGGTGTCATACCACTTTTTCCTTCTGGTTTTTGAGCAGCAACATGTAGGTAGAATTAGAATTCAGTTATTTTGGTTTTTTTTTTAGTGTGTTGTATATCAGGGGGCTAAAATCTGGGTCTTAAATTCAACAGAATTCTCTTAAACATAGGTTTATACCACATGCATAGATATTTGAACATCTTGTTGCATAGGCATCACTTGAGACTTGTATCATGACAGACAATATTAAATGCAACTTAGTTTGAACAAATTATAGAACGAGTAAAGTAACATTAAAATACTTATCACTGAAGTACAAAGTTACTTATTTACAAACTGCTTCTCGTAACATTATCCCTTCTTGTTACCAGCCAACCCTTCAGAACACACTCATTCTCAGTAGCAACTAGCAATTTATATTAAAGCATCCTAGAGATTAAGAGACAGTCACTAGACCCACTGTATTTTGGATTCATCCTACCTAGAAATGAACTAGAAGTTTCATATTGGAAAGATATTTTAGTGGCTAATGCATATCCTACATAATAGAACACTGGTGGGGAGGAAGATATCTGATGATACTTTTTGTTTTCACTAATCACCAAACCTTTTAACTCCATTCCAGTTCAGATGTAAATATTTTCTTTTGACACAAAATGCTTATGTTTTGAAGCAGTTTGGCTGGATTTCACTGGTACATTCCCCTGCTGTGAGCTTTTGGTCCATGCCCACTTTTGGTTGGGACATTTTTCCTGAGCAGTCTCACCTCCCCCGTTACAAAACAGCCTTCTCCCAATACTTGCAAGACCACCTACATTTGGCTCCAGCTGGGGTAAATAATGACAGTAACATTTTCAACAGCATAAAAAAATTAGAAAAAATATAATTCAGAAACTGTATTTATGCCCATTTCATTTTTTTCCTATGAGAATTTATTTTTTTAAATGTTGATAATTTGTCTTTTTTCCTTGACAGGACAAAAGGCAATGTTAGGAAAAAACCTTAAATTTTCATCAAGATCTAACCTGATGTCTCCCAAACATGAAATCAGGAAAGAAAGACAAATTATTCCTTAAAAAAAAAAAAAAAAAAGGAACCAATACGCAAGCATTTTTTCAAATCACAAAACCAGAAAAGACACTGCAAGTCACTTTTAAATTAACAGCAATGCTAGCTCATTCTGCTGAATGTGATATTAAAATATCTGTTTTAAAACATAAATGGTAAGATACCAGGCTAAGTGTTTTTTACAATGATTCTTTGACTAAAGTGCTTTCCGTGGTACTGTCCATCCAAAGACCTCACAGCAATTTTCCAGCACTGATGCGCTAACTCCCCTGACATTGACAAATACACTGCTGTTCTCTTTAGCAGTTATGGGAGCTGAGTCACAGAATATAAAATCTCTCACAGGAGGCTTTACAAGAAGCCAAAGTTTTCTAGGTGTGTTGGTTCTGCAACTCAACAAGCAGGCAATTTCCAGCACCCTGTGGGTGCCAGATTCAAAATCCTCAGCTGTACCTTCAGCAATGTGGGTCCCACATGCCTCTCCTTGCCCCCTCTCTGACAAGGACCTTTTCTGCAGCTCCCATCACTTCTGTCTTGTCAACACCTCCAACCTAAATATCCTTAATATTTCCTCTATAAAGTGGGCCTGGACACTATTCTAGAATGGTCTAGATGGAGGATTTTATGTGCTCTACTTGAAAGCCACCCTCAGCTGCAGACCTACCCTAGGACACCTGACTGTTGTGTCCCTACACCTAGTGCCTCTTCCCAAGCTCCTGTGCTTTGCTCCACACGCTCCTTAATATTCAGTTCACTCCCAAAGCATTTCCCCCACCTCACTCCAATTCCCACTCAAGCTGTCTGGAGATGGGGCATGAGGGTAAAGACAGGGAGGCAGAAGAAATTCTGCAATTAAATGGACCCTGAGATACATTCATGCTACAGTGAGAAACGGTGTTATCTTTGCTTTCCCCACCTCCCTTCCTCTCCTCCCTCACATCTACTTGCCCACTTATGATCTTTATTTCTCCCACAAAGATTTGATAATCCTTTCTCAGGACAAGAAGAGGGACCATATCTGGCAGGAGTGAGTGGTGCAGGGGCTCATGGTCCTCTCCCCAGCCCCAAGCCAGGGCTGCTCCCCCTGTGCCCTGCCCAGGCTCCTCCCCAGACAGGGGCTGCACCTTCACTCGTGTTCATCAGATGCCTTGTGTGTTTGGGACCACATGGGAAAAATGCAAGCTGAAGAGGAAGCAAGCCCCTCAGCTTGGCTCAAATGCAGTTTTCGGTGTTTAACCTTTTAAAATGGCATCAGCATTGCACCACAATTAGTTTTTAATATATCACTGCCTAAATCCATGTATCTTTGTTCCAAGTATTATATTTGCTGTAGAAAGCATCTTATGATGACCTGCCACCACAGCATTACACATCTGAAATACGTTCCAGGATTAATTAATTTATTAATTATCATAAAATATCAATGTCAGCTATTTTCATCATGCTGTCAACTGCGTGTGTACACAAGCTAGGGAGTACACACACCTTGTCTGAGGTAACACTGGTTTGCATAAATCACAATTAGGCAATGATGATAGTGAATAATAACCAGAATTCACAGTACAGCACATTCATCTTAGGGAAGATGAGAGTGACCAGGGTGAGAAAAAAACTCCAAGATCAAAAGATCTTGCTTGTGCTGGCAGCAGAGGCTGGCAGATGAGAAATACAATGAACCCAAAAGGCACAAGTGACTAAATTTACCATTGGTTCTTGTAAGCAAAGTATGATCAGTAAAACCCCCTTGGAGACGTGCTTGACGCATGTGAGGAAATGGGGAGAGGAAAAGCCTCACATTAGGTTAATCTTCCTGGGCCATGCCTTGTTTTCTACAAAGGCAGCTAGAAGTGTTGGAAGTGAGCTGTGGAACAGCCCTTCATACCAGAAAAACATACAGCAAAACAATGTTTCTTCCCCCCTTACTGAAAAGAAACTACAAACCAGACTTTCTCCTCAAGGCTTCCTGGCAGGGCAGTGGGAGCTCCTCTTCTCCTGCTCAGTTTAGCAAAACCACGAAGGAAAGGGAGGTGATAATCCCCTGGCAACATTTCACTTAACACTTCTCTGGGAGGCAGTAATTCCTGTGTGCCACAGGAACCAGAGTAATGGAAGCAGGCTCTGTCTCAGAGAAGTGTGTTAACGTACTTGCAGCACATAAAGGACATTATTATGAGCTTAATCCAAGTTTTGATGAAAGCACTGTAAAGCTCTTATAAGGCCTTTGTGACACCAGGCACTTTCACTTCAGAGATGGTGCTGTTTGGCAGCCCTAAACACTGAGAAGCTCCAAACAAAAGAAAACCTAGGCCTGACCCGAGGACCAGATATGCAGATGGATTCCACACACTGAGGGTAAGTGAGCCACATCCTCTGTCCCTTAAGGTGGGGGCAACAGTTCTGGCTTCAGTAAATAAGCAAACGTAAGTACATAGACACAAACCCAAGAGTAATAAAGGGTCACATTGGAGCTTTTCTAAATTAGGGCTGTACGATGAATTTCAGTTCCTAATTCACAAGAGAAGGCTGGGAGCATAAAAACTGGGGAACTGACCCCTATCCCTTCCTTTTTTGGACAATTTATTTCCTCCCTAGACATCCCTTGGCTCATCCACCTTGTAGGCATGGGTTTTCTTCATCTTTGTACACCTAACATCAAGTTTTCTTCCAAGCTGGTTTCTCTTCACCGTCAGTGCTTACTGCAGCCTGCATGCTAACATATCCTTGCATATTTTTAAGGGCTTTTGTGGACTAAGACATGTTTCATGAAGAGATGGAGAAAATAAGAGAGAGAGCAGGAAAATGGGGTCAACCAGGGCTGAAGGTGTTAGGATATCTATACAAAAATGTATCTGTAAATTATGGCCTTTGCTATTTTTAGCTATCATTTCAGAAACAGCAATAATGATGGGTACCACCTTTGTACCTCAACTCCTCAATGGCAACTTGTCCTTGCAATTTTGCCACTGCTGCATGAATAGGAGATTCTCCCCAAGCAGACAAGGAAAGCAGAGCAGCTCTGCATGGGACTGTGCCCAGTGATTTAGCTGCAGAGCTGCCACTCATTTTGCCGTGTTGCTGTAGAGAAGCTAATTAGCCCCACTGAGAGACAAGCTTTATTAGCCTCAGTGCATGTTTGTTAACCTTGTCTCACCATCAGGGACAACACTTGGCCGGCACAGGACAAGGGTCTTTGCACCAGACGCCTGCACACAGACATGCCACATGTTCTGGGTCTGTCCCTGGTGCAGTGTGCTGCCCCAGTATCCCCAGTGCCGTGGCCAGGTGGGGAAAGTGGGGGCATGATTCACCCTGCTCCCCATTTCTTTCCCACTACTTCTCCCACATGTAAGCATGGGAGAGGGCCTGCGCCAGTTCAGCAGAAACAACATTCTGCCCTACAGCTGCTGCCCACCCTAGCAGTAACCACAAACACTTCTATTACAACAGCAGCTTCAGCTTTGGAATTAAGCTGATGCTCGCTCTCAGTAAACACTGCCACCAAGTATGTGGCACCTACACTCCTGCTGGTGTACACTCCAACTGTACTTTAGACCCGAAGTGCCAGTGTTGCTTAGTACAAGCGGGACTGAGGATACCTGATGATGGACCATGCCTTGAGGCACCTTGGCCTGAACCTGCCTCTCCACACAGGATGTAGGAGCCTACACACCCACGGCAAGGCACCAAAGGTGCTCAGGCTTGTGGAAGTGCTCAGGGACTCCAACTGCCATGTTCTGGAGCAAATGTGGAATGTGTATGTGCATGGAGATTAGATCGGATGATGGCTTTAGGCTCTCACTTACCCTACAAAGCAAGGAAAGAAAATAATATCCTTAATCTGAAGAGAAGAAAATAATGGAAACAGTTTGGTTAGGACCACACAGAATCACCAGGCCAGAGAGAGGAATCAAGGCTGCCTTGCTTACTTCTTGTATTACAAGCCCAGCCTTCCTGCTCTATGCATCCTTTTGGTTACTACTGAAAATATGAATTAAGGTTGTGCATCATCTTTAAAAGAAATGTCTCAGATGACCCAGGGCATTGGGAATGAGTTCCTTAAGCCTTCTAACTGCACCCCATGAGCTCATTTCAGTTGTGGAGCATTTCTGGATCTGTTGCCCTTCTGTACTGAAACAGCTACAGGGATCAGGACCTGGGCACAAAATGCTCTCCATGGCACCCTAAACCTCCAGGTCTGCCCATGGCCTGCCTTCTCCAGCCACCCCTGGGCTCGAATGAGCACATCTCTGCAGTGACTCTGACAGGCACACACTGTCTCTATGGCAATGAGAGACAGGAAGAGCCTGGGAAAGATGCTGCAGAAAGGACTGTCTGGCACCAGGAGGAGACAGCAGAATGTGCAGAAGACCAGAGGGAAACATTCCCTGCAGGCTTAGGAAAGTGATGTGGTCATGGGATGACAAGAAGGGACCCACAGGAAAACAGCAATAAGTGTCAGTTTGCTTCAAGTCAGGTTTCCCTTAGCATTAATGTTTTTATTACCTTTTATTGATAACAGATTAAATTTTAACTACACGGTACTGTAAAAAGTGCTTACTGCACACCACCCAGCTCGAACTTCAGCAAGCTCCCGAAAACTGTGAAATGTAACCTTTCCAGCTTTCTAGTGCAGAACTGCACTGCATGGTACATACTTTGTTGCAGCACAGGAAGGGGTATTACGAAATAACAAGTACTGCATAAGAGTACTTTCAGGTGCTCTCTGTATTTGTGTCAGGCTTTTCCCTCTTCGGAAGAGCTGCAGTTAAAAGGCATTACATTAGCATAAAAACCGTATTTAACTAAAAACATACCTACTATTATAACTGATGATTCAGAACAGGAAAGTAAGACTTCTAATCCACTCTTCCCTATTTATTGTTTGTTTCCTTTTTAACACTTTATTCAGACAAGTGCAATGAAGGTCTTGCCAGGCTCAGCCTCTGTTTATAGGTCAGTTCTCAGGTACTAGTGCCTTCTTGCCTCATATACAGGAACAAGAGAAGTATGTTTTAAAATGTACATGTTTTAATTTTGTCAGGATTTGACGTGTCACTAGAGAAAATGCAATAAAAGTCTACAAGTTTCTGCTTCTGTTATAAACTACTGATCATGATCAAGACAATATGACAGGGACTATTAGTCACATTAATTGTTACAATTCATATTCACAAATTGGTTTTAATCCTGCATGTACCTATTTGCTTTCAAAATCCAATCAAAACAGAAAGGTCAATTTTCTACTTAAATCTCTAAAAAGGAGTGCTCTACAAAAGCTGCTGCACTTCATCTCTCTGAATTCAGGGGGGAGATTATGGAATGGGGCAAATTTTTACCTGCGCCAAGTAAATTAAGAAGCAATACAGCATGTATTTGCAGGCTTATTCACCTGTGCTGTATCCCTACCGCATGCTCTTTCACAGCCACGTATGAGTGGGTAGGAGTGAGGGAGAAAGTGGGAAGGATGAAATACTGGGACAAGAAGTATATAATCCTGAAGTCACTGGAGAAATCAATATATCGGTAATATATTCAAGTTCCATATGTGTGTGTAAACAAAATCAGGACTTACATATAAATCTGCATATGGTATATGGGACTTCTTCTGAAACAATTCCCTGAGACATATATTGCTGCCCTACTGCTGTGCTTTTCAAAACCCACATCTTTTCTAAAAGAGAAAATGTCTGCACCTAGCAGATTCTAACTTTGTGTGGGTGTGTAACCGACTTGGTTACCAAAGAAACTAGTTCATGTTCTACACCACTGAAAACTAATATTACTATTAGAATAAATAATTGGAAGGAGAGGAAAGGAGGGGGAAAGGGGAGAAAAAAAAAAAAAAAAGAGAGAGAATTACTGCACTGCAGATTTGTAACAACCAATTAATGGCCAGGGAGAGAAATGCCATAGCCTCTGTCACAAAATTTTCAGTCTCCCTACACCGACCAAACAAGCCTTTGCTTTCAATGCAAATATTTCAAACCCAAGCCTACACTGCTGTGTTCACGCACCACTGCACTGCCTACACGATGTGTTTTCTGCATAAGTGAAGGAAAGTTGCAGACATCTTGTACTGTTGCCAAGACACTCTGACACTTGCTCAGAGACACTCTGCTGCTGCCGCTACTGCTCAGGAATCCTCTGACTCCCTGCACTCCAGTGCCGCACCTGGGCACTCCCTGGCTGCTTACACTTTCTGCCTTGCTTTTCCATAGCATTGGATTTGCCTTTCTTCTCTGCAGCAGCATCCACCTGTATATGTGGAAGGTGAACGAAACCCCAAAGAGCAGAACCGGACCATTTCCTTGGGGCAGAAACACTGTATTACTTCATGCTCGCTATGCTGGCAGGGTAACACCCATATGCTTAACGCAGCCTCGCGCCAGCACCACCAGCTGCTTTTTCAGGGATTTTTGGCTGGTTTTCCCAAAGTGCCACACCAGTGCTCCAGGTCGCTGCCCGTGTCCGGCGGCAGCTCCTACGCGGAGCCGCGTCCCGGCGGGGCGAGGCGGGCGCGCCCGGCAGCGCTGCCCGACACCGCCGCCCCGCGGCCCC
>VXAZ01004832.1:1136818-1147690 GCA_013399875.1 Gymnorhina tibicen
CAAAAGGGGCCCCGCGGCCCCGCCGCCTCCGCGGGCTGCCCGGAGCGCCGGGAGCTGCCCGGAGCTGCCCGGAGCCGCCCGGAGCGCCGGGAGCTGCCCGCGCCTCCCTTCCCGCAGCCCCGTCCCGCCCTCCCCTCTCCTCCCGCGGGCGAACGCGCGGGGTGCGGGGAAGGCGGCGGAGGAGGCGGTGGGAGCCCACAGCGGGTCTGAGGGGAGGGGAAAAGGGAAACTGAGGACAAAGTAAAGGAGAGCAAGGAAGAGCGGAAAACTCGGGATCTGATACGGACGTAGGGCACAACTGCGCCTTGTGCAGCAGCCCGGCAGAGGCAGGGATGTGGCCCCGCCACACGGCCAGGATTTGGCCGAGCGCGTCCCCAGAGAGCCACCGAGCCCCTTGGGAGGCTCTTTCCAAGAACTGCAGGCAAGCGGACCCCCACAACATCGCAGTCAGTGTGAATGGAAGGCGCTGTTTTCCTTACAAGAACTAATCGACTCTTTTTTTTCCCAGGTAATCCTCTGTTTACAGTCTGTGGCTGATGCATCAGCGGGCTGGTGGCATCCCCAAAGAACGCTGAAAGCAGCAGAGACTCAGCAACGGCAAATGGGAAAAAATTACAAAGCTTTACCAAGAGACGCTGGAGCTTAGCAGTCACTCTCGACCCTGAACTCCACCTTACTGAAGGTTTCCCTTTTTCATTACCTTTTTTCTCACATCTGTGAGTTTGATTGTGCCGAAGCCTGGCCACTCTTCATATCGTACTCCCTGTCCTCTATCAAGCTGCAGCCAGTTTCACCTTTGTCCAGGCCATTCCATGCCACCTGGACCTCTGGCTACAGATCAGTGACCCAGGGATTAGTGTCACTTATCTTGATTTTCTCTTTCACTTAGAGGATCTCCCAGCCCTGACCAGAAGACAGATAACAAATTTCAGAAGCCAAAGCTGAGTTCACCCACCTTACTGCAGCTGTTCTCCACTCAAGCGCTTTCCTCCCATACTTTTGCCCAGACAAAACCATGCTTCCCAGCTCTCAAATATCAGAGTCCTCAGGCAGTCAGACATAGCAGTGAGAGCCAAGGACGAAGTCTGATGTGCAAGAGGGTGTACAGCTATGTAACTCATGAGTCTTTTCTTTAAATTGTCTTTCCTCTCGTTCCAGTCACAGCTACATTCCAGCACCTACAGCAAATGATGCAGGGTCTGGCCTCCAGGGAACAGACTCATTCCATATGCAACTCTGGCTCCTTCCTTAATTGATCCTGGACATCTAAAAAGGAATGGCTTAATCCTAAAAAAAGGTAATGTGTCAGTATGTAAGTAAGATGTATGTCCACACTGAGGCCAAATTAATGTCGTTTTGGCACCTGAAATTAGGTGCTTCTGAACATTTCAGTGCCTGACTGCAACATGAAAGCATATCTGTATATAAATTCTGGAATGGGGAGGAAGGGGAGGGCAGATGTCTCCAAAGCAAATGGCTTCCCATCCTCCACAGGAGTTCCTGAATGCATTATTGTCTCAGAGGACCCACTGATAGATCTGAAGCCTTAATATACAGACTTTGACCTCACAAGACAAGAAGGAAACTTTTCAAGGGAGAATAAAACACTCCCTTTACTGTGATTGTCACTACTCTTCTCTGACAACGGAAGAGACACAGAAATACAAAGAGGGGTGATGTAGGGTGATGGAGAAAGACACTTCTCCCTGTTCATTTTCCACTCCAGTAAGTAATGTGTTACTCAAGACCAGGATTCACCCTATCGCTGTTATATCCCACCTGCTGGTTCCAGTTCCCCTCTGCACCATTATTCTCCATCAGCTGCCTAAGATTTCTGTATCTTCATCCACCTCTCTTCCCCTCCATTTCAGTCAGGCTAATTCACCTTCCATCATATCAGAGAAGGATGCATTACAAAAAAAAAAAAAAAAAAAAAAAAAAAAAAAAAAAAAAAAAAAAAAAAAAAAAAAAAAAAAAAAAAACCAAAACAACAGGAAAACAATCTCCCTGAACTTAGCAGAATTGCCAGGGACCAGAGCAGCCCCTGGCTTCCAAAAAAGGCAATTGCAAAACCCCAAACTGAGCATGCTAAATACAGTGCAGCTTAAGCAGCCATCTCTTAGGAACCATCTGCTAAGCATGTGCAAATAGTGACTTTGGAGATTATTTTGATTTACCGAATTTTGGAAGAATTTTACAGGAACAGCAAGAGGAGGCTCTAAGTACTATTCTGACATAAGTATTACAGAATAATGAAATACTGATTTTAGTTTTAGGAATAGAATTCATCTCCCATGAACCAAAATGTAAGCTTGCAGCAGCCTTGAGGGGAAAAATTACTCTTAATGATTTCCTCAAATGTACAGTAAATTTCATTGAAATACAGAACAGTCTTTCCTTGTATGATATTCCCATACAGTCAAAATAAAGCGTGTGCTTTCAGGTGCAAAGCCAAACTCAATTAGTATTATACACAAACCAGAATATACCCTGAATTCTGATCAGAGGCAGACTGATGATTCATACTGCCATGGTCTGCACATTTGGATTTGCAAGGAAAGCCAGTGTACAGCTTGATAAGGGTTTTTGATCCAAAAATAGGCACAGATGTGATTTTAAACATTTGCCTGAGAAAATTGCCTGAGACACTCTGCTTTAATTGTGTGTCATCTAATGCTGACGGGCACTTACCCGGGTAGAACATCAGCTCCTCAATTAGAATGTAAAGCAACATGTAACATTTACAGTAATGTAATTCTATATTCATGAGCAGAAAGCACTGCTTGGAATGCAGCTTTCATAGAAAGCAAACCCAAAAAACCCTATGAAGATCAAATGTACATATACAGTAGAATAATTCCCTGCTTCTCTTTTTATCTTAGAAACATCAGGAACAATCAGAAAATCAAGCCAGTTGTATGAAAAGCATGTAAGAGAAAAAGGTACCTGATGCTTTCTTATTAAGAATACACATATGCTTAATTATCTGATGGTTCTGAACTGAAAATGTATGCCTTAAGAATAACTGACCTCTCTCAAAGGCTTTATGCATTTCACCTGCTCCTAAAAGGTACACCTGTGACTGAAAGATGTGAGTTTCTTCCAGCACTGTACATTCCATGCTTTGTCATGAGAGACTTTTAGTGTTTAAAAATAAAAACAGGCAGACTGTGGTCTACCCTAAATACAGTACTCAGAGAAACCTTCTCCTACTGTCTTGCATATTCTTTAAATGGCATAGTGGGGAAAGCAAGTAATGGGACATTTTAGGAGCTATTTAAATATGGTTGTGGTATGTTTTTAGTGAACACGTGTTAACATAAGGGGTGTATGAATGGCAAATCCCTTGCTTTATGATAATCTGGCTGTTTTGTTTTGTTTGTTGTTTTGCTTCTTAAAGGTCCTAAGAAGCTCCTCTTCTATTTTCTCCTGATTGTAGCCAGTCCCTGGCTTCATTCATGGGCACTTAGAGCAATGCAGGGGAAAGGTATGTTTTTGACAGACAGAAAGGACAGCAGCAGCTCAAGCAGCACAGAGGTACATCCAAACTGCTGACAAACACATCCCTGGTGCAATTTTCTGGTGTTTGTTGAGAAAGCACTGGTGCAGGGCTGTAACAATGGTCATCTGGGATCCATATTTATGGGAAGTTGAAAATGGGCTGGTTAAAGAGTAGGTAAAACTCACTTCCCCTCTACGATTCATTGTATTACTTGGCTCATGTCAACATTTAAAAACAGTTGATAAAATATAACAAAGTATAATGTTAAGAATGATCTTACAGTAAGGGTTCTCTGGTCTGAATAAAACTCTGCACTGGTTTATCATACTGTATTTCCTAAACGCTGTTAAATTGTTGATTATGGTCATTGCACTCCCTGTAAGAGGCAGACAACCTTTATCATCCCAGTTCTAAATATGGGGAAACTGAGGCAAGGAGAGAATAAAAGTGAATTGCCTATAGCAACACAGCAGTTACAGAACGTGATTCCTGCAGCTTTCAGTCCTTGGTCTGTCATCTGTGCTGCATCCTATAAATGATGCAAAACCCCTGTGATACTGTCTAAAATCTACTCAATCTGATACCAGTCCATAAAGACATTCTGAAAGACTGGAGAAAAATTACAGGGTTTTTTAAAATGTCCTTTACTGAAGGTCTCTTACTTTATAGCCAACAGTACTGTCAATATGACTCAATATGCAATCTAGATGCAGGTGGAAGAACGTGACAGAGCAGTATGAAGACAATTCTGAGTCGGTGTGCTGTCCCAAAGCTGTACATCTGTAATATATATTTAGATAATTGTTTTTACTAACAGCTTTAGAGACACAAAGCCTAGCCAAAGGCTGTAAAGGGGATGTAAGTCAGAATAAGAAGAAGCAAAGGAGGGGAGAAAAAGGTTGATCAGCCCTGTCTACACAGCTTGGCTGCTCTGCCAGGGACTTCTGTCAAACCCACATTTTCTCTTGAAAGAGAAAGTAGGTGAGCCAGGTAGGAGCTGTTCACTGTGCTTAGTAATAAGTTTCTTTGCATCTGCAAATCACAGGCTATTTTTCTTAACCAGTATAAGGTGAAGTATATATCTGTTTATATATATATATAAAAACAGATTTGGAAGTGTGACACCTAACCTATTCTCTGACCATATCTTCAAGTCACAGAAAATAGTGCTGGCTGAGAGAGTCCTCAAAGACACCTAGTCCATTCTTCTACACCAAAGTGGGATTAGCAATACTTACATCACACCTTATACATTTATCCAGTTTGCTTTTAAAATCCACCAGTACTGGAAAGCCTGCACCCTTCCCAGATGACCCTGCTGCTCCACATTACTATTAGAAAGGTGTCATCATTAAAAAGCTTTTTTAGTATCCAACTTAAACATCTCCTGCTTTTATTTAAGCCAATGTAAATATGTATTATATATATAAATAAGCATTTACATATATTCAATATATATAGTGTACGTGTGTGCCTTCACATATACATGTGCATATATGTGTGCATATGTATGTATTCATTCCTAAATCTGAAATCAGATGCTAACCTTTTTTAATAGCTCCATGTGTTTTCTTCTGCTTTCACTTGCAGCCTACTTCTTTTGCCCATTTTTGTATGAAGGCATATAAACAAAAGAGAAACAACATTCACACTATTCTAGGAGTTACACTCTGCCAAAATCCCAGTATCTCCAGACATATTTACTAAACTCCCAGTTAATGTTTTGTTTTATACTAAAACTTGCCTCTTAAAGCAGTGTTTTACCTTTAAAGTAGAGAAGTCATTAATTTTGTACACTTAACTGTGATGGTTAAATTAAAAATTCCTATTTTCTTAAAATAATTTACCCAGAAATGAAACCTCTTTTCTCTTTTGGTGCCTTGAACCCTGAATACTGTAATTCCTTTTCTAGTAGAATTCCAATACTGGAATATTCAAGGTTATTCTAATAAGAGCTTCGTATTGTGCACCCAGGGTAACACATACACAGCTATGCTTCTTCATTGGCTCACAGACATTTTTCCCAAAGGATACATTGTTTAAGTCTGTCCTCTTCTTTAGACAAATTCATGTTCTTGATAAAATTTGTATATTTCCTATTTTTTTAGAAAGCTGCATCATCCAGTTATCTAATACAACTGCATTCAATTAACATCAGCCAGACTGGGACACCAAGCAGATTTATTGTGTTGTCCTGTCTGCTTGTTTTGTTTCTTAAAATGTAGTATGAAAGCTGTAAATTGACTCGTCTGCTTATATTAGCTGTAACATTTCAGTACATCAGGACCATTCAGACTGCATTTCAAAATAAGAACTTAATCCACCTTTCTGCAAGGAAGGACTTTTTTTATCAGACCATTATTACTTCTGGTGAAGGAAAGACCTTTCCGTAGGTTTGGCAGAAGTGTCAGCAGTCACTCTTTTTAAATGAACAGGTGAGAGGCCATGATTAATAGTGTGGTCAATCACAAATATCAGATGGTGGAGCCAAAAATACAGCCAGAGAGAGACTCAAAGGTTTCCGTTTAAGAAGCAAATCTAGATCTAAAAATATATAGGGGAACCCAAATAAAAGCAGAGCTGCATTTTTGTGCAGCCTATGCCAATATGCAAGGGAATAGATCCATCCTTCCCCTCTGCTGAGCTTTCATACAAGCACAGGGGAAAAGAAAAATAAAAAGAAAAAAGCACAGGCTCCCTGGCTCCCTGTTACATTCCAGGGGTTTTTTCAATCTGTTCATGTTAATGGTACAATTGGGGATTTCCAGTTTTTGTATCATCACTGCCAGGAGCAGGCTAATGGAGCATCTCAGAGACAAACCACAGAACTGTAGTTCCAGCCACACAGGGCACTTTCCTCTTTTTATTACACTCTGTAAAAGATGTCACACATGCTTTCTCTTAGCAGTCCTCATGAATCAGCAAAGAGCTGCCGAAGAGTGACCACCAGGGCACTTGGGAAAGAATCAGGTGCCAGCTGTCAAAGTATTTCTTGGTGATTTACATTGTTTTCATATCTCTCGCTATCCACTTGGAGGAGCAGGCCAGAGAGGAGCATTTACATATTTGCATTTTACAGGACAGACTGCAAAGAAGAGACGTTGTCATGCAGGAGCAGGAGGGAGGATTTCTTCCCTTTTAGCAGATGCAAAAAAACATTTCAGTTCCTGTGATTTCTCCCAAGTTCTGCATTAGCAAGTCAATGTGTGGAGCGTGTGTGTCCTGTCGCGGGTGGCAGCACGTCGGGGCACTGGGGAGTGCAATGTCAAAGGGCATGCACAGCCATAGCTTTTCCTCACCTTTGCCTCTCTCTTCCCTTCCGTTTGGTGAACAGTAAGGGCTTACACACACTGAAGAAAAAATTCCAGCATGGCTGATTTTGTCAGTAGCCTGTTTCAGGGAGGTAGGAAATCAGCCATCTTGAATTCCGGCAATGAAATCTGTGGATGCAGACTGCAAAATATGCGGCCATCCCTTGGCAGGGTATTGCTTCCTGGTTTGAATTTCTGCTTTCTCTGGTTGCACGGTTTAAAAAGTCACCTTAGTTTTGGGGTTCTTAAGCTCTGGTCATACTGTTTGTGCCCATAATGCCCCACTCCTTGGTGCCAGCCAAAAGAAGGTGGGACTGAGGAGAGGAAAAGAGGCAAGCAAAGTTTCACTAGTTTAAATGTAAACTAGTAACTGCACTGAGACCAGCTTTCAATTTCCCAAGGTTGCTTCTAGAAAGCCCTTTTTAGCATAAGAAAATTGTCATCCTTCTGGGAGAAGTGCAGCGCATATCAGTGAAAAGAGTGATACTTTTGTATAATATTCCTACTGTAATGGAACCCAGGCTGGAAATAAGGAGGATGCCTCCTTCTGCTTCACTTTTCTGTTAATTGCAAATGGACAAAAGTTGCAAGTTGTGACGATCCCTCACCAATCAGCAATGGGAAATTAACTTTATCATTAACCTTGTCTGTGCCCTCACCAATTTAATTGGCATTGGCCCAGGTCCCAGACCTGAGGCCAAGAAGTACAGAGCAGAGCTTGGTCGGGTGATGCAATGAGAGCTACTTCTCTCCCCAGCCATCCTGGACTGGCTACATGTCGTCTTGATCCCTTGGCACAAAGTACAGGGTCTTTCCATGTCACCAGTGAGACTTTTAGCCAGTATAAATGAGCATAACATAACCAATGTCAATAAAATAGGTTTTGCAACCCTTAAGAGTCTAACCATAATTAATAAACTCTCCTTGAAAATTTTCTTTTTAGTTCCCTTAAAAAAAAAGTCTTTGTTACCCATCTCTTCACTGTGGGTAACCTCATTCTCTCCAAGTTCCAGCTGGAACCTGCATCACACATTGCTCAGTGTCCTAGTGCAAAAACATTCCCCATTCGCAGCACTAAATCCCCTGCACATGCTCCCAAAATATCTTCTGTGGTTCCTCAGGCCTAACTAAACAATGCAAAATCCTGATTCTCTGCATACCTCCCACAGCCATCCCAGCTGCTCCTGACACCTTTCCTTTCCCCTAGGCCCTCTTCACTCATCTGAAGTTACTCATCAGGAATCCCCTCCTCCATCACTTCTCTCCATTTTTTCTTTCATTGGACCACTTTTGGGGAGGTAGGAGAAAGAAGTTATTTTAAATAAAACCTTGTCAACTTCTTACTCTCACATTAGTTTTAAAACTTCCCATCGTAACAAGATTTGAGCAGATGCCTAAAGATACGCTCATTTCTGGATGTTCAAGTCATCCTAAAGCCTTCTGGCCTGGGCTGTGGGTTGCTTGATCCAACAAGGCCTTGCAGGCCCTGGGAATGACACCGTGGCCTCACGCTAATCCACATAACCTGTTTGGCCTTGAGAGCTTCTGAGCACGGGTCAAGGCAGTCTCCTTGCAGGGATCTGAGAGTCAACAAATGCTTCCCAGCAGACAAATCTGCTCTTGACAGCAGACTTGAACCCTGTGCAGATGCTGCCTTCGAGTCACATCTTCCCCATCTCCCTTTTACACTCTGTCCCCAAAAGTAGCTACCCTGAGGCGTTTGCTTTGAAAGGACATAATCATATTGTTCCCCCCTCATTATCCCTATTCCCAGCATCTGCACCTCATTGTACGGTCATCTCTTCCCATCATTCTTTTCTTAATTTAGTTTGGAAACTCTCTGGAGCAATGAGACATCATTATCTATTTTGTAAAGCGCCATTCAGAGCCGTAGCAGAGTGGCACACATACGTGATAGAAATCCTACCCTTCCATTTTCCTCCAAAAGAAATGCACAGCAGGTTAATGCTCGGTGCTCACTGTGCGGCACGTGCTGCTGGCTTTCCCCTACAACAGAGGCAAGAGCTCACCGGGCTTTGGTCTTCACAGAGTGCTGCAGGAGGCCTCCAGCTTTTCCTCTCCTGAATACCACATTCCCACAGAACGCATTTTAATGGTGATTTTTGGAGTGCCAGAGCAATGATGCTCAGTAAGAAGGTGATTTCACGACCTGCAGAGTCAGGAGCATGCAGGTTTCCCCTCTGGGTTTGGTAACATCCACAGGGTGCTCATGGCATTGTAACGTACTCAGTGCAGTTCCAGCACACACAGCTGAGCTCCAGTAGCACGTGTCAAGCTGCCTCACATTCCCCTGTATGTCCCTCCCCTATGGGCAACCCCACAGTTAAAGGCAAGGCAATTCCTTGGGCCAAAGGGAGGCAGAATTTTATGGGGTGAAAACCTATGACTGTCTTTGGAAAGTCATCATTTTCACCGCAGCTAACAGCACAGCCTGATGCTGGTTACAACAGGCAGTAAAACTGACACTGCTCTGGGAAGACAGAGAAACATCTAGCAGAATTACTGATACATCAGTTTTTTCCTCTATGCCCCTGTGAAAATGCATATATATTGTTAATGGTTGGATTCAATGATCTTAAATGATTCTATGAGTCTTCCTGGGGTCACCTATAGCTTACCCAAAGTAATGTGCTGAGAACTGGGCTAGATGTCAGATCCTCAAACTAGTTTTCCTGAGATACCCTGGAGAACTGCGAATTGGCCACTGGATGGTTACTGAAACAATTAATAATCTCCCTTCATTTTTAATAATGATAAAATATCTTTAATGGAGACCCAAAAAACCAGCACAGATGATACTGCCTGCAGCAATGACAAAAGTTCTTTACTTGTTGCTACGGATGTAGAGCACTGGGTACATCCCAACATTCCCCCGATATACAGTGAGGTGAGTAAGACTGTGTTCAGATCTGTGTAGAGTCACGGGCAGTGAGGGTAAAGTGCTGGACTGGGAGACAAGAGACCTGGGCTCTGAGGCCTGACCTAATACTGAACATCACCTAAACTTGGGTCCAATCCCCTCCCACGCCTGTGCTTCTATTTCTACCTTTGAGATTTTCTTTAAAATATATTCAGATTAAATTTTCTTTCTTAAATTTACATAGGACTGATACAAGCAGTGGGGACTCACCTCTGTGGGAGTGCAAATACAAGCAGTGGGGACTCACCTCTGTGCGAGTGCAACCAAGCAGGGGCACAATCGTATTACAAACCCCAGCATCCCTGGACTGGGCACTCTAGATGCAGCTGCACTGACCTCATAGGCAGATCACTTTCGGAGCGATTCCTGGTCTTGGGCACGAAACCCAGAAGAACCAGGAGATGCTGGGACCTTACCGACCTTGGCCGTGCTCAATCAAGCCACTCACTTGCTCGCCAAATTACAAGTGAAACATGGAAAGAGTTTAGCATTCAAGCTGTGTGACCTAGCTGTGAGGAGACAGGAATGATGTCAAGGTTTTGTGCATGAAGCGCCCATGACAAAACATTAGCTTAGGTCAGACACTACTGAAATGTAAAAGGGAGGATGACTGTCAGCCTCTAGACAACCAAAACAGGGAGCCACTGCCGTTTTATGCAGCAACACATGTAACAGCTGTCAAACAGAAACTTCCTTTTCTCAGATTTGTAAAACCACTGGCCTGGGTGGTAACTGGACTCCCACTACCAATACCTTTGGATTGGGAAGTAGCAGCTTGGGCCAGATAACGGCACCAGGAATCAGCGTGCCGAGATATGCCAACAGCCAGAGCATTTATGCTCGTTCCTGCTATTTAAATACAATTTGTGTTTAAAAACGAGGCCGTGCCCCTGGATTGCACCCGGCGGGACGGGCTGTACCTACACACAGGTGGGCAGCGCGCTCAGGCACACGCCGCCGGGGCGGCCGGTTCGCGCTGAGGGGAGCGGCAGCGCTCCCTCGGCACGGCGCGGTCCCGGCAGCAGCGGCGCGACGCCGGCAGGTGCCGGGGCTCATCGCGCGGGGCACCGCCGGGGCAGCCCAGGGCGGCTCCGGAGACGATGCCGGGCGGCCGGGGA
>VXAZ01004832.1:1148538-1173985 GCA_013399875.1 Gymnorhina tibicen
GGTCTTGCACAGGGGGCTGGGGACGTCCTTCTCCCGGCTCGGCCACTTCGTCGCCAGCCACCCGGTGTTCTTCGCCTCGGCGCCCGTGCTCATCTCCATCCTGCTGGGCGCCAGCTTCAGCCGCTACCAGGTGGAGGAGAGCGTGGAGCACCTCCTGGCCCCCACGCACAGCCTGGCCAAGATCGAGAGGAACCTGGTGGACAGCCTCTTCCCGGTGAACCGCTCCAAGCACCGGCTCTACTCCGACCTGCAGACTCCTGGGAGGTACGGCCGGGTGATCATCACCTCCTTCCGCAAGGCCAACATGCTGGACCAGCACCACACCGATCTCATCCTCAAGGTAACCCCGGCGGGTCCCCCGGCCCCGAGCACCGCCACCCCGCCTGGCCCGGCGCCCGCTCCCCGCACCTGCCCGCCGGCACGGACCCACCCGCGCATGCCGTGCTCTGCCCGCCCGGCACGGGCGCTGCCACCGCAGCTCCCCGGTCACCTCCCTGCAACAGTTGGGACGCCAGCCCGCCGCGGGGAGCCGGCACCGCGCTCCCCGCCAGCGCCGCGGGCTCCGCTCTCTTCCTCCTCCTTTATTTTTTTTTTTCCCCCATCTTTTTCTTTTTTCCCCGTTTTGCTTTTATTTGCTCTGGGTGAGCGAGAAGGGCAGTCTGGCTTGCTTAAATAATTTTTTCGGTGTCTCTCTACTCGCGTGGCAGTTGTGCTCCCGAGTTAAGGCGTCTCGGGCTTTGATAAACTCAAACTTCAAAAACAGTTAGGTACCAGTCTGTCAGGCTGCCGAGAATGTTTTTGGGGGCTGCTCCTGTGTCTGGGCTGCACTTCTGCGTGGAGAGGAGTAGCACAAAACCTTCTTCTCACTGCTCATCAAGGCAAATGACATAACTCAGCAGCTTATTTTTAGTGGGTAGTGGTTTTTTCCCTTCCACTCCCAGCCCACCGCCACCGGTTTCATAGATGAAGAGAAAATCCAGCCCAGCTATAGACTGCGGGCATGGTGCAGCCTGTGCTGCCGGTTCAAGTTAGAGCGGGCAGCATCTTCCCACTTGAGCAGCACGGAGTGTGCGAGTCATAATGTGACAGGACATCTCACCATACTATATATCATAACATGTCGGAAACCTGTGTTTCTTGAAGCTGGTGCTCTAGTTCGTACCCCAGTAGTTTTGAACAATCTTGGAAAGAAAAATAAGGAGGATAGATGTAAAAACTGAGTGTTAAGAGGGTCAAGTTCATTCCAGAAAAAGGAAGGGAACATTTGGAAATAACCAGAGGTGTGGCTAGCTCAATCCTGCACATTTTTGCTGTTGCCTTGTGGAAGCCCAAAAGATTTCAGCATTGCTTTTTTTTTTCCCTGAATGTCAAATGGTCAGCCCATATGAAAGCCAGTGTTAATTATTCTTAATCGCTTCGAGGAGTGTCTCTTCTAAAATGAAAAAACAGATGCAAACACCTATTGTAAGAGACTTCAGGGAGACCTCCCTCTTTACTGAACAATGAAATAACTGTTACACTGAATTTATTTATATTTTATTTCCACTGTAGGCACATACAGAACTGTGGTACAGAGCCACTCAGTATTTTCTGTTTTCCTTTTGACATATTACCCAACAGTAATGAGCAAATGTTTAATGAGTGTCAACTCACTAAGTACAGTAACAGCAATGTTACTGGCAAATGAGAAAACTCCAGAGAAACTATTGTCATTCCTTCATTTTCTTGTACTGTGAATTGCATTTGCATCCAGTATGTGCACATTTACTCAGTCATAGGATAATAATGATAATGGGTTTTTTCTCTGTACTGCTTTCTCTAGAGATCTGTAGTTTTATCAATAGCAGAGTGACACACAAATAAATGGTACTCAGAATCTTTCCGCAAGCAAACTTCTGCATAAGATTTATCGTGTCAGCAAAAGAGGTATAACTTAGAAAGTTCTGTCAGTATTTAACACAGCCTCATTTTTAATAGACAGAATTCACTAACAAAATTATTATTTTTCTTTTAGTGAGGTAATGAACACCATTGCCATTTGATTGTTTAGACATTGTCAGGCATATCTGATGCATTATTTCCAACTCTTTACTTATCTACTTAATTCCAGTATGCTTTGTGTAGAACAGATTAAGTGCCTTGTCCTCATTATGTTTCTGTTTGTGGGCAAAAGCAGGCTCTGGCAGCTGCCTGTCCAGCCTTGTGGATGGCCCCATGGGTCAAAGAACATCAAAACAGGAGGGAGTGCTCCTAGCTCCCAATATTTTTATATCTGTGGTGATGCAGGGCTACATCATTTTGTGTTAAAAGGGTCCACCAAGGGAAGGAGAAGGAAAAAGGTGGTCATCAAGGTTTTCCTATACACATTCAGTTGCATGAAAGGAAGAAGGGAGCAAGGGCAACCCCACCTGCAGTCCACAGCCAACCCACTCAAAGGACTACACTTGTAAATAAGTGTCCTGGGTGAAACCATAGAGTAAATCCTACTCACATTTCTGAAGCTGCCATGTAGGCACAGTCAGGGCAGAGAACCTACACAGCAGCTTTTGCTTACTTTTTTTTTTCTGGAGGATGACCTCCCCAAGGGAGAGGTTTTGCTTTAGAGTAAGTGTCAGGTTGGATGCTGGCTCCTCCCACATGGCTGTTGCTGCATCTCCACCCACAAGCAGGAGGATGGGAGACACAGGAGGATGGTTGCCCCAGGCAGATGCTGGCTCCTCTTGGAGCACATCTTCTTGGTTTCCTTACCTGCCATATCCCAGTTCATCTGCCAAAGAGGGAGAAGAATGAGCCTTGAGCAGCTAAAGCTTCCCTAGTCATGTGCCAAGGGAAGGAGATTTCCCCTGATGTAGGCAGAGGAAGAAGTCAGCTTCTGTTATTGTCCCTTAGTAAAGGGATACGAAGTTTTGGGCTCTGAGCGATTGAAACTGAAACATAGATGGTACTGTCAAAAGTTAATCAGTCTAACATCCAAATCAATTCATTATTCAATGAAATACCTCTTGTGGTGACGTCTCTAGAACACTCTGGTTAGCTTAGTGCGGTTCCTCTGGGCACGTTATCAGCCTGAGCAAGTCACCATTGCCAGTACTGCACGATACCTTGTTGCTGGCTGGGAAGGGATTCTGGGCAGGGCTCAGCCTCAGAACTGTCTCATCCCAGGACTCAGGCAGCACTGTCAGAGCAGGAGCTGCTGAAGGGCTCCCGCTGTCAGCGCACATCTGCCAGCGCGATGCTGGCTGCTCCCAGGACAGCCCCAGGTCTTGCTGGACGCACAAGCTGCTCCACACAGGGTCGCTCCTCATTAGCAGAGAGGTGTGTGGCTGCCTTATAGAATAGCTTTGATTTGGAGATGATACTGAGTACTCTTTCATTTCTTATTTTTGTGTAAATCTCTATCCATAGTTGTCATAGCTCCCCATAAGTGCTTATACCATTCTAGGCCTGCCATCCCAACATTGCATTTCCAGCTGCCATAGTCACTTGCAGAAGGGAGAAATCTAAACATATCCTCAATCTCTGGTCTTGAATAGGTGTTCCAATAAAAAGCCTTGGTAGAATCTCAGATATGGAAGAGATGCATCCTGAGATATCGTGGGAGGACAATAATGAAATTTTACTTGCTGCAGTACCTGCTCCATAGCTGAGCATAGGGAACTGGCATCCTGTGCTATTGGTGTACGGGATGTTTCTTCCTCAAGATTTGTCTTTCGAGAGAGAGAGGTAGGAGGTAAAAACACCTAAGTGAAGTGTGCTTTTACCTCTGTATTTCCAATAAGTGCTTAGAAAAGCAAAATAATTGGGATATTTGTTGTGGACCATCATGCAGAGGTTCAGATGATTTTATAAAGTCTGTAGAAATTGTCTAAGAAAACCTGGAGTCCCACCTAAAAATAGTGTTAGAACAGCCCCCCTACCTTTTCATGGTGATATTTTCACTTGCAGCAAGAGACTTAGGTTAAAGTCATACAGACTCACTGGGAATACAGACCTAGACAGATTTCTGAACCTCAGAAAATATGTTATAATTTGAGACAGCAATCATTTTGAGTCTGTTTATTCCCGTATGCTTACAGTGAGTTAACTGCATTGTACTAAAGACTTTTTTAAATTAAATATTTTCCTTTTTTTGCAGAAAAATATTCTCTCTTCCATTTCCATTACTGTGTTTATAACAATAACACAGTACTAATATTTTTGTGGCAAAAACTCTACTTAAGATATCAAGATATAAAGATGAAAAGGGATTGAAATGTAACATGCCTTACTGAAGGGGATTGTATTTGCAGTTTGCTTCTGTAAAAATCTGTAGATGACGGGTTTTTTTCTTAAAGAAACCTTTACTAACTACAAATTTTTAGAAGTGCTTATACATTGCTCCTCTCATATAAACTGGCCATTAATTAATCTAGATAACTGACTAAATATGTATTTGTACACACAAACAAAGTAAAATCAGGAATTTCTGTTTAAGGACACATTTATTTAAGAACTTCATGACTTCTGATTACTGCAGAACAAAACAGTTTAGCTTCAAAATCTTGCAGACCTCATACTTGTTAGAGTTTTATTTCCTCTCTCTGCTCCTTAATTATTCTGTTCCTGTTAACGTGTGTGTTGGCACGTTCTGTCTACGGTCCTCACGTATTTCCTCACTTACTTTGTACATGTGAGGAAATTCGTGGAGGAAACAACCGTGTTTAGAAATAACCACGTTCCCTTGTCCGTGGTATTCCCAATTGCTCTGCTGTACAAACATGGCACACTTAAACCATTATTTCCAAAGTCACTGGAAGTGGGTTGTGGTTGTTCCGCGGAGCCAAAAGCTGGGTCTGTTGTGATCCTGAGTAACGCAAGGTACCCCTTTCTTAGAAACTTTTGGCTACTTCTGAATGCCTGGACACAGGCAGTCAGCTGTGGATCTAGCAGTGGACGTAGTAGGTCTCCACCTTCTCTGGGTAGCTCGGGCACTAAAAACACTTCTTGGGAAACAGTCAATAGAACATGCAGTGCATTCTGCTGAAAACGAAATAAAGGATGAAGTCATGTCTTTAGAGCAAGGCTGTAAGATGAGGGGAAGAGTCCTAATACAAGAAAAACAAGGGTGTGAAAGCAGCAGAAGTGCAAGCCTGTTGTCATAGCAGCACAATGCTGCAGGGCTAAAATGTATCTTATGCGAAAACAGATGAGAATTAAGATACGCAGGTAAGATCCGGGTACAGCCAGGGAAGAGGGAAGGTAAATAGCGCGATGCAAGGACAGTGTGGAAGCGTGTGCAGAAACCCCCCTGAGCTCCCGGTGTCAGCGGCAGCAGCTCCTCTGCGTGATTCCTGCAGGCAAGAGGGTTTGGTCTCTCCCGCAGGCACTGGTCAGCGCCTGGAGCAGAAGTCCTAAAGTTGCCTGTGCCTGGGAGGATGACCACATCCCACTGGTGCCCGCCACCCTCCTGCCCTGCTCCAGTAGCACCCGCCAGGACAGGGCCCCTCTGCTCTCTCTCCTTCTTCAGTCTGTGGTCTGATGCTCCCTACAACCCTGCGCTGCTGCCAGCCGAGCAGCCCGTGCTCAGAATGCCCAGCATCCTGTGTTGCCTTGCCTTTCTTGCCTTGGAAGGTCAAGCTTTTCTTCCCCTCTAACAAACGGAACACATGGAGGACAGGTGTTTTCTATAGGTGGCTGGGTATGTTGTGTGTGCTGGGGGCGTCACCCCTCAGGGAGAGCACACAAGTGGGCAGGGCAGGTGTCAGAAGCCAGGGACATCTGTGCATCACAGCCACCGAGGCCAGGCCACCCCCAGGCGGTGCCACAGGGCTCAGGGAGAGCTGCCGGGGCTCCCCGCTGACCACATTTGTACTTCCCAAAAGCTGTGACAAGGCCCTGCTTTTAAGTTGGGGTTTACAGCAGGAGAACCCCTCTCTCCTGTTGGAAGATAGAAGGAGGAGCCGAGTTGTTAATTAACACCGTGGGCTGTGAACTTGCAGCTATTAAGGTTTCCCTGCGGCGCAGAAGTGGTTGTTCCTCGGGCTTCTGCTGGAGGAGCCATTGGCAAGAGCCCCCTGAGTAGCAGTATAAGGATGGAAGGGTGTTCATGGAGGCATCTGAGGTGCATGAAGAAAGCCACCGGTGGTGGAACTGATGCAAGATCAGGCACAGGAGTGAAGTTTTACTGGTTTTAACCCGTCACAAAAAAATTATCTCGTTGCTGCACACCAGGCTGTGCAGAGAGGTTTCTGCTGCCCAGGTGTCCTGTCCTCCAGCAGCAGTCATCCCAAAAAACAGAATGGGCTTCTCTTGGTGGAACAAATTCAGGCAGATTTACAAGGTGATTGTCAGAATTAAGATGGTATTGATTAGAAAAGCTTCTCCACTTCAGGTTAGAGAAGAAAAATCATATCTAGTGATTTTCTGTAGCTACCAAGAAGACAGATGGAAATGTAAATGCACGCACATCTGCCGCTTCAAGCACTAATAGTTGTCCCTCAGTTGATGACTTGTAGTTTGAACAATTTTTAGATTTTATTTTTATGAAAATTGTTTGGAGAAAATATAAATCACTGTGTTTTGGACAGCTGAAAAAATTAGTTGCAAAAATAAATCCTGTGCATAATTAGTATCTTAGCATCTCTTCAGGAAACCTGATTGTAGGACTGAGAAAAAGAGCCAAGCTACTCATAGCGATCCTCACTGCTTGCTCTCCAGCTGTGACTTCTAATGTTTATCCCGAGCCATTAGGATCTGTTGGCTTCCTCCGTCGGCTGTGTGCGTGCTCTTCATCCCTTGCTAGGCTGGCATGGCCTGGAGGCCACTGCCCACCACCCCCTTTGAATGTCTGCCCTGCACCCACAGTCTCGGACGGGCAGCAGGGCACAGCCCTGGCCAGGGGCTCCCTTGCCCTCCCACTCTGCACCTTCTGATGAAAATGCACTCTTGAAAGTTTAATTCTGCCCATGTCTCACGAACCCACAGTGGGGTATTTTTGTAAATTAAGGCTGGAAGCTGTGCAAGTCTTTCCCCTCTCATAACCTTTTTACGTTTTGACTGAGGCCACCTCTTGACATGAATAAAAAAGTACACTGCAAAGGTGTGAAATGCCAGAGATTACTGAGATCATAGGAAAAGTGTAGAAATTTATTGCTATCCATTAAAGATATTTTCTCCTCTTCATTTTCCTTGGCACAAGTTACCTGTAAAAATCACTAAAAGAGTAAACCAGCTTCTCATAAAAATGAAGTGTATATTTAAAATTGTCTTCATCCTGCTTTCTAGTTTTTCAGTCTTGAACCCAAAACAGTGATAAAATTTTAAACAGTAATAGATAATGAGCTCAGAGCCTTCTCAGTCTTTCCTCCATGAGATCAGACATTTACTTTTTTTTTTTAATGAAAGCTGAGATTAAAAAAAAAATCACAATACTTCAGGCTCCAGGACTCACAGAAAAGACAGACTTGGTGAAAATGACAACAAAAAAATTCTAAGAGTGGCAACACTGAAGAGTGAAGCTAATGATGAATTTGAAGCATCAGACAGAGACTGCAAGACTAAATAAGGCAAATAATAGCAGCAACAACAAAGTAATATCGCTTTGCAAAGGTTATGCTCCTGAGAGTAAAACATGTCTGTGCCAGATCATTTGCAGAGCAGGAGGACATCCATATATCCAACTAGTTTTGTCTCATTGGCCATTCATCGACTGTATGTCAAGTACAAAGTACAGCCGAGTCCTTACGATGAGTGATGTCCCCTATAAACACCACATGTCACCACTCAGCAGCAAAACCAAACATGTTTTTGAGGTATATATGATAAGCAGGAGGTAGTTGTAAACATCCTTGTGATTAAAAATGGTGTCTGTGACTGGCCCAGCTTCCAAGAGAGTCAGGATGTGTTTTCATGAGCTGGGCATGGGAGCTTGTCAAAGACTGAAGGGTCCCACTGCGTGTTTCTGTCGCTGTCACTGTGGAGTGTCCCTGGGAGCAGAGCTGTGCCACCAGCAAGGTGAGACCCCAGGTGAGACACTGGTGGCTGGGTCCTCATCCCCTTTGCCCATAGATTTGATTGGGGTAGGAGATTATGTAATGTGAGTTTAAAGGATTTCTGGGATTGGACCGTTTTGCAGATGAATCAGCAGTTTCTAACCCATCCCTGCTGGGATGGGATCTGTTTCCTTCACAGGGAGGCTGCAGACTTCTTTGTTACCTGATTAAATTAACAAAATTCTGGTAATACCTGCTCACTTTTGAATTAAAGAAAGGATTTCTCACCAAAGCAAAGGCATACAAGTTTTTCTCACCCCTTCTTGTAGCTTTCTGCATCTTCTGCAGGGACTTAAGAATAAAAACAAGCTTTCCTTTCTGTCCTGACTAAGTACAACCCCTTTGCCTTCAGGCTCAGCTTTGATGCCACTGCTGAAAGTTGTGCCAAGCTCTGTACAGTGGATAGCTGTCCATAGAACCCAGTGTGGGGCTTGGCCATTCCAGGGCACCCAAACTGACCCTACTGTTTCCCGGCGCCTGTTTTCCTGTGCTGGTGGCAGAGGTAGGAGGACCGGCAAAAATAAAACAGCTTGAAGAACTTAGAGCCATGGCTCTCTGAGGCCCTGGGGCCAATGGCTTAGCCCAGGATAAGTGAAAGGATTTTTGCTTCGTGGCATCTCCTCCTGGGCCCACGGACAGAACCAGCTGGCAGGGCAGTGCGATTTCACCACCTCTCATCTGTCAGCTGTGCCACAGGCTTAAACATGGCTTGGTGTGAAGGTGTGAGACCAGTACAGCCCTCACCTGGAGGTATTTGCCAAAAGGGATTTGTCTCCTGGTTGAAGCCATCTTTCCTCTCTGTCTAAAATAAATAACCGAGTGAGCGTGGGACTTAAAGTAAGCAAAGACCAAGATGTTACCATTTGCAAATAACTAACGACTAAAGGAAAACACTGTTCTAGAAATCTCTAATGTGGTGCAGGACACACATAAAACACCATTTTCAGAAGGTAGAGGGGAAGTCCAAGGAATGGTCACTGTTTAAACAATGGTGAAAGGAAGAGGTGGAAGTTACTACTTCATGTCTGAACACTTTCAGGGACTGTGTGCCACCATGGTGAGGGAGCTTAGGTGGTGCTGTGCAATTCTCATGCTGCAGTGCTCTGGCATCTCAGCAGTAAACTGCTTTTTGGTTCCTTGCACTGTTAGCTAGCTGAAAAAGCTGGGAGTGATGAGCAAGCAGTGCATGTCTCCCTTCAAGAAAAACCATTCATTCAGCTTTTGTTATTCCTTTAAATTTCCCTTTCTCCTAATAGGATCAGTAAGGATAAGAACAGCTGGATAAGTGAGGAACTGGTAGTCCATCATTTGTCCCAGAACTAGGTGCCAGGTTTATTCTGAATATGGTTACTGGCTGTAACAACCCTCTGCACTGAGGAGTGCAATACGCATTAGCATATTGCTAATGTTCTCCCTATCACACAACAGCCTTTACCATCAGACTGAAGTTTCCTGGGGGACCTCCTGGTGTAACATAGGCAAGCCAAACTGCAGACTGTGCAATCCTTTGAACTCACAGGATGTGCCCTTGTAAGCTCTTGGAGCTTCTGTTTTCTGTGGAAACCAGTCACCCAGGGTTATGAGTGTGGGCTCTGGATGCGGGTGGAAAAATCTATGTGGCCGCAGCTGAATTCCCAGCATGGCAGCAGAAAGGAGAGTGCCATGGGACTGCAGCTCTCATCAGGGAAGAGGCAGCATCCTGTGGCTCACAGGCTGCCACAGGCAAGCAAAGGGAAAAAGGAGACAGAGCCTGCAGCCATGCTGCAGCACACCCCTGCCCTGCAGTGAGGCAGCAGAAGGCTTTCCTATCATCAAGTCTGAAAAAAGTGCAGATAAAGTGATGCGTTTGTCTTGAGAAGGAAAGTCTGGGTCAGGATTCCCAGTGCTGAATCTTTGGGCATGCTGGTGCAGTTCTCAGCATACTTTGTTGGGATGGAGGGAATAGCAAGTTTTCCTCTTTGGCTGCTTGCCGCCAATTTGAGACCAAACATTGTGGCCACTGGCAAAGCTCAGGATATATCTCATAGCTGCTCTAAACTGCACGAGCTTGCAGCCAGCTCTGGCGGCTGCTTAGCTGCCAGGATCTGCTAGGACACAGAACTGTCTGCCTGCTTCCCTCTCCCCCACTAAGCCCCATTGCTGAGAGGTGGGATGGGTAGGTCCTCCCCACGCAGCGCCCAGTCCAGCACAGCATGGCCTCGGAAGCACCAGGCCACCGCTGCAGAACAGGCTGCTCAGCCTGAAGTGATCATTTCCAAGAGGAAAGGAGTGTTTTAGGTATGACATTTAGCTTCTAGCCTTTCACTAAAGATGAAGTAATAGCTGTGATAGATGAGGTTATTTTATAGCCTAAATATTAAAAGAAAGAGCTTCAGATGTGGAAGGAAGCAAATGCTGCAGTGAGGCAGGGTGGGTAAATAGCAACACACACTGTTTGATGAAAGTTGCATGTCAGTTTAGTTTCTTCTGCATTGTGTCACTCCACAGACCCTCTCTGAAGGAGTTGCATTGTGAATCTAATAAAGGCAGGAAATTCCTTCTATTCCTCCTGGTTTCTCTCAGCTGTGCTTCTTTATGTGATGTCTTGTTTTATAGCTGTTGTCAATGAAAACCATTCAGTAGCTCCCACTACAAAAAAATTAAAATCAGATATCTGTCTTTGATCCGGTAAATGAGGGAATTTTTGCCAAACTGTAGTGATGCACATTAGAATTTGTACCCCAAAACAACAGAGCTTTGCAACCCCAAACTGTAAAGACGGGAAGTATTCTCCATAGAGGTTAATTTCTTTGTCATGTTCCTACAAATCTTTTAATCTGTTTTGTTTTAGAAGAAAGTTGTGCAAAAGACCCTAATCTGTCGCACAGACAGTTACATTTGTTTTGCCACCACAATGAAAAATTTTGCTTCTCACCATGGCCAGGTATCGTGTTCTCACAGTACCGCGAAAAGATTTGTTAGTTCAATTCATTTCTCAAACTTATCTTTCTAATATCAGTATTGAACTGTTATTTCTGTAAAAAAAATTAAAACTACTCAAATGTGGAAAAATACACCCCCAAGCTGCTAAAGAAACAAGATGAGAATATAGGAATGCTGTAATCTTTGTCTATATGGTGTCACATTATCCTGGGGAATGGAGGCAACATAACTAAATTTATACCATCACAGATTGTGCAATGTAATCACAAAACAATCAGATTGATAGTACCATATAAATGATGGGGGGGTTGCTGCAAATAAAGTCACTATGACTGTTTAATTTCAGCAGATGCAGAAGGTTAGCCAGGATTATTAGGCATTTTTTCCATTGCCCCCAGATGAGTGTATGAGCTCTACTGCTCTCCTGTACACTATATTCTATTTCTTTAAACAGTGTTTATCATCAGAAAGAATGATACATGTTAGCAAACTCAATATTTTATTTTTGAAAAACATTGTAACCCCGGACTATTACTGCTATTCTCTTGCCATATGTTAAATTTCTTGTTTCTTCTATGTTGCCTAAAATGGATTCAGAAAAGGTTGCAGGAGTTTTCTATATTTTTTCAAGAAATGGTAATTTTTTCTGCCTTTCTGATGCTCAAAAATAACTGAATGTTTTTGGAGTCAGAGCTCAGGCATGGCAAATTACAGAAGGATGAGAAACAACTTAAAAAGGAGGGTGCACTAAGAGCTGCTAGACCTAAGAATAACCTACAAAGCCTAAAGTTAGGGGACCCCCACTAATTAACAGAACCTCTCAGAGGGAGCAAGAGAAAACCAATGTCCGTCTCTGCCATTGCTTCCTGCTCTCACACTACTGAGGATCTGATGGGGGAAGGAGGGAGAAAAGAGGACAAAGCAGATATTGCCAGCTATTTTTTCCCTGCTGTGCCAGCAGTCTCTATACGTAGGACATGCAGCTGTGGCCTGTCCTTTACTCTGAGCGAGTGCTGGTCCCCTGCACTGCCAGGCTGCCGGCGAATCCTGCATGGGTGGCACACCTGGTCATGGGGCTCTTCTGCCTTCTGTACCTCAAGTTGATCTCTTGAGAGAGTAATTGGGCAATCCTGAGCATGACAGTGTCTCTGGACATGGTTGGGCTGTAGCTGGACCTGTTGAGTTTGCTTATTTAGAGAGGCCAATCAGCAGATGCACGTGGCACGTATGCAAATCACATTATGCCAGAGTTACCAGCTAAGTACATAGGGGAATAATACCACTGGTTTGATGCATGTTTCCTTTTTTTTTTCTGCAATGTGTGCTATTAATACCGCAGTCACCGGAACTTTTGTTGTTGTTGTTGCTTAGATCAAATAGAAAAGGGGCGGCAGTGAGGAGCTGCTGTCATTCTGGCTGCTGCTGTGCGAGATGAACTGATGAATAACGTGTGTGATTTCTCTTTCCCTTGTAGTTGCACTCTGCAGTGACCAGGATCCAAGTTCAAAGACCTGGTTTCAATTACACGTTTGCCCATATATGTATCCTGAACAATGACAAGACATGCATAGTGGACGACATAGTGCATGTACTGGAGGAATTAAAGGCTGCTCGTTCTTCTAATCGAACTAATTTTGCAATCACTTATCCGATTACTCACTTAAAGGATGGCAGGGAAGTGTATAATGGGCATCAGCTCGGTGGGGTTACTGTGCACAGCAAGGACCGGGTGAAGTCTGCGGAAGCCATTCAGCTCACCTACTACTTGCAGGCAATCAACTCCTTGAATGACATGGTGGCAGAAAAGTGGGAATCCATTTTTTGTGACACTGTTGAACTTTTCCAGAAATCCAACAGGAAAATCAAAATGTATCCTTTCACTTCTTCTTCGCTGAAGGAGGATTTCCAGAAGACGAGCAGGGTGTCAGAACGCTACCTGATCACAAGCTTGGTTCTTGTGGTCACCTTGGCCATTCTCTGCTGCTCCATGCAGGATTGTGTCCGCAGCAAACCCTGGCTTGGCCTGCTGGGATTGCTGACAGTGACCCTTGCCACCCTGACTGCAGCTGGGATCATCAATCTCACTGGTGGGAAATACAATTCCACCTTCCTGGGAATCCCCTTCATCATGTTAGGTAACTATCTCCTCTCTCTCTTTTGTGTGTTTGTGCCTCCCTGACGCATTTCCCGGTAAGCAGAGAAGCATCACTGCATGGTTCCTGTTGTCTCATCCCTGCCGCACTGCCCCATGCCAAATCCACACTGCCTCTTTTCCTAAACAGTTTTTTTTGGTGCCTGGATGTTAGAATCATGCCTGGGGCTCCAGTATGGCGTAGCACAATGCCGTGGGATGTGGAGCCTGTGCAGTAGCAAGGAACAAGGATGTGCAAATGCTGTGCCTTTTGCAGAGAGGGAGCGCAGCTGCTGCTTCTCTGTGGATCTTTGATTCTGGTTTTGGAGGGAGACCTTTGCAGTGGTCCCCGTGCAACACTGAGAGCGTCAGCTGTGCTGGCAAATCAAAGTGCTGCCCATGTTGGGCATTTAGGGAGTGCTGGCTCCTTCGGAGACCAGAGCGGTGCTGTTCTGGCTTCGCAGGCACCTGCCTGTGGGATAAGAGCGGTGGTTGGTTCTGGGTTGCATTTCTCCCGAAGTCCCTGTGTTGGCTGAGCAAGCATAGGGAGGGTTTCACAGCCCTGGGGGAGAGAGCTTTGGCACCCCTGGCCAGGGATGGACCTGCAAGCCCAGCACCGGCACATCCTGCGGCAGAGGGTTATGGAGGGAAGCGGCACTGGCTGCTCCCTGGCTTCTGTGCCAGCAGAGACATCTTTATCTCCCTGGGTTTTGTACCGCCTTCACTCACTGTGGAGTATGGAGTGGTTTCCATTTGTTTTGTTTTGTTTTGTTTTCCTTGAGGGTAGGAAGGTAGAGGACAGAAGTGTGGTCATCCTGCTCCCAACCCAAAGTCAGAGCCCTCTCCTGCTGGCACCAGGGCGTTTGTGGGAATGCTAAATATTGTACACAGAGAGGCAGGAGGACTCCGCGGGAGATGAAACGAGAGCGCTGGAGAGTTCACAGCCTCTTTGTTTGTGTTTGGTTCATAACCAGTGTGAAAAGCTTTGTGCACTGTAGGTGTTTAATATGTCCTTGTTCACGCCATTATTCATTTGTGGAGAATAATACATGCATTGATTTGATCACATCTTCCCTGGCTGAAAATCGGTGTTAAGTAATACTTCAGGTTTCAAGTGTAAGAGTGTCTCCACTGACTTAGTCACATCATGTAGCGATACGGCACGTTTTGAGCACAGCTATTTTTATATCCAGCACCAGGTTCCTGTGCTGTGCCGGTACTGTAGTGCTGTAGCACTGTGGTATTGTTGCACTTTAATTAAAGACTATGCTTCAGTGCATCACACTACCAGTTAACATACGGAATATATTCAGTGACAAACAGAATTCAGCTACATTACATCAGCTGTCATTTTCAGATGACATCCATGAAAATTAAACTACATTGTAATCTAGAGGAAATGCAGCACAAGAAAGTCAGAGTCAAAAGAAGGGTATCTTTTTGACCTGAGTCTCTGGTTTCTTTGGTGGGTTTTCATGCCTGTTCATGTGTTATAAAATTCAATTCCTCAAACTAAGTCACGTATATTAAGTGTAACTTTAGATAGGAGGAGATTTTCAGGTGTGTTACAAGAGTAGCAGAAAAGCAGTCTAAAGTCCAGACATATGAAGTGAAAGTACATGAGAAAAGTGACTCAAAAATATGAAATATTAGCTTTGTTTAGGGGTCAAATATCTGCTCACTGGGACAACCTTTCAGATCTTTAATTTACTAATAGTGACAATGCTGAGACTTGAAATCCTCAAAGACTTACAGATAATTATGGGAAGTTTCACATGTCTATTTTAGTGCTCCTTTCACTGCCAAGCTGTATAGTCAACTCTGCTTTTCTTTTCTTTTTCCTGGTTTTTTTTTTTTTTTGGTTTTGCTTGGTTGAAGTATTACATTCTTAAAAGGGCAGCTCAGCTCCCACTGTGAACAAGTCAAGATAGAGCAGCCAAGTTCATGTGTTCATATGAATCTTGCCCACTTCCCCAGCTGCATAAAATCTCCCAAGGGATGGGAATATCAACAGGTGAACAGAAGGCACTGAAGGCATTTTGGAGTTTTTAATGAGAACTGTTTTAAACTGGCAGATAGCTAGAAAGGCAGATTGGCCTTCTTTTTTTTCCTGAAGTACAACGGAAAGATTCAGCATGCATTTCAAAATGTATTTCATACCTAGATGTTATTTTACTTATAAAGGATGTTTTAAGTCAAGGCAACTGAAGGGTACAGATACGAAGAGCCCTCCATCATAGCCCGCTGAACTGCTTCCACTTAATTTCAGTGAGCGTCAGATTAGATCATAGATTAACTGACCTTTAGAAAGCTAAAGGATTTCTGGCTAACGATGTAGCCCTGTATCTGTTACTCATAATCTCATGGCTAAAAGCAAAAATGAGATAGAAAAAATGATTACACTGGACACGTTTCAGGCAAGGCCCCTTTACTGGCATACATCATTAATGAAGTTTCCCTGGTTTATAGCAGCTGAAGATTTTTAACTTTTCATCAGCATTGCGGAGGCGGGGGGGACACTCTCCAGACATCATTTGACACGGGATGAGATTACATCTTTCGTAACAGATAGTTTTCATCATGCACTTTGTCTCCTCTTTGGACCGCTTCCTCCTGTGTTTCACTGCACAACCACTACAGCATTTGCATCATGTCTAACCTGAGTTCCCCTTTTGCAACTTAGCTGTCATCCTTATTTATCCACTGCATCTGGAAAATAATTTATTTTCTTTTTCTTTGCATATTTGGGACCGCTCTCACTTGCCCAGTCCTCTTCCTTTTCATCCCAGCTTTCCTCAGACTGTGTTTACCAGACTTCCAGCACTCTTCCTACTTTTGACCATTCCACATCTTCTGTGGAGTGTGGTGCCTAAATCCAGACACAGGATTCAGACTGAGGCTTTCAGCAGCACGTAGAGTAGGAGGATGATTTTTCACATCTTGCATATGGCACTGCTGTTCATACATCGCCATATGTCATTCATTTTTTTCTCAGCAGTATGAAATGGTTGGCATTTGGTTGGTGGTACATGGTAATTCACAGATCCTTCATGTCGTTTTCTACCCTGTTTTCACAGTCATTTATTCCAAACAACACGTAGAAGTTTGCCCTTGTCCTTGCTGAATTATAGCTTGTTTATCTCACACCATTTCTCCTCAATAAGTTTATCTGGAGACGATCACTGCCCTTCCAAGATGTATTAGCTGGTCAGCAATGTTTTGCAGTTATCAAGCTTTTCATATCTTCAAGAATTACTTTCTGAATAGGTTGTCCAGTCACAAGCCCATTCTAAAAATATAGGCTGTGTGTCTGGAAAATAGTCTGATCAAAGCACTTTGTAATACTTCTTTCATTCATCCTGTTTTCTTTGACATCCCTTATTCATCAGCCATTTCCAAGAACAAACAAGCTACAGTGAAGGATACCAGCCTCTGTAGATGTTGAATCCTCAGCTTTTACACCAACAGGGAATTTAAAGTTACTAAATTCCCATGACTTACCAAATTACAGTCTTAAGCTCAGGCTGTATAAGTGTAGGCAGGAATATCTTTTGCCTACTCCACCTGTTAAACATGACATGCCAGTTTAAACACTTCATACTTTGGTTTTAATCATGGTAGTTTATTCTAATTTATTTTACTTTTTAATTAAGGCAGATTACTATAACCCAGCTTACAAAAGATGACTCTACATAGTCTGTCACTACTGTGACTATTTTTATGGTGTGGCAGGTTTCTTTTTCGCCCTCCCTGGTTTCTAACTCAATGGCAAAAACTGAAGCCAGGAGAGATGTTGCCAGAGACCCCCTTCCCCAGCAGATACTAAAAGAGTGAAGGTTCCCTTTGGTGACTGGAGGTCCAGCTGCGAGAGGCAGGCAAGCAGCCATGGCTGGGGCTGGCCTGAACCCCACCGAGGGGCTGTGGGGTGAGGCAGCAGAGGACAGGCTGGCTGCAGCCACTCTTTTCTCTGGGGTATCTTGTCAAGTCATACTGGGAACTGTTCTTCTCCAGCTATAGGTTTATACAGGTATTTCTAACCTGAAAGCGAAGCCTAAAACCTGGGCAAATTGGCAGGCTCCCACCATTCATCTGGACGTTGTTTGAATTAGCATATGTCTCTGTGGTTTTTAAAATTGCCATCCACATCTATCAGTGTGCACACAAGTAATTTAAGGACAAGTTTGCTCACATGTCTAGTTCTTTTGGAGTACTTTTGCTGAATTAGGGCTATTCATTTTTGACCATAGGAACCAAAAAAATAAATTCTACAACTTGGTTGGATTTAAAATAGCTGATTTATAGTGTCAGCTGAAAAATGGAATTAAAATTCTGATTTCCTGTTGCCTTCTTCATTAAAAACTACAGATGTTTGGTCTGGCACAGATGCTAATACATCCATCATAAGTTTCCCTTACACATTAAATGCTGTTTAAAAACTGCCAAACCTTTAAAAATACTGTTTTCCTCAAAAAACCACAGTGTTACCAAACAAATCATTGGACAACAACCAGCACTGTCTGAACAAGTTTTTGGCGTGACTTTTTTTCTTCCCAGAGGCAGAGTGGAACCTAGGCACTCAAAAGAAAATTGCAACATAGCCCTTTGCACTGCAAACTAGCAATGTGTTTGCTGTTCCTTCAGAAATGAATACAGCTTACTCGGGGAGAAGTGGCTCTCTTCAGCTGCCAAGTTCGTGAAAAGCATCGGCTGTGTGAAACCGCGGTGGAACGCCAGGCGCTGCCAGATATGGGCAGGGACGCGGGGCCAGCTCCGAGAGCTTATATTTAGCCCCCAATGCTGGCAGGGGAAAACCAGGTAGAAGTTATGAGAGAGGCTTGAGCTTGTAGCACACTGTAAAAGGAAATGATAGCCAGCAGTGTGTGAAACTCAGCAAAAACAGGGACAAATGCAAAACCCCTTCTTACCACCTCCCTCCGTCCTCCCCTTGCATCCCACCATGCAGCATACCCCTTCTGGGAAGAGAGAAAAGAAAAGCAGTCAACAGAGAGGTCCAGGGAGGGATGACTGGGATGGAGCAGGTGGAATTGTCAGGCAGGACTCAGGCAGGGTCCTCCTGAGGTTCAGTCCCAAGGGGAGGAAAGTCAGGGGGAGAAGGACACTCTTACAGGGCTCCATCTGGCAGGACAAAGCACAGGAGGTGCAGAGTGCTTTGGAAGGTACCTGGAGGAACCAGGATTCGTAGTGGCACCTCACAGATGCAGAGAAGTTCCAGTCGCTTCTTGGAAACACAAATTTGTTGGACACACACCTTCCACATGGCCTGCCACATGGAGGAGAGCTGTGCTGATGGAGGAGTGAGCTGACATACCTGTACAGGGGCTTTACAGATGCAAAAAACTGGAGCGCCAAAGATGGGATCTGGTGTCAGAGACAGTTGGGAAAGAAGGCTGGAAGGAAAAAGTTAGGCAACAGAAGAAGAGGGGAGGCAATGTGTTTGATGATAGGAGTGAAAAGTACAAGAGGGCAAGTGAGAGGATTGTTGAAGGTTAGAAACCTGAAGGCAACAGGCAACTAAACCAAGCAGGGCAGCTGACAGCCAGCACAAAAACCTGCGGGTGCTCAGGCCAGCACACACCAGTACATGAGGCTCACTGGAGCTGCACCTTGGTGCCGGTAAGGCACCTGGCCTGGCTGCTGCTTCGTTCTCTGGAAGAACATGCTGGTAGGGCGTTGCAACATATGCCAAATTTATACACCCAAAAAGCATTCATTATCCTCCCTATCAAGCATCCAAGTGTTTGCTATATTCAATAAAGCTGAAGAGTCAACATTGGTTACATATAGAGAGTTTCAAAGAGAGAACCAGCCCCTCCACAGGTCTCCCCAGTGCCCTTCAGTCCACACACAGAGGTAACACACACCCCCAAATGTTTGACTTTGTACAGTATTTTTCCACCAATTTTCCTGCTGTCAGTTAATAAAAATGTAAAGCTTACTGAGTCTGGTTTTCTATTCCCCAGCTAAGCTTTCTTACTTCACCTGTCCAACTGTCCCTCTGCTGTCTTTTCATGCTGGGAAGAAGCATGTCCTCCCTCAGCTGGCTGCCCCCACGTCCCTTTCTCCCATCTCATCCATCTCTTTTGCAATATCTGGCTGCCTCCTCCAGCAGGTCTCACCCATCTTCCTGCCCCAGGCCATGGCATCTCCTTCCTAAAGCCTGCTCAACTCTCAGCATCTTTTGGTGTCCCTAAGTTTCCTTCATCTTTTCTGCTGTTTTCCCCCTTTCTGACAACGTGTTCCCTCTGCCATTTTTGTTGGGTTTTCTTTAAATTTCTCCTCTCTTCATCCTCCCCTCTCCTCAGCCACAGCTGGGCCTATTGCTCCTACCATTTTCCCTGTATTCTTCCATAACTTCCTTGGCTCTCAGCTAGGTCTCCACTATACCCTGCAGTTGTATCTCAGCTGCTTCAGATTTCCCAGTGATTTCCACCATTCATCCTTTCCTTTTTTCACACTGCCAAAGCACTTCAAGAGTGCCCTGGAAGTACACTTGGTTTTTTGTCACTCCATCTGCTCAGCTTTCCCAGTTCAACCCTGCGCAGCTCAGTTACAGTCCTAAAGCATTTTGTGGTTTGTTCCTTTCATCCCTCTTCAAAGAAACAAATAAAATTATCTGGTTTTATCTACCCTGAGCAGACAGAATCCCAGGCATGTCACTTTGCTCATCATGCCTTTTTCCTCTCCCTTTTCTGTCCTCAGTCCCTCAGTCTCTTCTGACATCTCTAAGCGGCCATGCATTTTCTGCAGTCCTTCAAGCATCACCTGGCATTTCTATTCCTCATGGAGAAGAGGGGTAAGAGCAGAAGTAGGTTCCCAGGCCTCCCCTTCTCATCAATGTACCAATTAGTCCTCTCAGCAAAGTCAGCGTTTTCCACCCAAAGTAGAGCTGATTAATCACCTCCTTCACCTGCTGGTCTTCCTCACTCCAGCTCTCCTCCTGAAGGATGTTGTCCCAAGCCCCTTAAGGAACCCAAACACTGAAGCCACTATTGTGTGGGAAGGAAACAGGCTTGAAAATGGTGGCAAATGGTGGACAAATGGTGACAGACTGTTTTAGACACCAGCCCTTTCCTGAGCAGTGCAAAAGCAGCAAGTAGAGCTTGCAGCTGGCACACATGACACACAGCCAACATGGTGTCCAAGTTCCCCCCTCACCACCACAAAGCCCAGTAAAATCCCTGCACACGTATGTGCTTCTTGGCTTCCGAAGACTGCTGATGACTCAGATAATTTACAATGTTTTTTGGGAAAGAGGAGCTCTATCCATAGGAAGTCAGTCCAGAGAACATCTTAATATTGAAACCCAGTGCTGTACAGTCATTGAATAAGATCAGCCATTTCCTCTTGATTGGTGGTGCTCCAATAAACACTTGTGAGAAGTGTGTTACAGGTGATGCAGCGTGTTCAGTGAGCATTCACTTCTGCAAAGAGTGACAGCTGTTACAGTTTTACTGTCTGCGTTCTTTTAACTGCGGGGAAGTCGGTGCATGCAAGGGCTCAATGGAGGCCTTTGTCACAGGTGACCTGAACAGTCACAGCTACCAAGAGTTTGGCACTGACGTCCTGATTTTCTTCAAGTAGTCAAGTCCCTCAAGAGAAACTTTCACATAGATGAGAATATACTGGAAGTTCAGAGGTTTAAGAAAGGAATCCTTTCTTTATATCTACTTGTGGGAAGTATATATATATGTATATATATGTTTGTGGTACACTTTGCATACTGGGCCTCAGTGGTCAGCAAAGACCTGGGGAATGTCAGCAGGAACTGATGTGACTTCATTTTAGGTCTGTCTGTGAGAGAGATGGTGCACATTGTGAGCTTCAAATAAATGACAGCCCCCAAATAGGGAATAGCCTAGAGGCTTGTGTGCACAGAGGGGACCAGTCATTTTCAGGTCATGAAATCTCTGGCGGAGAATGATTTAATCCAGAGGTGGATTAAATTAAACTGGAATAAGTCTGGATGCTTTGTGAAAAGCCCAAGTTGAGTTCCAAACTCGTAATACTTTTTATTTCTTTTTCTCTTTTTTTTTTTTCAGTAAAAATAGGTTGGATGTGCTTAAACTGAATTTTTTGCAACTTTCTGAACATTGTGTTTCATATATGGGTGATCTATATATTATGAGTAAGAGTACTGACAAACATCACTTAAACAGGAGAATTTAAGTGTATGCCTGAGATGTTGTGGTTGTAGCTTTCTCACCAGAAAAGGGGAAACTTGAAGTGTGGTACTCAAATCCATATTCCACTGGCCCATATTGCACTGGGACAACACTCCCAGAAGCAAATGATATTTTAGCTTGTGGCCTTAAAAATTTAAAGCAGATTTAAAACATGTTTGCCCCAGATATACCCACTATGTCTTACTCCATCTCCAAGAGGTTTGCTGTATGTCACTTTGCTGTTCTGTAACATGGTAAACATGAACTTTGCACAGGTGATTGCAGGAGGCTCTCACTTTTAAGTGCTTCTTTTACACAGCATGCATAATAATCTGTCCAAAAATCACTTAATGATGAAAATCAGTTTTCAGTTTTGTCTGCTGATATAAGTTGTGGCATGTCATAGGTGAGATGTGCCTGGGTTTCTTAACATACTAACTCCACATCTGACCGCCTCCTCGGCTAGTGAGGCTTGAGGTACATGCACCATGGGGAAATTCATCTTGCCAGCCACATCTGTCATTCCTTTACTGTCCTGGCGTGGCGCTCTCCCATCCTGTACAGCTACCCTGGTGCACAGGGTGGTCCTGGCTCCCCACACACCCTGGGGTCTGCACCCCATGCCAGCAGCAGTGGCGAGCAGACCCCCAGTCATCCTCCACGCGGCTTTCTCCCTGTCTCTTCAAATAACACCTTAAACAGGGCACTCTGCTTCCTGGGGGATTTTCTGATGTTTCTGAGCTAAAGAGGATGAAGAGGCATTCCTGGAAGGACTTTGGGGCAGGGAGACCCTTTGGACGCCAGACAGAGTCAGGTGCTCCCCTGGTGTTTGCTCCAGAAGCACAGACTTGCATGTACGGCGCAGGTTTGACTCAAATGCTTTCGGTTCGGATCTGCACAAGGTCTGGGGCATCACTAGATAAGCAAGCCATGCAGACATAAATATTCCAGCAGCTAAAACCAAATTTTGCTAACACACAGCTCCTTCTGTTGCACTGAAAGAAATATGACTTTTAACTTTTGCCAGGTCTTTTGTGAAACAGAGGAAAGCAAGTGACGCATTTAAACAGAGCAGACAGCATGCTATTTAAATGCCAAGCAAGCCTTTACTGATTTTTAAGTGGAATTAAATGTTCTCTTAATATATAAAAGTAGATTTTTAACTATAACTTAGTTTGCTTATAAAAATATAAGATATTTTGATAATATCAAGTTTTCTCTCAAATGTATCTGTTTTTAAAATGTGTTTATCTGACATTCTTGCTATCACTGTAACAACAAAATCTCAAATATTACATTGTTTCAAAAGTAAAAAAGGATTATACAATAAAAACATCCATCATTCTCCCAAAACATAAATCAATAATTTTCTTTTATTGAAATCAATGGGACTATTCAGGATTAACCACGTAAATGCTGAATTGCACGTATAATCATTATAATAGGAGGCTGTTAATTTAAACAGAATTTGGTATGCTTTAAAAAATAATTTGAAAATGCAATATTAAATAGTAAGATTTTTTTCTTAGTGAATAGCTTTAAAATACACATATTCCAAAAATAAAAAGTGGTGAACCTTGTTACCACCATTGCTGATTAGGGATTGTGGTGAAGTCTAGGACTATGAATACCAAGGCATTGTTTAATTCTACTTAATTAAAATACTTCTCTTGCTCTTTGTTTCTTTTCCTCTTATATAGGTAGAAAAATTACAAAATGCTTATGTGTGTCTTGTGTATGTGTATGTATTTCTTCAAAGCTAGGGATTTATATGTAGAACGATTTTCATTTCAATAGTAGTACGTAGATCATGATTTTAAAATTAGCTTGTGACTTGTACCATTTTCTGAAACATTGGCTCATTGTTGTTTGTTTGCCACAATTAACAATACTACTGGGGAGTTTATAGTTGGGGTGCACTATGTACCCCAAGCATTGCTGACTGTGTCCCCACAATTTAGGGTGAGACCAAGGGGGTGATTTCTTTTTGTCCATGCCTGCTTTGTGCAAATGTGTACTTTTTAGTATAGGTCCGAAAGGGCTATGCCTGACCAAAACAGACTGTTTCACAGGAGAACAGAGAGTTGATTGGGTACTCCTTTTCCAAAAGCTCAGTTTAAAAATGTAGGATATTATGGCAGACATTCATTGCCAGAAGACTGGGATCTAAATTACTCCGGTGCAGCAGATCTGTACGAGTCTCATGAGGAACCTACTCCCCTTTTGTGCTTGGGAGTGCTGCACAAGACCTAAATGAGGCATCAACCTTGTGCTGGATTTCCAGACACACCCCATTTTCCTGACTGTGCATTAAGCAATTTGAGTGCAGGCTTAATGGCCCGGAGAGTCTCTTTCAGCAGGATCTGTGACTGAAAATACCATTGTGTCTCCCAGCATGAAGCACTGAGCACCAGTTGAAGACGTCTTCTCTGCGCGCACCAACCAAGTCAGTATGTGCTGCACGGGGACACTTTTTCTTCATGGTGCGTTTCTGTGGGCACAGCCGCCCACAGCTGTGAAGCACAGCAGATTCTGAGAGCATATTATTAAACATTTTGGTTTCTCTTATTTTGTTGCCAAGTAGATACGGCACAAAACACAACTTTCTTTCCAGAGACTGAGGCAGATTTTAATCTGGTGTGAATGCAACAAGACACTGTGTTTTTGATGCTGGTAGTAAGTTGAGGAATACTTGGGCATGCCTGGGGCTTTCTGACTGGGATGGCCAGTGCTGTTGTAAATAGGTTTGGAGAGATCAGCCTGACACTTGAGAGTGAATGGCTAATAATCAAATGTAAAGCAAAACCAGAAATTGATCAAATAGTTTCATGCCTAGGTGCTTAACAGGCTCACCTACCTAATTTCAGTATGTTTCTCTCTTGGGAAGATCCCAAGTCAGATGCTAGTACCTGCAGCCATAGTACATCTTAGGTGATACATGTGTAAAATTTAGTAGCCTTTAAAACAATAATTGCAAATACTGAATCTATCCAACAGTACTGTCATCATGTTTTTGAGGTATGTTGTCATACCTGTAGTTCAGTTACAGTACATGTAGAGTCTGTGTGACAGGAGGTAAATAAAGCACTGTAATATGTACAGCCTATGCTTATACCAGTACATCTCCTCCCATGTTGCTCTTCATGTGTCCTGAATCCATGTACCATGCCTGCACATAGCATTCAGGCTTACTTGGCCTTTGAACCTGTGCTTGGAGGTGTGAAATGAGGTCAGGCTGCACTTGTGTGGCTGGGACTTCAATCACTTTGCCAAAGAGGAGGCATTTAAGACTATTCAACTGTCCACAGCCTGCAGTCCCCTGGTCACAATTCCCCTGAGATGAACACTGCTGCCTGGAAACACAATTGTTTAGATGAGTACCTTACAGGATGTTAGTATCCTCTAGGATTTTACTCTACACTGTGAACTGGGCTCCTGACGCTGCCGGTCGCCCACAAGTGAGGGGGCGCACTGTCCTTCCTGCAGACGTCAGGGTAGGCAAGACCAGGGCAGCTGCTGGCGTTGCTGCGGCAACGCTGGTTCACCAAAGGTGGTCCAGGTGAGACCACAGATCTTCTGTGCATGTGTCCCGAGATAAAGGACTAGGAGGGGTCTCTCGTGTGGCTTCCAACCAACTTTATTGCTGGAGGATCCAGGAACGAAAGACGAGAGATCACCAATTACACTTGGTTTTATATGGGGGGCGGAGAGAGGCAGAGAAGGGGAAACAAACAATGGGGTACAGTAAAAGGGGACACTAACAACAACCAATGGGGGTAAAGTAGAGGTGGGAATTAGAACAAGGAACTAATGGGGTGGAGAACTGGGGAGAACTTTCTAGAGGGAGGTGGTGGCCTTAAGCCTCAGTGCCGCCCTCGGATCCGCCCCCAGGGCAGTCCTCGGAATCTTGGTACTCATACCATTGGAGGGCCAGGGCTTGAGTGGCGTTATGCTGCCTCAGCCTATCAGGGGACCGGGCCACTGCAACATCTCCCCCATTTTTGTTTAAAAAAGAGCTCAAAATAAACTGCTTAAAGCAACCGAGGGATACAGAGAGGAGGAAAGTAATGAAGATCACCCACAGTAAAGTTGTTACGATAGACCCTATCCACCCTGAGAGTCCCCAGCCGGCAAATATTCCCTCTAACCAGTCCTCTCCTTGTTGGAGCTGATGGACTTGC
>VXAZ01004833.1:7591-17958 GCA_013399875.1 Gymnorhina tibicen
TGGGATTTAAGGCCCCTTCCAACCCAAACCAGTCTGGAGTTCTGTGAGTGGGTAGATGCTGAATGCAGGGGCTGCTCTTATTTGGGCCATTTATTGAGGAATCCAGGGCTCTGTGGAATGAGACGTCTGAGACTCTGCTGTGGGAAATCTGGGCTGGAGCTGGGGAGGAAACCCAGTCTGGCTGGGGGAATGGGGGGTGTGGGGAGCGTGTTGGGCCACTGGAGCCACCACTGTGACAGGGCTCCAGCGGTGACAGCCTCAGTGGTGGGGCTGTGACTGCCAGAGGGTCTCCAGGTCAGACAGAGAAGTTCCCTTAACGTATTTAAATCGTTGTACGGATGATCTCACCCCATTATTTTTCAAGGAGCTTCTCAGTTCGCTCTATTTAACTTTATAATTCGGAGAAATGAAACCATTTCCCCATCTCACTCGTACTGAGGGAGCAAAGCTGCAGCTGGGTGGCACTGAAGCAGCTCCTGATGTGTGCCAGGGCACTGGGAGGACCCAAAATGAGAACAGGAGGAGGTCTGGAGGTGTCTGTCAGGACAGCTGAGGGTGTGTGTGGGTGGGATGTGCCTGCCTGGGCCCTCTCTGCTGTTCAAAGGGGGTTTGTTCTCCAAGCAGGAGCTCTGCCCGAGCACCCTGCACAGCTTTGTCATTGCAGAGAGGGTAAAAGCCACCCCCTCACACCTATAACAAGCTTTACTCCTGTATTCTTTCACCAGGGAGCCTGGAAGTTGCCCTTGCAGCAGCAGAGTGGGCAACTTGGGCACAGCAAATGAATGAAACATAATTCTGGGGAAGGCCTGACAAAACAAGATATCCCTTCCTATCAAATGGCTTCGAGGTTGCAGCTTGCTGTGCTGCTTTTTTTATGAATCACTTCATCCTTTATTCAGAAACTTTATTTCCTTCTACTGTCATGGAGCCCCAGGCTGGTTTGGGTTGGAAGGGGCCTTAAAGCTCATCTCATTCCGTGAGCAGGGCGGGGGCACCTTGCACTATCCCAGGTTGCTCCGAGCTCCGCCCAGCCTGGCCTCAAACACTTCCAGGCATGGGGCAGCCACAACTTCTCCGGGCAACCTGAGCCGGGATTGTTCATCCAGACTTTTGCCTGACCCAGGTGGCCGTGCAGAATTTTATTTTTAACGCCGCTTGTAAAAGCCTTTCTCTCACACAGGATGCAAACCACTGCTTTCAGGTTGTTTGACAAGGAATGGAGAGAGTGGCTGGTGCTTTCCAACCCATTCCTTCCCCGCAGGTCCTGCTCTTTCCTCTGTTTTAGCACGAATCTTCCCAGGAATAACCCAGTGGAACATGAGTCACTGCAGGAACCAGCGCTGGGGCGAGGTGGGCTCCTGGCTTATAAATGGCACAATTGTAGATACAGGAGTGCGAGGCCTGCTCTGCTTGGAAAGCTGGCTGGAAAATAGCAGTCAGGAGGTAGACAGGCATTTCTACTCGCAGGAACCACCGGCCACTTTGTATATATTTGCATTTCATTTTCTGACCGCACTTTTGGAGCTCGGCTTTTAACTATTCACTGATGAGCTTATCACGGGCTGCGCCTCGCAACAAACCCGTGGCGTCCCCGTGGGGCTGCCACAAGCTCCCGTTTGGCCAATTTGTGGGCTAAGAAGCCACCAGCAAGGTGGAGAAGCCTGATGAGTTCCCCGCTAAATGTCTGATGAGTTCTTTAATTAGCAGAAGGATGGGAGGGTCTGTGTGAGGCTTGGGGTGTCTGAATGCGAGGAGCAGAACTGGCAGTGTTTGGCCGTTGCTGTTTCAACCCAAATCTCTGAAAGGAACGAGCAGTTTGTTCTTCCACCTGTAAAAAAAACCCACGATAAATGTGCATTTGTGACTGGGGAGAGGTTTCTCTCTCAATTAAAGCTTCTGCTCCTTCCTGGGGGATGAACAGAATCCCCCTGCCCTGGGGGAATGGGGCTGGGGAGGAAATACTGGGGTGGCTTCAAGAGTTTTCACCTCCTGCCTGCAGATGAAACCAAAACCTTGCCCAGTTCAACGCTGAAATTGTGGGGAAAGGAGAAACAGGGTTTAGCAGCCAGAACACAGGGATGGACCCCTGTGCTGTGGAAATTCTGTCTTTCACCTTCCTTGAGCTCCGAGCTGTCCTGTCCTGCCTTGGATGGTGTTGTCCTGCGTGTGAGAGTCTTTTTGGCTCAGCAGTCACCTGCAGCTGATGTGGCGCTGGGGGGAGAATATATTTCTCCAAACATTATTTTCCGGGGATTAAAAGCCATTTTTAAAAGAATTCCCACCTCGTTCTAACCCGTAACCACACTTGAGAGGTTATTAGTGGGACAGCAGTACATGAAAAGGGGGGACACGAGGTGATCCAAAGGCTTGCCCGGTGGAATTCTCCTCAGTTTGGCGAGCTCTGCCCAAGGAATGAAGTTGACTCATTCTTCCTGGATGCGATCCCACCTCTCATGGAAATCGATGGAATTCTTTCTGCTGCGTTTTTAACACATGTTCTTACAGTTACTTTCTCCAGCAAGCCCTCGTTTGTAAATCTGCGTGAACTCTTGGTTCCCTGCGGTTAAAAATATTATTTTTTCGGTAGTGATGGACCAGTGGCTCCGAGAGTCCCGTAAATACTTTCCCATCTCTGGTTATGATCTGCAGAGCCGAGCACAGGAGCTCTTTGTGCTCTCTGCACTTACACCATTTCATTGATTCCGCCTTTAAGGTCAGCGGGGAGAGTCCTGCCGGGGGGATGGGGGGGGTCCCCGGCATCGTGGGGCGGACCGGGGGTCCCGGGGGGCCGGGCTGGTCCCCCCGCCCAGGCAGCGCTGCCGCAGCCCGGGGAGCGCGTCCCTCCCGCTGCCCGGTGCGTTCCCCGCTCCCTCGGGAGCGAGGGATGACGGCGACATCACCTCACACCCCATCAGGTTTTTGCCTTCCCCCCCGGTCCGTGAGTTATGCTCTGAACTGCCTTTTTAAAGATTTTTTTTTTTTTAAAGCTGCTTTGTATTAAATGAATAAAATATGTGCGTGTCCCGTCGGGTCCCTGTTCGCTTCCATTCCGCCCCTTTATAAAAAGGAGTTAATCAGGAATGAGTTGCCACTGGCTTTTTGCAGTTTATCGCGTTCCCCAGAGGAGTTTTACATCCTCAGCCCATTGGATCATCATCTTTTAATCCTAAAAAGAAAACTGCGTGTGGATGGGGCTGTTTGAATGCAGAGATCCCGGCGCCTTGTAAACAGTTTTTTTTTTTTTTCCCAAACCCAGTAAGAATTTAGGTTTGCGTTTATTTTACGCTCTCGCAGATGCTTCTGGTATCAAAATCTCGCCGCTTTAATTTGTTCAGCTGTGGAAGAACAGCGTCTGTCCAGCCCCGAGAATGTTTTCAGGTGTTCTGGGAACAGATAAATGTTTCCGATTTTAGAAAGCTGTTAAGTGTTTAAAGAAAAAGGAGCACTCGGAGAAGGGTTTGATTCTTTACTTTTCCTGTTTGTTAGAAGGAAAAAAAAAAAGTGTTCTTAATTATGACTCGCGGGCTGGGGGGGATGCTTGGAAAGCTCCTCCAGAAAAGTAATTCTAAACAGTGAACAAGAAAAAAAAAAAAGAAAAAAAAGAGGAAAAATGCTCTATGATGTTTTATTTTAATAATCTTTTGCAGGCATGTGAGCCGTGGTCTGGGAGGGGGGGGGAAATAAAGAAGTTTCAGGAAAAAAACACGAACAATACCGCCTTTAAACCCAAATCTGCAAACTTCTGAGAATATGCCCTCGTATTGAATACACCGGATTTCTCTCCCGAGCGCAGGGGAAGGTTTTGTTCGTTTGGACAGTCTTTGAATACTGTTCTAAAACTTCTTTCAAGTGGGAACTGAAGAGAGAAATGTTAAGTTCTGGGAGGAGACAATAAGTTAGCATCTTTGAGCGGGGTCCCTTGCATGCAAATCAGCCTTTTGGCAATTTGGGGAAGTTTAATTGGAAGGTGGAAGCGTGGAAAGATAAGGGAACGGGATCGGCAGGAGCGGCCCCGCTGCTCGCTGGGGGTCCGGGGGGAGGCCGGGCCCCGCTCCTCACCTTGCCCGGGGACCCCGGCGCAGCCCCCGGCCCGCCCCGTCGGGCATCGCCCCTCTCCCCCCCGCTCCCCGCGGCAGCTCCCGAAGGTGTCTCGTAAATAAATCCTTCGGCCTAAAGTTTCTATAATTTTCACCTCATGAATTTTTGTCGCCCCTTTTTCCCCCCGCCCCCGGGACTCGCTGTCAGGCCGGGCCCCGCCAGCCCTGGACGGCGCGTCCGCGGCTCTTGGCTGCGCGCAGCCGCTCCTTGGCATCAGCGGTCGGGCTCCTCATTTCCCATGGCCATAAAAGGTCTTGAACTCAATTAATAGCTAATAATTATCCAGGCAGCCCCGCCGCAGCCGTCCTGAGCGGGGCAAGCGCAAGTAAAGCGGGCGCGGAACCCGCGGGGGCTCCGCGGCTCCTTCGCAGCGGGGACTCCGCGCCTCTGTCGCCGTCCCCGGGGGTAGTGAAGGCCTCCTTGGGTGTCCCCCTGGGCCGGCACCGAGCTGCTCTTTGGGGGCTGACCCCCCGCCCCACACAGGCAGGGGCAGCGGAAGGAGGCGGCAGTGAGGGGACACCCCCCGAGGGCTCCAGCGGGGCCCCCGTCGGGGTTCGGGGAGCCCCAGGGGAGGGGAGGGACCCCCAGAGCGGGCGCTGCTCTGCGGGGACGAGCGGAGAAAGTTCCGAATTGTGGCAGGGCGGCAAATGGCGTTTTGGGGTTCCCCCTGGCCACCCCCACAATATTTAATTAACGCAAGTCCCTCGGTGGCCGGAGCCCGTGCGGGGTTGCGGGCCTGCCTCGGGGCTGCCGGGGAGGAGCGGGGGGTCCCCCCGGCCCAGGGAACCCCAGGAGCGGTGCTGCGGGAGGAGGAACGCGCCCTGGCCCCGCCGGCTGCTGCAGCTCCCTACGAGCTTTAAATCGGGGGGAGCTGTGTTAATTCCGAGGGAAAAGGCGACGCGGATCGTTGTGGCGCCTTCAGAACTCGGCTCTTCGGCTAAAAAAAATGCTTTATTCAAATTTGCGTCCCCGATGTTTCCCAGGGCCACTTCCCGCAGGAGAGAACCTCCCCAAAAGCCCCGGGGGAAGGAGAGCCCACTGCCCTGAGAGACCGGCGGCTTGGGCTCTTTCCATGACAAAACTCCGCGGAATTACAGCGCCCATCGTTTCCATTTTGCTTTCATTTGGCAAGCGATCTCCGGGCAAAAATATTTTGATCAAACGTCGAAAAAAATTGCTATAACTCCCTAATTTCCCTTCATTCCCAGAGACCGTCACGATTAAAACTGCTGTGTTTACATCCCCAAAACTGTCTGTTCGTGGGAGACAACACTGCTCGATGTCTGACGATTGTAATTATAATCATGTTCAAGTTAGATATTCAAATGTAAATGGTGCTTTTCTTTTTCTTTTCCTTTTTTTTTTTCCTCTTTTTTTTTTTTTTTTTTACGACTTCTTATTTTAGGACGTGAATTTTTACCTTCGCCGGGACCAGCAAGGCGCAGCCTCGCGCGGTGGAGTGTAACGAATTCGGAGGAATTCTTAGAGCTGAACATGTTTTTTGAAAAATCTGAAATGGCAATTTACACGGTGTTCTTTCATGGCCGGGGGAGCCAGTGTTTTCTTCTAGAAATAAGAGGAAAAAAAATAGACTGATCACCTCATTTTGATGCACAGGCGGGTTTCAGTGCAGCTGGAATATCAGGGAAGAGAGGTGCAGGGCGGTGACGTGCAGGCACAGGTTATGCAGCGATTTTAATCTTTCCCCCTGTATTTCATCGCTGAAGGGACCAGCGAGAGTGACTTAATTTCTTGGGTTTGTTTTTTTTTTTTTTTCCTGTACAAATTACAGCCATTTCTGCCTTTCTCACTGGTGCTTGTTCCCCCGCTTCTCAAAGGTTTTCGGGTAAAAAATTAATTTAAACCAATGAGAGTGTAAATAGGTCACTTCAGGAAAGGGTCTGGCGGGTGGAGGATGTGACACCCGCGTTGAGCTGCATCACCCTCTACCTGCGCGCAGAGCAGCTCTGAGCCACCCCGAGCGGCTCCGGGTGGCACCGGCACCGGGGGGAGGACCCCGGCCGGCGTCTCGCCACCTCCTCACAGCGCGCGGGGGCCGCAGGCACCTTCGGAGTGTTTGATTTTGGGTATTTTGATGTTTTTCGCCTCCCCCGTCCGCCAGCGGAGCCGCTGCTGGGAACGCGAGCTGTCCCCGCCGCCGGCCCGGGGCGAAGGATGCTCGGCGGGGACTCCCCGTTGTCCCCGCAGCCCCGGGGGTGGCCCGGGGCTCCCGGCTGTCCTTAACCGCCCCCTTGCGCCGGCTCCTCGCAGGGACCGGGGCTCGGGACCGCGTCCCGGAGCTGTCGGAATTCCTTGGCAGCGGGGGATGCGCGGCGCGCTGCTCCATTGCGTGGGTGCGAGGCAGCCCCGCATCACCCCGTGGGTGCGCTCCCGCCGCTAATTAGCGGCAGATTAGGAGGGAAAATCCCTAGGGAAGCGTGTGACATTCCCAGCGCCTGATCTGCGCGGGGCTCGCTGACCCCGCGGGGCGCAGCCCCGTCCTGCGCCACCGGGCTCTTGCGTAGTTTAAAATATTAATTCCCGGTTTAATCCTGCCGCAACCGCGCGCAGAAACAAGGAGTGATTTATGCGAAAATCCTCGCGAAGGGGTGGCTCGGGGCGTGCGGCAGCGCCCGGACAAGCTGGACCGGCTCAACCATTTTAATCTTCTTTACTGCTTAAAAATACTTGTGCGAAACAGCTCGCCCAGCGCCTTTCCCCTCTCCCGTGCCCCCGTGGGTGCCCACCAGAGCCCGGCGCTCCCGGGAGGGCCACGCGGGGAGCGGAGCCGGGCAGCTCCCACGCAGCGCTTCACCTGGAGCGCGTGTTCCAAGCCCGCCTTGTGAAACACCTGGCAGCACATGGCTGGTGCTGGAGATGCCAAGGAACCCACCCGTAAATTCCTGCCACTGCAGCGCCCCCTCCCCAGAGCTGCGAGGACCCCCCCACGCCGCGGGGGCTGCGCGCTGAAATCTCTATTAGCGGGGCGAGGGTGGAGGCGCAAACTGGGGAGAGGGCGGAGGGGATCAACCCTGAACAGGCTCATTTGGGTACCGCCCGCCTCCCTGTGCCCCCAGACCCCACGGACGCCCCTCGGCCCGGCCATGCCCTGCCGCCCTGGCAGCCCCGCGGGTCCCTGTCCGCTGGCACGCGTGTGGTGCAGAGGGACTTGGCTGCTTCTTTCCCTGCAAGACACGGTTGTTAAGTCTCGGTGGAAAATCGGCCGCCTCCGGTGGAGCGGTTTTCCCCTTCAGCCGTGCCCGGGGTGGCCCGGGCTGGCCGTGGGCAGAGTTGCTGGAGCAGTGGCGAAGCACGCGTGGCTCCAGGCCGGGCAGGGCCCCGGCTCCCTGCGCCGGTTCCTTGGCCGCCACCCGACTTGACCCGGGAGCGCCGAGAAGCTTCCTGGCGCTTCTCCCTTCCCGCACGGCCATTAATTTGCCGTTCCCCGTGGAAGCGACACGCACTCGAACAGGTGCAGGCTGCAAAAGCCGGTGGCCGTCGCGGGATGCTCGCCCGGCGGGACACGGGGGGGGCTTCGGGGATGCCGGGGGGGCCGCGAGGCTCTCCCTGCCTGGGCCGCACCCCTCGCTCCGAGGCTTTGCTGAGCCCCAGGAGCCCCTCTCCTTCCACGGGGGGCTCAGTGCCGGGATGCAGCGAGGCACCCGTGGAGCCAGGGAGAAGCGTCGGTGGGAGCAGGAGCGTGTCCCGGGGACACGCTGTCCCCGGAGCGCCCGGGCCCCTGCCCTCGCCACCGGCCCCGCCGCTCCCCGAGCTGTTCGGGCTTAAAGCGAGCTGGGGAAACGGGGCCCATTCCCGGGGGCGGAACCGCAACAGCCCGCTGTGGGAAGGGATCCCACTCGTGTCGGGGACGGCAGCGTGTCCTTTCCCACACGCATCGCAGCCCGCGGCCAGCACACCCCGGCACTGGCCCTTCAAAATTCGTTCTGTCTCTCTCTTTTTTTTTTTTTTCCCCACCCTCTTTTCATCTTCTTTCTAATTTTAAGAGGGTTTTTTTCCTCCCCTTTGCCCCCCTTTCCTGGGCCGGCAAAGCGCCGCAGCCCGGCCTTACCGCCCCGCTCCGTGCCCGCAGTGGCTGCGGGAGCCCCGCTCCAGCCCGGCCGCTGCCGCCTCGGCCCGGCAAGAACGCGGCCGGAGCCGGGGAAGCGGCACGGGCAGACCCGGGGTGCCGGGGACAGCCGGGGCAGCCCCAGCACGGCGCCTTTCGATCGCTTCTCGGTGGCTTCGTTTGCAGAAGCATCACCTTAGCCGTGGTCGATACCCCCCACATCCCCCCTAGCCGTGCAACCCCAAAAGTGTTTTGCCTCTCCCCAAATATCCCCGAGCGGGTCCGCTGGAGCGTGGCTGTTTCCCGCAGGAGCTGATTCCTGGGGGAATCTGGATGATGGGCATGCAGGGGGTTTTGGCAAGAAAACAAAAGCCGGGGCCGTGAGGGGCTCGGGCTGCGGGGGGGCACGGCCGCGGTGCCGGCCCGGTGCTCCAGGCCCTCCGTGACCTTCGTTCCCCGGCTCGGGGACGGGGACGCGGCGACCGGGGCATCCTCCCCTCACCAGCCGCGGCTCTCCCGGCTCTATCCGGTGTTCTGCCAGAAGACCGCTGCAATAATAGCGAGAAATAACCCGGGACGACGCTTTCAAACTGAAATCCGCCCGTCCCGGGAGCAGCTCGGTGGGGGACGCGGGGACAGCGAGCGTCCAGGACGGCTGGAAGAAATATTTCAATGAGTTGGAAACACTCGAGCTCCTGTTTCACCGGTGAGGCTGGGAAGAGCTTGTTTTTCCAACCTCGGGGTGCCCGGCGCGCCGTGGAACGGCGTCCTCGAGGCAGGAATTCACAGGCACCGCTTCGGCATTTTAGGCGACACGTGGCCACGAGCTCCCTTCAAACGGATTTATTTTATTTGGCCTCCTGCTCCCCCACCCTTCCCTCGAACGCCGGCTCCTCGGTAGCATCTGAAAGGCCCCTGCTCCCATTTGCAATTAAAGAGTTTATTGAGGAGGGGAAAACCGGTAATTAGCAGGAATATTCCCCCCCCTCCCCAGTTCCACCTGCAGGGCAGGAGTGCAGCTGGCGGAATGGCTTCCAGCAGGGACCTGACGCACCCACACAAGTTTTGCTTTGTTTTTGCGGTGCCCTTCGGTGCGAGGGCTCCCCGGGATGGGTCCGCACCTCCAGCGCGGAGCGCCGCGCTGCCCTCGCCCCATTATTTTATGGAATGTTTAAGACGACGCGCGTTTCTCCCTCTCTCCATATTAATCTCATTAAATCCTACCTTTCAACCTTCTTCCGTGACCATCTGACCTGGCCACTTGAATTAAAATAGTGCTTTCTCCGCAGTCAAAGCCAGCACATCAATCACCGGCTATTTACACTTCGCTCCTCTCTTCAAAGCGGCTCTGCCCGAGCGCTCGCTACCTCCGCTCGGGGGGGCCCGGCCAGGTCCTGGGGGGCTCCCCGGCGCTCCGGGGGTGTCTGTCCTTCCTCTCCCCCCTTTCCTCGGGTGTCTGGCCGCTTCCCCCGTCCCTGGGGAGCGCTGCCCCAGCGCGCTGCCTTCCACCTGAAAGGCAGAGCAGAGCGGCCGCCCTCCCTCCCCGACCCCTCCCGACGGCCGCTGCCCGCGGGGTGCGGGGCCCGGGGCCCTCCCGGCGGGGCTGCCGCGACAGACCGAGGGTAAAACCCCCGCGAACACCGACAACCCGAGCCGGGGACGAGGAGCGAAGCTGCCGAACGCCGGAAAAAATTCTGGTAGAAACACGAGAAATACCGACAAAACACAACAGCGCAAGTTCTGTTATTTTAAAAGTTATTATTTTTAAAGTTAGGCAGCCCCCCCTGAGCCGAAGGGGGCGAGGAAGGAAAAAAAAAAAAAAAAGAGGGCGAAAAAAAAAGAAGAAGAAAATAAAGACAGACACCGGTTAAAAAGTTACGCAAATAAATATTTTTCAGATTAAAAACAAAAGCTTGTCTAAACTAGGAACGTTTACAAGATGACAACTGCTAACAAACTTTCTCTACAGCATTGCTATTTAGTAGTAATAATAATAATATAATAATAATCACCTCTTTATAGGATGGCACCTTGATCCTTAAATATTGTCCAGTGTGTAAGGTCAGTGTGCGGAGGGTTAGGAGCGGAGAGGGCTGATTTTTCTTAAAGGGGCAGATCAGGGGAAGGCTGTGATGGTGCCGGCAGAGAGGAGGGGGCAGAGATAAGTGGTCTGAGGAAGAGGATAGGACAAAAAAAAAAAAAA
>VXAZ01004833.1:17995-36479 GCA_013399875.1 Gymnorhina tibicen
AAAAAAAAAAAAGGGAAAGAAAAAAAGACCAAACCAGCCCGATGATGATGAATACATTGGAAAGTTTTTTTGGCCCTGGTGAGGGTGTCAGATTGAATGCTCTGTGCGCATGTGCGAAGGTGTCCAAACTGACAATGCTGGGGAGATGAAGATAGTGTGTAGCTGCTTCTGGGCTCAAGGAGGAGGAGAGGAATCCACACGCCGACACGATGAGATCCAAGGCGAGGGCGAGAAAACTGCCCAAAAGTAGGTCCTTTCTCTCCCTTCTTCCGCGTACCGGCGGAGAGACAATTGGAGAATTTAGGCAAACTCTGATCTGAGAGGATATTTAGGAAGGTAATAATTCTATCTGCTGCATCCAGTAGGCACAGAACTTAACATTTCTCTAACTAGCTTTCTCCATTTACTACGTTTGATGANCGGGGGGGGGGGGGTGGGAGAAACCCTTCTGGTCTCGGGAACAATTATCGAGGAGAGGGAAGGAAGAGAATTTGTAGCAAAAATGGATCCGCTCTCAGTGAGGGGCTTTGGAGTCGCAGGTCCAGAGCGAAGATCCTGAAGGCAGCTCGGGTGTCCCAGCTGGGGGTTAAGAAGGTCTGGGGGAGGGGAGTGTGGGGGAGTGTCTTTAATTTTTAATTTTTAAAAATTTACTCGGGGGTGGAATTGCAGCTCGTAAGTCTCGCGCAGCTTTTTCCCTCCGTCTTCCAGCGGACCCTCTCCCGTTCCTTCTTTCTTTCGAGTCGTTTTCAGACTGGATTTCCCGAGGAGGAGAGTGTGGCTTTTGTAGGGAAGAGCGGGTCCTCTCTGCCCCCGCTCCCGCAGGGTCCCGCTGCAAAGGCTCGGGATGGCTCCTCGGTGATTCCCTGTTAGGTTCGGTGGCAGTGCAGGATCCCGGAGCTCGGGCAGCCTGTCCGTCCTTCTCTTCTATTATTACTATTATTATTATTATTACTATTGCTATTATTATTATTATTATTACTACTATTATCATTTAGTTTCTGTTTCGCTCTGCCTCTGTGCGAAATGTCTGGAGCTGCAGAAGTTCCAGCGCAGTCTGTGCCCCGCTGGAAACTCTGCTCGTAGCGCTCGGAGGAGGCTCCGGCGAGGAGCGGCACCCGCTCCGGTTCCCTCGCGTGGGTTTCCACGGGAGCCCCCCGGGGGGACCTGGGGCCGCTCAGAGCCGGGGTCGGGGCGGGGGGGATCCCCCCCCAGGGTGAGGGGATCCCCCCAGATGATGGGGTTCAGCCCCCCTGCAAGCCCCTTCGGGGTTCAGCTTGGCCCCGGAGCTGCCGAGGGGTCACGGGCGCTCGCAGCCCTCCCGCACGTGGGCTCCGAGGCTGATTTTCTCATTCAAGTTCGTTCTTTCGGAGCCTTTTCACGCCGCCAAGGTCAGCGGGCAGGGCCGGTCCCGGCCCCCGGGATGAGCCGCAGTCGCCCCTTCCCGGGGAGGACACCCCCGTTCCGGGGGGGACCCCGATCTCCAAACCCAGCGCTGCTCCTCGGGGCAGTTTTCCTCCCAAAGTCGTTTTGTCGCCGGGTTTGTCGCCGGCCCCGAGCTCCGGCCGCCGTTCCTGTTCTGCGGCCGCCACGCAGCAGCCCCAGGCCCCGCGATTCACCTCGGTGTCGCGACATTTTCCATCGCGCTCCAGGGAGGCCCCCCTGTCCCCAAACCGTGTCCGTGTGCCCCCCGAACACCTCCCTCGGCTCTGCGGGCACCAGCGCTGCTCAGGGCGGGATGGGTCACTCTTTACGTGGTCAAAACATTGTCACCCCATCGCTGGGGCGTCATTCGGGAAGTTCTTTGAATTAATCCAGGGATTTTATTTTACTCTATTTTATTTTTTCAATAAACACTCGTTTTAAGCGCCCCCGTTCAAATAATAACTTTTTTAAAAGTCGTCACTTATCGTTTCAGATTGTTAAAGTGAGGAGTAATTTTCAGAGCTCTCTTGGCTGGAAAAGCGAAGTTGAATGGTTAAATAAGGCGGAATATTTCACTTTTTTTTTCCTTTTTCTCCCCCCCTTTTTTTTTTTACCCTTTCCTTCTCTTTCTTTTTACTTCTTGAAAAGGCCCCGGGGTTTTTGCAGATGTGCCCCGGCGGGTTCAGCGCGGGTTTTTGCAGCTGTGTCCCCGGTGGGTGCGATGCGGATCCGGCCGCGTTGGAGCGCGGCTGGGACCCTCCACGCTCCCCCCGTGAGCTCTCAGCGAGCTCCTGCAGCTTAAGGGCTAAAAGGATTTCGGTGCCTGGATATCTCAAGAACTCGGGGAAGAGCTGGGAGCTCAGCGGCCGGGAGCGAGCCCTTCCCGGCGGCCGGAGCTGCGGCCGCGACCGCGGAGTGGCCGCGACCACGCCTGGAAGCGCCTGCTCCGGGGGCTGAACCCTGATTAAAATCAGGTGTTTAATACAATACAAGGCCCAACGGTTTATGGGGTTTCAGCCGAGGATTTTTTAGGGATCACAGTTCAAAACAGTAGTCCAGAGCTAAGGTTTCAATATCCCAGGAGTATTTATTTGCGAAACAGATTAAACATGGACACGAGTGTAGCGATCTCGCTGTATTTTCCCCGGCAAGGTAGCGACAACTTCTTGCACCGCACGGAACCCCGCAGGTCCCTTCCCAGCTCGCTTTCCTGGGCGCTCCAGCCCCGGGAGCGGCTGCGGGTGCAGGGAAAGCCCGCACGGCCCCGGTGCGCGGCCGCCGAGCCGTGCGAGGCAGCGGGACGCGGGGCTTTAAAAACACTCCGTGCTGTAGAATTTCATTTCATTGGACAATATTTTAAGCAGATGTGAAGCTCCGCTGGGAATTCGACTCTATTACCTGCCTGGGAAAGGGGGTGAACGCGTGTGCGCTGGGGTGGGAGCGGAATTCTCGGCGATTTCAGTCCCACTCGCACCGGGAGAGCGGCAGGTACCGGGGCAGCGGAGCTGAACCGGAGCCGGGCATGGTTCTCGCTCGCTTTGCGGCTCCCGGCCGGGCTGGGAGCCTTTAGAAATGGCTGTAAATCAAAAGACGAGGCTCTCTCAGGGTGCGGGGCGGCGCAGCAGCCCCGAGGGTGCCAGCGGCCAGGTGAGCGCTGCCCCCGCATCCCCCGCAGGGTCGGGCTGTGCCCCGCGGCTCCGGGGGCTCGGCCACCCGCAGCCCCGAAGGGGATCCGCGGGACGGGCAGGGAGAAGGCCACGCCGCGTCCCCGGCTCCACGGGCCTCGTCCTTCCGCGAGAAAATAAAATATGGGTGAGTGGGGAGAAGGTTCTGCGGCAGCCGGGGCTCTCGCGGCTGCTGGTGAGAGGATGCAGAGGAGGCAAATAACCCAGAGGTTGAGCGCTGCACGCTTAAAGCGAGTTCGTTTCCCTTCGAAATCCCCGAATTTCAGAGTACAAATTTCATACCAAGCTACACACGGCTGGGCAGGATCGCAGGCTCTAAAGAAATGCTCGTGCTGGCAAACGGAGGCTGATATTTCTGGAGCCCCGTTTGCTTTTCACTGTTGGGAACAGGACCGAGGCACACTTCGGGGCCGGAGTTTTCAGGCAGCGCTGGTGCATCCTCCGGGCAGGCTGCACTGGCAGGAAAATGGTTGTGAATGCAGCCCTGCCGTCCCCAGCACCGGTTCCTCGGTTTCAGGCTTCGCCTTCGAAGAGAGAACAGGCTTCCCGTTTACTGATTTTTATTATTATTTTTTTTTAAATTAAGGGTGATGAGACAGTGAAGGGAAAGGGGAGAGGGAGAAGAGCGAACGCAGAGCTGGAGCCCAAGCACCGCTTCCCGGCGCATGGCTCCGTTTGTGCTCCCACAGACGCTTCCAACGCTGCAACACAGGGAGGAGGAAAATTTATGGCGCTTTCGGGCGTTTAGATTTTTTCCCCATCTCCAAAGCTCTCCCTCTGCCCTGTCCCTACCCAGAGCCCGGCTCCGGGCCCCGAGGGCGGACACCGGGGAGCGGAGGAAGGCAGCGAGCGGCCGCGCTGTGCCCGGCCCGGTCCCCTGCCCTCGGTGACCGGGACGTCCCCAAAGCTCTCCCGGGCCGCGGCCGCGGGTGCGGAGCCCCGCGCAGGTGCGGGGCCGCCGCCGTCGGGTCCCCGCCGTGGCTGGGTCCCCCCCACTGTCCTGCCCCGGATCTGTTCAATTAAGCAATTAGGGATGCTGGGCAGGGAAGGGGGGGTTGATCCGCTAATTAAGGTGATGCGTAATTAGCGCTTCAACAAAAATCGCCGAGGATTTAAGACCACTTCACTCTTAATTTTCCCCCCCCCTCCCAAATTCTACAAATATAACGTGTCAGTTCTCCCACTCGTCCCGCGTGGGTTATTTGGGAAAAAGCACAAAGGGAACGACTGCAGAGCACGTCCTCTCCTCGGCCTGGGCAGGAACTTGGCAAACGGGGCACCGAGCTGGGGCTTTGCCGTGGGGGGCTGGCTGCTCTCACCCGCAGAGCTGCAGGTCCGAGGTGCCAAAGTGCTGGAGGAGACGCAGGGATCGGGGATCGGGCTTTGGCCCTCGCTGCCGGCCGTGCTCGTGGCTCGAGCGGCTCGGACGAGGCGCGTGTGATGCCCCTCCACGTGTGTTCACATCATGGGGCACTGGCGTGTCTGGGTAGAAATATAACTTCGTAAAGTGCACCGGGGAAAGGCACGCTATCCCGATTTCGCCGAATTCCCCATTTCACTGAATTCCCGTTTCCTGTAAAACCTCCGTGCCGGTGCAAGACGCGTCTGTGCAGAGGCGTTTGTCTGTCGGGCTGGCAGCGCACACGCAAAGGTCTTGCAACACGCAATAAAATCACAGCTACTGCACGGCCACGGACCAGAACGTTCTGTGCACAAACCCGACTGAATCTGTATTTTAAAACACTTCGTCGAGCACCTCAACCTGCTTTATTTTTAGGCTTTGCACTGGGACTGCTGTGTGAGTTCAGGGATAGCGGAGGAGGTCTTTAACGAGCTGAGGGGATGAAAATAAACCCAGCATTTTCCCGGGGGCTGCTATTAAAAATACCTGGGGAAGACACTGAGGTCGGGAAGAGCACAGAACTGCCCTTCCGTCCGGTGTTCAGCCACGCGATGCCGGGATAAAAGAGCCCCGAAAGGAGCAGGATTGGGAAGAGCCGGCCGGGATGAAGCGCAGCGCACCTGAGGCTCACACAATCCGCGCTCCCTCGCAGGCAAAAGGCGAAGCAGGAGCTTGGATTTCACAACACGGCCGCGCTGTAATTCATCGCTGCCGCTCGCCGTAATGATAGCCCGGCTCCTCGGGCGGGTGGGAGCGTTCCACGAGCGGGGAATTCTGCCGGGATTCTCCAGCCCCGCTGCTCCGGGTTCCACCTGCCCGCCGGGCTGCGGGCTCCGAGCCCTGTAGGGAATGCCACGGGAATCTCCTGTGCCACAGCGAAATCGCCTCGCCCGGCGCGGCTGCGCTCATTCGTGTTTGCAAAGCACCCGGAGGTTCTCGCAAGGAAAGGCCCTGTTGAGTGAGAAGTGTTATTATTGTGATTATGGCTATGATTATTAGGGCTTATGTGTTTTATAAAAGCTCGGTGCTATTTAATACGGTGCTTTGAAGACAAAGGCCTGAGAAGTTTGCAAACATGAAGGAGGTGAGGCTCAGGAGCCACCTGGATGGTGGGGAAGGAGTTGTTATCCTCCGGCAGGGCTGGGGAAGGGAGGAGGTGTGTGCAGTGACTTGCGCAGGATCCCTGCCCGCTCCTGGTGGCAGGATCAGGACGAGAACCCGCATTTTTCGGAGCTGCTTTTGCCCTTCTAACTGTAGAATTTACATTCTCTCTGTTCATTATTATTTCCCCCCTCTTGTTGCATCAAAACTTGTGGTGTGTGAAATTGTTCAGTGGAAGAAAAACCGGCATTTCCAGCGCAGCCCCTCTCTGTGGCACAAGGCTGGTGGCACCTGGGGTTGCTGGTGCTCTCCGTGGGCCAGGACAGGCTCGGGCTTTGTTTCCACAACTTGCTGCCTCTCCCCTGTTGCTGGATGCATTTATTTCCTCCCCAGTCAGAGATTATTTAAATGACAAACTCGCGCGACTCCGGACGCTAACGGGAAACATCCAAATCCTGGCTGAACAATGATTTTCTCATGCCCATTTCCCAAAAGATATCGTTCCTCCCAGGGGGCTGAGAAGCCAGCACATCAATAAATGCATGTCCGCAGTGTCTGTCTGCAGCTGGGGATGGAGACATCTGAAGGGGATGTGCAAACACATTTGTTCCCGCTCCCTATAACAGCCTGTTGATATGTCAGCGCTGCAAGCATCCCCCAACAAAATTCCTGCTGGGCTTCCTGATCTNTTTTTTCATCCCCCCCTTTTGGTTTTTTTTTTTTTTTTTTTTTTTTTTTTTTTTTTTTTTTTCTGGAGGAATTTCAGGTCAGGGATGTTGGAGTGGAAAAGATCTACGACTTTTATATTATTTCTTTTATTTTCCTAATGGATTTTCATGCATCAGCGCCACCTCCTCACGGCTGTTTGTTTTCATTCCTCTTGCAGTTGGGTTTGCGTTGCGCAGCGTCCAAACCTGTAACGGAGTGTCCCTGGCCCGGGGAGGATTTCTTCCTCCTCTTCCTTCCCTGAAGGATGGCACCTTCTTTGCTCAAAAAAATGAAATATCACTTTCATCCCTGCGCTAAGTGTGCTTCACGCTTCTGAATGCTCATACCCTGAATAAGGAGATTTTTTTATCTTTGGGGTTCTTTTTGTAATTGGGAAGAAATTTCCCCGAATTAAGGGATGTCTTGGTGGATAGGATTGGAAAATGAACTCCTTTCCCATGGATATAAGTGCTTCTCTGTGCAGAGGTGTGCAGGACAGTGGGAGGAAGGAAAGTTTCTGCTCAGAGGGTGACTGGACTTTCATCCTGTGCCCTAAAAGAAATGTTTTACCCCAATTTATAAAAATAGTTAATAAGGTGGGGTTTTTCTGTACCACTGAACCCACTTTTGTGCTGCAAACGAGGCCACTGCTCCTCTTGGAGAGACATTTTCCAGGTGAAAATGGACTGAGACAGCCAAATTATTTCCAGTAGGCCACAGAATAATGCTTCCACCACGGTAAATCTTGGGCTGCACCGAGCTGGTGTGGAAAGACTTTGTCTTCTCTTCACCATTCCCTTTTTGTAATTATATTAGGGACAGGAGTGGGGCTGCCTGGACCACAGCCCTCCCCAAAGCAGGGACTGCCCAGGCACTGGGGGCGAGGTGTCAGCCCAAAAGCAACCAGGTGCTGATTTATTTTTGCCTCGATAGTTTTACATCTTTCAGGTGTTTTGCTTTAAGGTCGGCTTTGGGAGGTGGTGGGGTTTTGCTTTTTTTTTTTTTTTTTTTGCTGCTCTGTTGTTCTTGGCTTGGGAATTCTCCCAGCAGAGCCCTGGGACACAATGCCCTGGCCTCAGCTATTGGGATCAATTTAGCCATCATTACCAGATAACGCTGTCAGCCCGTTTGAGATCCATATTTGTTTAATAGTTAATGTTCTGGACAAAACACAGAGGGGTGGGGAGAGAAGTCAAACTGCCCTGAATGCTCTGCTTATTTTATATCCACTATAACTATTTTTGTCCATGAAAATTGGCTTAATTATATCAATGGAATGTTTCTTTTTCAATTCTGTAGGCAATTAGTCCATCTTGCTGGCTGCAATTTATTTTAATAAAAAAATAAACCAGTGGCGTGTTCAGTTCCTCATCCCCTGGGGACAAATGCGATTGGTGTGTTTAATTTCATTAACTACAATGCGGCCTACTGGAAAAATGTATAAAATCAGCTTTATACAGCTTAAACACTGGCATTTGAAACAAATCATTACTGCATTAGCTGTCACCCTGGTAATTCTAGAATCCAAGACAAAAATATTATAGCTGTTTTTATAACCCTCTGCAAATACACTGTTAAAATAATTTGTAATCATTTTTTAAACACGGCCTGATGTTTCCAGTTAAAATATCTTATCACCACCAGAGAAGGTTGGCTGTTCATTATCGCACGGAGGCTTTACTGAATGATTCGTGGGTTGCTTCCCCAGCAGAAAAATCCCCTCCTGTCTGCCTGGAGCTCCCTGGTTTGGAGATGGACTCTCAGAGTCCAGTGGTTTTTTGAACCAAATTTGTGTTGCACCGGTTGTAATCCCAATTTCGGGAGGGCAAGTGCAAGGAGCAGTTTTTTTCAGCAGTGCAGATGAGGAGTATTCCAAAATTCAGCATCGTTTCCACCAGCTCCTCCCCTTGCACAGCTTTTCTGTCCGTGTGACCCCGTGGGGAACATCCTGAGGCAGCTCTGAGTATTCCCTCGGGCTCTGAGGTGGGAGACGAAGAGCTGAGGCTGTGCCCACCTCACTCTGTGTTCCCAAAATCAGCCCTCAGCCCTGATTCCGTGAGGCTGGGCCCAGCCCAGCCCATCTGAACCCAAACACTCGACACACCCACAGATCCTGGTACTTTGGTTCACACTGTACCCCATTCACTCCGCCAGGGTGTTTTTCACAATTCAGCCACAAAACTGCTCTTTTTTGACTTTAAAATGTATCTTTCCCCTGTGTAGGAGCACCCAGGGCTGGTTTAAGGGACGTGTAACCAGTGACTAACGCCGGGCACGGCCCCCGTGCCCGATCCTGAGCTTAAACTGATAAAACTCAGGATTTCTATTTTAAATGAGAGGCCAGATCCCCGACTCCTGTGAACCAGCACCAACATCAATGAACCTAATTTTCACCAGCTGAGGACACGGCCCCAGAGATTTCGTGTGCCATGTGCACAATAAAATGCACAAATACGGGTCCACAACTGCTTTTAGGGGGTTCCCTTCCAGCGCCCGCAGATCTATATCTGGTGCGGAGACGCAGTTTGGCTTGGGTTGGTTTTTCTCCTCAACTCAAGGCATGATCAGTTGTATAACCTCAGCATTTTTCTGGCAGATTGCTGTTTTCTGAAGTGGCCAGGACTTCCTTTCCAGGGGAGTGATCCGCAGAGGATGGGCCACACTGGACATGAGCCATCTGCTCCCTCGCACGCACTCAGCTTTATTTATTTCTTCTCCCTTGCCCTGCTGTCATAACCAGTAGTTCCTTTTCTCCCCCTATCTTCAGCTTTACAGCAGCGGCACCTTGTTGGAGGTGATATCAATTCATGGTTTTATTGGCGTGGCAGGGCAGAAAAGAATCAGCTTCATTTCCTTCTCGGGATGAAATCACTTCAGGGGGACTAAAGGAGCTCGGGGCGGGTTCTCTCCCGGGTCTGCAGGGCACAGAGTGGCTGTGTAGGGTTGGGATTGGGATCACGGCTCTCTGCTGGTTCCCTGGGCTCTTGGGGGGTGTCAGGAAAGCTGCAGGGTGAGGGGAAAAAAAGAGACTTTTCCCACCTTGTCACGGAGCTGCTTTACCTGGGTTTTAGGCGCAGGATGAGGCTGGGACCAGCTCCAGCCGAGGACTGGCCCCAGCTCCAGGGCTGCATGAGCGGATGCGTTTCTCCTCTTTCTTTGGGGTCAGGATTTGTTGGCTGGGAGGAAATGCAGGAAGCTTGACCCAAAGTTTTGCTCTGAACACGGAAAAGTTGCAGTGGTGGAAGGGGGGCAGCTCCTGTGCCCTGGTATTACAACCAAACCAACTTGGAGCACACTGGAACAACATAACCTGCTCCGGGACGCAGGAAAAGCAGGAATTTGGCCTTTTACTGAGCTGACAAAGTAACTTTCCCAGCTTAAAAAAACAATTTACCCTCAGCTGCTCCGTCTGTGGCATGGGAGGGATCCCCTCGCTGTGATTTCTGGATCAGCAGTGTCCCATTAATCACCTTTGTGCTGGTCCAGCCCCCACCGAGGTCCTTGGGATGATTTTGTCGAATTTGCTGCTCCAGATTTTTCCCTTTTTTTTTCTTTTGCGAGTTTCATATTTGGCTAAAAACCCTTTGCTCCATCTCAGACACTAATAAAAAAAAGCTTTTGTTTACTTGTAGTCTGGCATTTTCCTTGCTCTCAGGACAGTGTTTAGTGTTTTTTATTCCACAGCGAATGGACCTTGTGGGCTCAATCACGTAAATGAATTTTTAAATGGCTGTGCTGTGAGTTCATGTAGGATAAAATCGCTCCACCGTTTATTTTGTTCCGTTTATAGAAAAGGACTGGTTTCATTTTATATTTTATTGCCTCCATGTGAAATAAAGAACCCGCACAACTTGCGAGCGATCATATATTTTATTCCAGAATTATCACATAGGGATAAAATGAATTTCAATCCCTACATGGCACAACAGGCAGGTTTAAAAGGAGTCGATGCCTCGTGGAGAACTTTGAAAAGCCCTTTGCTCAGCAGCAGTTCTGCTCATGTATCCCACACAGGAGAATAAAACCAGATCTTGGTTACTTTGGGAGCTCTTAAACGTTTCCTGCTAGAATCCCCTGCAAGTCTTTATCCAGGGAAAGTTCAGGAGAGAATTTGGTCCTTTGTCCCCTGTTCCTGGGAGTGTTTATTAGGGAGGGATTTCCACAGGTGAGCCTGCAGGAAATCCAAGTTATCTTCACTGGTGTCCTCAAGGAAACGCCTGAGGAGCTGCTGATGCTCCCTCAGACACCCAGAGATTCCTGGTTTTCCACACAGATGCAATATTTGGGCAGCTAAGACCTTTTAGGTGATTTCAGTGCTTCCCGAAATAACTTATTGCCTGGGGTTTAGGATGATTTACACAAAAAGTGGGTGCACCTGTGAAGCAAAGAGACACCAACCTGTGAAACATCCTCGGAGAATCCCCGCTGGATCCCGCAGCTGCTCGGAGCAGCAGGTGGATGACACAGATGTTCCACGTTTCCAAGTGTGTTTTTCATTTCCTCTCTCAGCTCACTCTTGGCTTTTTTAAGGCCCGTTTCAGATAAGGGAGCGTTTTTGGGTGGCTCCAGAGGGTGTCCCCAAGGTTGGTGCCACCAGCACAATCTCCGGCCACAGCCGGAGAGTTTCTCCCACGTCCAGGAGTCAATTCCCAGCTCAATATTGATTTTTGGGAGAGCAATGTCTGTCCCAGCGGATCAGGGGAAGGAGCCGGCGTTTAACACCCATCTATAAATCTATTTTTACCCAATGGACAGTAACCAAGCAGGTTTTATTATTATTAATATCGTGGTTTAGCAGTTTGTGAAATAAGTCTGGAGGCTGCAGAATTAACTCCAGGCAGCCCCTCCTGGGTGTTCCCGTGGCTGTGATACCCCGGGGGTTTGTGTCCCACGGGGGAATTCGGCTGTTCAGGCCAGGAACGAGCTCCTGCAGGCTGGGCTGGGGGAGCCGAGGTTCTGCAGGGTCGGTGGCTCAGCCCCAGTCCCGCACCTGGAGAAGAAGCACAGAGAAAGGGCCCTCCCCACCCTCCCTGCCTGAGGATTCCTGGTTATTTACGGCAGAACCTGGAGCTCTGATGAATGAGGTGGGGGGAGAGTGAAATAATGGGGGATTCCTGGAGCGCTGCTTTGGGTTGAGGCCTCCTCCCCCTCCCCGTGAAAACCCCGAGGGTGTAACGGGGCAAATCGAGGGCTCGTGCCCAACTCAGCAGCAGGAACTGTGGATTCCAGCACGGAATTTTGCCTTTCCCTCCATGCAGCTCTTCAGGGCCTTGAGGGAACCTCCCCAAGGCTGGGCTCACCCTGGGCAGCATCAAAATCTCGCTGCTCGGAGCCCCGAACCTGCTGAAGGTCCTTGGTGGCTCCTGGTGCTCTTCTCATGGACTTTGCTGGACTTTGGAGCAGGCCCTGAGGACTCTGGAATCTTTGGGACATCCGTGGTGTTTCCATAGAAAGAGTTTTTCCTTCAGTCCGAGTCCCCGTGTGGCTCTGGTTACTGATTAACCACCGAGGGGCCGGGCTAAGACGGATTTATCTCCATGGAAAAAATCAGCCCTGCCTTTGTTTCCACCTCTGAAGTTCTTCTGGTGTGATTTGGCTCCTAAATATTTGTGTGTTTGTTGGGTTGGTTTTTTGGGGTTTTTTTAGGTTTTTTTTAAACCTGCAATTCCTAGGGTTCTGTGCCTGATTCTTCCCAAGCATCCCAGAGCAATGTGTGTTTCTGCCCCCTCAGAATCCCAGGGTAAGTGGGATGATCCCATTCCACGGCAACATTTTGGTAATTGAAGACTGAAGAGACAGCCTGGGGGGCTCCCACGTCAATATCTGTATTTTATATCCATATTTCCGGCTCAGAGTCACAAGTTATAACTGTGTGAGGGGTTTTCTTCTTGTTTACAGCAGCAGATTCTTAAATTTCCTTTTTAGTTCTTTCAACAACATGACTTCACACACGTTTAAAATGAGAAAAAACCCCAAAACCAGCCCAAACCCAACCTGCTGATGTATCTTTGGAGAGGTTAAATACTGGCAGAGTGGCCATTTAGATCCTTGTGCCTTGGTGCTCGCATTAGAACAAAAAAAAAAACAAAAAAAAAAACCAACCCAAACCCCAGCACTCTTGAAAAATTACTGAATTCTCCTTGCAGTGTCGGGTTCCAAGATAATGATGTGTCTGTGTGTGAAAATATTAAATTGCAATAACATGCAGAGTGAGTGGCTTTCTGAATGGGGTATTCAGTTCACAGCTTGGACTATACATAAAGCTAGTGAGTGACAGAATACAAATGGTGTCATAAAACATCAGGGGAATTTAGAGCCAGCCTCAATCTTTTTGATCTATATTCTATCTGTGGAGCTCTCCCCATCTATCTTTGGTTAATGAAACAGTTCAACAGATTTAATTATTTATCACTGTTTAATGTCAGGAGTTATCAAAACAGATTACGCTTCCCCCCACACACTTCAAGGTATTAGAAGGACTCTCAAGGTATTCACCGAGGTCTGGGATGTTTCCTGTGCACAGATAGTGCTTTAAAACAGGTTTTTAAATGTTTTTAAGCCCCAGTTGTTTGGTGCCAGCGGATGCTGAGTTTCCTTGCCTGAGAACAACTTCATTCCTGCAACTTGGCTCGTTCCTGACACAAACGGCTTTTATTCTTCCCAGAAAACAGGGAGAAGTGAGAATTCAGTCTCACTTGAGATGAGGAATGGAACAGAACGGGCCAGCTCTGGGAGGGCGGGAGTGACCCACCTCTGACAGGGCCCAAAATCAGAGACAAACTGACAAATCCCCCCAAAATCACTGCAAAACCTGCTCTGCTCGTCCTCTGCACCCCAAAACCAGCCCCAGCGGGTTCTGAGAGCTCTGTTAACCATCGTGTCTAAGCGCGCTCTGGCGGCTTCCCGCTGCCCACCCCTCTTACGTGCGGACGTGTACGAAACATCTCACGGAATTTCTGGATCCCGGCCCCCTCCGGAACGCCGCCCGTACCTGCGGCTCTCTTGTTCCCCAGGAGGAAATCTCAGCGCTGCCACCCCGCAGGAGGACACCGGGGTCCTGCCTCCCTGCCCTGTCCCTGGCAGAGGCGCTGGTTGTCCCCCTCCCAGGGCTGGGCTGAGCTGCCAAAAGCCCCCGTTTGTCCCTGAACCTCCTCCGCTCATCCCGGGCAGCAGGAAGGGCTTCGGGATCCCCCTCGGCCCGACCACCTGGGTCTCCTCTATTGGCAGCTTTGATAAGAAATCATTCTTCTCCACCTAAGCTCTCCCTTTCCCCGCGGTTTTAAATTGCTCCCCACCCCTGACAGACGACCCTCGTTCAAAGAGAAGCATGCAGGAGGCTGCTGGTTCCTCTCGGCGTTCGGAGTCCATTACCAGAGGACTGAATCCTGTTGGGATCTCTCGGGAGACTCCCCTGCTCGGCCCACCAGACAGAGTCTGGCATTGTGAGCGCAAAGGGCAGGGGGATAAAGGAATCCAGCCTGGCTTTCCCCTGACAAAGAGACCTCAATACTTTTATTCAGCGGAAAACGGAATAATGCTGCTGGGTTTGCTCCCAAAGCCACCGGCAGCTTCACGCCCCGAGGGCTCCGGCCTGGGGCAGAGCTCTGTGCCAGGGGAGAGGGCTTTGCACGTGAAATGAGATTAAAGGGCCTCTCTGTGCCAGCACCTGAACGGTTTTGGGGGTTACCAGAAGAACCAAAGGCGCCAGCCTGGGGTAACCCCCCTGCGCTGCAGGGACGGGCAGGAGAACCCAGCTGCTGGAACCCCAGCCCTTCCTCCATGCCAGGCTCCCTTCAGAGGGCACAGGCGGTGTCCTTGGGGTGAAGGTGGGTTAGGGGCTGCTCCAGGTGTTACAGGGAAGAGCCATTCCTGGTGATGCCCTTTATCTTTTAGGAGACCTGCCCTAAAACCCTTCCAGCTGCAGAGAGCTCCCTGGGCAGTGGGATCCCACTTGGTTTTGAATGTAAGAGTAGGTTTTGTGTTGTAGAAATCAGTGGGAATGTGTGAGCTAAATCTGGAAGCAACTCCACATTTAAAACCCAAACTCACTCTTTGAAATGTGACTTGGGGCACTTGGATCAAAGTGAAAGCCAAAAATCATAAAATCGGAATGGTTTGAGCTTGAAGGGACCTTAAAGAACTTTTAGTTCCAGATCCTTGACAAGGACAGGGACACCTTCCACTATCTCAGGGTGCTCCCAGTTCCATCCTTGGACACTTCCAGGGATGGGGCAGCCACAGCTTCTCTGGGCACCCTGTGCCAGGGCCTCCCCACCCTCTCAGGGAAGAATTTCTTCCACACATCTAACCTAAATTTCCTCTCTTTTGGTTCAAAAATTAAACCTTTGGTTTTTCTCTCTGCCTGGACCTGCCCAGTGGGAACATTTTCCTCAGTGCAGCTTTTGCAGTGGCGTTTTCTTGTGAGCACACGGAGGGGCTGCAGCTCCCGGGGGCGGGTGGCACAGGTGGCTCTGCCAGGGGTCACTCCTGCCAGGACAAACCTTCCCCCCGGGTCATGGGGACACCATTTACAACACCCCAGGGGTCTCAGCAGGAGGAAAATCAGAGCCTGTGTTAAAGATATTGATAAATTATTGATTGTTATTTAGCCCGGCCTTCAGATGGGGCGAGGTGGTTGCTGAGGACCCCCCGATTCCCGTGGGATGGGAGGGGAGGGGGCTCATTTGGGAAGTGCAGGCCTGGCTGAGTTTCGGGAGTGAGGTGCTGACACAGAGTCCTGATGCTCCTGTGGGTTTCTGCTGCTGCTGCCAGGTGATAATTCCTCAAATATTTCAGTAAAAGGTTGCCCCAAATAGGACCTTGCAGAGTTTTTGGGTCTTAAGCACACAGAGCTGCGATGAAAAACTCCTGGAAGGAGAGGGCAGAGGGGGCAGGTGATGCCACCTCTAAGAGGGCAGCAGGAGAGAGTATATAAAATTGGTGGTTTTTTCCTGAATGAATTTTACCTCCACAGTTATTGTAGGGGAAGCTTCTGGCAAAAGGAGGTGTTGGGAGCCCAGTGCTGGAATTTTGCACCACGGGATAAACAGAAAGTGTCTGACTGGCTTTGCAGGAGGGGACAGCTGCGGTGGTGGGAGATCCCAGCTGTAAAAGGCAAAACTCTTGGTAAGGGAAATGAGCTCTGAGAGTCATTTTGCAGTCGCAGGCAAAGCCCAGGTTCTACCCCCGTGCCTTGGCCTAAACACCATAAAGATCCTTCACAACAGAAATTAGAATTAAAATGAATGAGTGGCAAAAACGGGATCTTTCACACTTTGCTGGCAACAAATCCATCTTTCTTTTTTAAAGGGTATTCTTCTTTTCCTTAGCTCATGTCATAAAAAATAGCTCTTAAAACTTCAATTACTTTAATTCCAGCCACCATTAATTTCGAGGCGTTATTTTATCCCTTGCTAAACTCCAAAGCTATCCAGCTGTAAAAAACTTCTACACGGAGGGGGAAGCAAATTTGTGAAAAGACAAAACGATCCCACTATTGACCTCAAATTCAGACATTTATTCCTGGTATTTCTTGGTTTCATTCCTTGTTTCCCTCCTTCAAAGAAGGAGCAGGAACGACCTCGGTGTTCCCATGCTGGGAGAGGGAAGGAGCTGGAAGTGCTGCTGAGGGATTTTTATTAAAGCCCCGTCACCCAGAGCCACTTGGGGGAAAAAAACCCACAAAACTGCCCCAAAATCCACCACTGCAGCGATCCAAAGGGATATCCTGCACTTCACCTGGATAAAAACCCCAGGAAAACCAACCCCAGGTGAAGATTTCCTGGGAGAGGGGAGGGGAGCTGCCGCCGTTCTCCGCGTCGGGATGGTTGGGTGGGACGGGCTGCGCCTCGGTGGGCAGGCTGGTGTTTGGTTGCAGGTTGGCCTTCAGGACCTTGGAGGCCTTTTCCAGCCTTAATGATTCCCTGATTTAATTGTCCTTGGCGTGGGGTGGAGGGGCTGGCACAGCTCCTTCCCCTCCAGCCCCGGTGCCCCCTCGGTTCAGCCTGGCCTCGTGATTTCGCGGGGACCTGCTTCCCAATTTTGGCTTTGCTGCAAGAGCCCCGTGGGAGCCACTCCCAGCACAGGTTTTCTGTAGGATGAGTGCATTTGGATAATTTGGAGCAGTCTGAGTCCTCAGCACTCACCGGAAGCAGGAGCCAAAGCTTCGGGAGTTTCCCCTTTGATTAAACAAATGATTCTTTGCCTAATTTGTCTATGTTGGCTATTTTTTTTTTTTTATGAAACATGCACTTAATTAAGTAAGAGAAATACAGAAACATGTTTATTCTCGAGATTTATGCGAAAAATGAGAACCCCACTGAAATTTCCAGTAGTGAAGCAATTAAGTAATGGAATTCCACAGTATAAACATGGTATAATTCAACTATAAAACCGATGTCTAAGTAATGTTAATGAGCTGACTTGAAGCTACAAAGGCTCGAAAAGTTCAGTCACAGATGAAAATGGAATTTGTTCTCAATTTAAGTGAAAGAAAGTTGGTTTGAATGAGGGACAGGCTCCAGCTGGAACCCCCGGATAACTTCCCCACGGTTTGGGCTGACAGGTTGCAGAATTTGCCGTGGGTTGTTTAAATCTTCGTCACAGCAACTACTGAAATATTCTATTTTTTGCGCTGGAGCACAGAGCTGAGAGCCACAACGCAGGGATTGTGTGTGTGGGAAGCAGCTCAGACCAGACCGATGCTTCAGCAGAGCTCCAGCTTGAAAACTGACAAAACGTGGGGGTTTATTTCAGCTTGAGCGTCGAGTTTGCATTGAAATTTGGCAAACGCTGGAGCAAACCTTGTAGCTGGCAAGTTGGATCCCTGTTTTCTGTAGAATCATCCCCTCCCAGCCAGCGGGAGCATGGGGAGGATGAAGGGAATGGGGGCTCTCAATGGCACCTTCCGAGAAGCGAATTTTGCTCGTTCCACGTTTCCTTCGCTGCTAATCCTGACCTGACATCTTTCCCCCTTCTAAATTCCCATCCGTTTTGGTAAATCCCTTTTTCCAGAGCATTAATGGAGCAGTTTGCTGCGGGGGGTGTGTGCACAGTGCTCGGGGCCGCTCTGCCAGCCCCAGCCCTGCCCGTTCCAGTGTTTCTGGCCAGCTCCCGGGGGCTTCCCCTGCTCTCCACGCTCCGTTTTCTTTTCTTCTCCTGTTCCACTTCAGAATGTTGTTTCTGCCACCTTCTCAGCCCAGTAAATAGCACGCTGAAGATTTATGGGGTTGAAACTTTTAATGCCATAACAGATTTTATGTATTTTTCACGGCGTTATTCAGACGTGTGATGTTATGGTTTAGCTCAAGCCCTGGTGCAACTGCTCCGAGGAGCTCCTTCCTCGTGGGCAGCTCCTCTTTGCCAAACCTGTATTTGCACTTGCTCCGGAGGAGGAGGGAAGGAATGTTCCATAAATGTTGCACGGGATTAAAGGATGGAGACTCCAAGCCTGAACCTGCGGCCTGGAGGAAGCACCAACCACAGTTTGCCTTTGAGAGGCATCTGTGCTTCCTTCTCCTTCCTTCTCCTTCCTCCTCTCTCCTTCTCCTTCCTTCTCCTTCCTTCTCCTTCCTCCTCCCTCCTTCTCCTTCCTTCTCCTTCCTCCTCCTTCCTCCTCCTTCCTTCTCTTTGCTTCTCCTTCCTCCTCCCTCCTTCTCCCTCCTTCTCCTTCCTTCTCCCTCCTTCTCCCTCCTTCTCCTTCCTTCTCCCAGGCTTTCCCAGCCCAAACAGGCTGTGGGATGATGCTGTCAGAGCTGAGGGAGGATGGGGAAGCAAAGACCACAGGGGGGTGCTGGGCAGGGAGGCATTAATGGGGTATTTATGGGGTGGATGTGGGAGTTTTGTGTGGGTTGTTCCCGTGTTGAGTTCCCCCTTGTCTCCAGCAGCTTTGCCAGGTGCTGCAGCCCCAAAACGGTTCTGAACTGTTCTGTGCCAGGGTTTGTGACGTGGCACCTTTGTCCCCCTCACTTTGACTCAGGGATGGTCCCTCTGGTCATGGAAAGGTTTCCATCCTGAAAATCCATAGGAAAATCCACAGGTGGAGATGAATAAGCAACATGGAACGCTGAGGAGGGCCAGACTCCCTGCTCATTTTGGGGAAAGTCCCGGTCTTTTCTCTCATGTTTTCCCTGTTGGATACGAGGCTTTAAAAAAGAAAAGAAAACAA
>VXAZ01004833.1:36699-143457 GCA_013399875.1 Gymnorhina tibicen
TCCTTCTCCTTCCTTCTCCTTCCTCCTCCCTCCTTCTCCTTCCTTCTCCTTCCTCCTCCTTCCTCCTCCTTCCTTCTCTTTGCTTCTCCTTCCTCCTCCCTCCTTCTCCTTCCTCCTCCTTCTTTCTCCTTCCTCCTCCCTCCTTCTCCTTCCTCCTCCTTCTTTCTCCTTCCTCCTCCCTCCTTCTCCTTCCTCCTCCTTCTTTCTCCTTCCTCCTCCCTCCTTCTCCTTCCTTCTCCCAGGCTTTCCCAGCCCAAACAGGGTGTGGGATGATGCTGTCAGAGCTGAGGGAGGATGGGGAAGCAAAGACCACAGGGGGGTGCTGGGCAGGGAGGCATTAATGGGGTATTTATGGGGTGGATGTGGGGGTTTTGTGTGGGTTGTTCCCGTGTTGAGTTCCCCCTTGTCTCCAGCAGCTTTGCCAGGTGCTGCAGCCCCAAAACGGTTCTGAACTGTTCTGTGCCAGGGTTTGTGACGTGGCACCTTGGTCCCCCTCACTTTGACTCAGGGATGGTCCCTCTGGTCATGGAAAGGTTTCCATCCTGAAAATCCATAGGAAAATCCACAGGTGGAGATGAATAAGCAACATGGAACGCTGAGGAGGGCCGGACTCCCTGCTCATTTTGGGGAAAGTCCCGGTCTTTTCTCTCATGTTTTCCCTGTTGGATACGAGGCTTTAAAAAAGAAAAGAAAACAACAAAAAAAAAAACCTAAAATGAGTTAATTGAGGGGCACATCTGCTTGCCCCGGGTTCCTTTCCCAGCGATCCCAATTCTGTGGAGTTTCATGAGTTTATAAAACATTAACTGCTGCGACAAGAACAACAAACATTGTTCCCTCCTCACGCAGCTCCCAAACCCGGCTACCAGATGGACCCAGCACCCAGCGAGGGAATGTTAATTTTGATGGAGAGAGCCTTGGTGTTCTGGGCATTAAAGTGTGTGCCTTGGGAAACGCAGCACAGTAGATGTGTGTGTTTGTGCTGAGTGGTGTCTTTGTCTTTCATCTATAAAAACACTAATTAAAGTCTAATGTGAAAACCTGCAGCAGGTCCGGGTGTGCTGCTAAGCTAAATAAAAACGAAACAAAAGGTGTATATAGATATATATATACAGATATATATGCATGGTAGGTCATTAAAAGTGCATTGTTAAACCGCTGCGTGCCCCAAAATTTCCGAATTAAAAGCTGAACAGAAACACATCTGGAGCGGGGCACCAAACTCCGAGTTCTGCCTTGGGTCCGCGCTTTATTTGCCGGGAGCTGCTGTGTGGGGAGAGCTCCTGGAACCCCACCTCGCAGCCCCCAATTCTGCAGCCCCTCCCGTGCCAGCACCACCCCCGGCAGCTTTAGCCCAAGGCTGGAGCTGAGCTCCAGATGCTGCTGCCTGGGGTATCCGGGCCCTTTTAACCGCTCCAAACCAGAGCCAGCCTGGGATATTAACTGGGCTGTGCCTCTGTGTGTCCTGAGGGAAGCTGCCAAGCAATTAGGAGGGATCCTGTGCAGTTTGAAATCTGGGATATCACATCCAAACCTGGGTTATTTGGTGTTGTTTCATCCAAGGGTGGTGCTGACAGGGAGCCACCGAGGCAAATCAGCACTGGAAGGTTTTGAGTTTAGTGTGCGACCTCCCTTAGGCTTCTGGAGCCCTTCAGGTGGCCGTGGGATGGTGGGACTGTCCCCTCCAGGGCTGCAGGGGGTGCCCCACCTCTGGAGCATTCCCCTCTGGGACGGAGCACACGCCTGGAATGCCTCCAGCAGTTCCCAGCACTGAGCTCGGCCACCTCTGCCAGAACAGGTCCCCCCCACGGGGCACGCCCTGGTGCCACCCAGTTCAGGAACTGGGCAGCTTCCACCTGGAAATGGAAGGATGATTTCTCATGGAGAACCAGGATGGAAACAGGCTGGAGTTGGGAGCAAAGCAGAAGCTGCTCCTTGAGCAGCAAATCTGTGATGCCTTAAGGTGACCACGGGGTTCTGAGAATTTCCCTTCATCCACTCAGGGTCCCGGAGCAGCTCTCCAGCACAGGGTGGCCATTGTGGAAGATTTGGAAAGATTAATCCAAAGCCCTTCAGGAAGTATGAAAATCTTTCCATTGGATTAATGGAATCATGGAATCACTGGATGGCTTGGGCTGGAAGGGATCTAAAAGCTCATCTCACTCCAACTCCCATGATATGGCAGGGACACCTTCCACTATCCCAGGTGGCTCCAAGCCCCATCCAGCCTGGCCTTGGACACTTCCAGGGATCCAGGGGCAGCCACAGCTTCTCTGGGCACCCTGTGCCAGGGCCTCCCCATCCTCCCAGGGAACAATTCCTTCCCAATATCTCACCTAAACCTTCCCTCTTTCAGTTTGAACCCACTCCTCCTTGTCCTGCCACTCAATTCCCAGATGCAGAGCCCCTCTCTGGCTTCCCTGTGGCCCCTTCAGACCCTGGAAGGTGCTGTGAGGTCTCCACACTACCTCTTCTTCTCCAGGCTGAACAATCCCGACATTCTCAGCCTGAGAACTTTGATTCACCCAGTTCTGCATTCGTTCCTCAGAGTGTGAACGGCACAACTCCTCCCTGGCAGCACTGGCCTTATTAATAAATATCTTCCTGGGCAGGGATCCAAGGTTGAAGGTCTCTGGTACAACGGAGGTGACAAAAGGCCCCCTTATCACCACTGTATTGCTTTAAGGGTGTTTCAGTCCCCTCCAGAATCTTCTCCTGCTCTTCCTGGCACAGGAACAGCTCCCTTGGTAAAGAGAGAGGGGGGGAAAAAAAGAAAAAAAATCATAAAATCTCTCTTTGTGCCACTCTCCCCCTGAAGAAAAAGCTGAACATCTGATTTAGGTTTGCTGAAATAACAACAGATGTTTATCTTGTATTGTATGGCACATGGCACTACATCCCATAAACCCCCTCCCGCAGCTTAAAGCCGAGTCTCTGCTCCCTCATTTGGACACTTGCAGGCTTTGTGCTCCTTCTGCAATGTTTTCATTTCTCCGGAGCTTAATCTGCTACCAAAGTATTTGTAAGTATCACGTTATAAAGCGTGAAATGAGGAATAGCAAAGGAGATTTTCAATACTTCCTTCCCCTAAGCACAGCGCCGAGCAGCCACTTACCTGCAGCCCCAAAGAATGGCAAAATTGTGCAGCCTTGCTGCGGTCCCTCGTTAAGGAGAACCCACTCGATGTGTGGGGTTGGGAACAGATCAACAGGGGGGAGAAAAAAAATCCTGTCTTGGGAAAGGAAAAGCTGTGGGGGAAAAATGTAGGGGGGAAAAAAATTGGTTCTTCTGGGGCTTGTAAAAAGTGGAATATTTTCACTTTTAAAGTTTACATTTGTTTTACTGTGAAGAGAGTGAATGCCTGTAGTTGGTGTAATTTTTTAATATATTTGTACACACGGATACTTAATTTCAGTCATTGCAACTGCAGAAAACTCTGCTGCTTGAGAGAAAGGGCAGATTTCGTCCTGCATTAATCTGTGGCTGTTTGTGAGCCAGAATAAATGAGAGAATAAATTCAGGAATAATTCCTTCACGGAAAGGGTTGTCAGGAGTTGGACAGGGAGGTTTGGAGTGCCCATCCCTGGAGGTGCCAAGGGAGGGCTGGAGGTGGCACTCAGTGCCCTGGGCTGGGGACAAGGTGGGGATGGGGCACAGCTTGGGCTCGATGGCCTTGGAGGGCTTTTCCAACCTCAGTGGTTCCGAGCTTCCAGGATTCTTGATGCAGTAGAGGCTGGGTGCTGGCTTGAACAGGGACATTGTGTGGGTCACGAGGTATTTCAGGGGACAAAAAAGTAGAGATGGACAAGAGGTACCTGAGGAAATCGATGTTTTGGGGAAGAAGCAAAACGGGAGCATCCCGATCCTGCACAGCCGCGTCCCCGCCTTCAGCTGAGACAGACTTTTGAATATTTTTTTACGTTTTCTAGGTATTTCAGAGCTCCGCTGATCCATGAATGTTGTGGCTTCTCCTTCAGCATTCTCTCTGAAACATGGTTTATTTTATGTTTGAACAAACGCAGCCCTCCTTTGTTTCCTCCGCTGAATTCTTTATTTATTATTTCCTAAAATGATTTGATTTTCCCCCTCCTTCCCGACACATCTGATTGCAATAAGCTGATACAAAATAGAACCAAGAAACAAAAGGCTGAACATGCTGATAATGTACATTTGGTTTGTATTTATCGTTTTAAGATGTGTTTTAATTGGTTCACTACCAACATCCTGTAACTTTCAGTCAGACACAGGAGAAACCTGTTTCATTTTAAAGTCACTTAATTCCTTCCCTCTTTCAGCTGGGAGCACTGGGCAAGGCCCTACTGTAGTATCTCCAAATTTAATTTCATTATAACATTTTAAAAAAGAGGGTTATAATCCATTTTGTTTTGTGATTCTCCCTTGGATTTCACTGTGAAATGGGATTTTAAAAGAAGAACAGCACAAAATGGGTTTTGGTACCTTCATGAATAATTTCTAATGAAAAAATGAAGCTATAAACCTCAAAAGAAACAGGTTTTTTTGTTATCCCAGAAGCTTAAGTTTAAGCTGCTTAGTTTAATGAGGATCTTGTGGAAAGGTGACAGAAATGCCACCTCGAAGCACTCACCTACAGCAAAATTTGAGTTAATGGGGTAAAGGTGCCACAACACCTTTATTAAAAAAAAAAAAGAACAAGAAAAAAGTAGGAATTGAGGAAAAAGGGGTTGGAAGAGCAGCTCCCACATCCCATAAACACCAGCAAGGGAAACCCCACCTTGCTGGGTGTGCCAGGAGCGTGTTCTTCAAACCTACACCATTTCCCCACTCGGACAGCCCAGCAGAGACTCGGAGGTCGTGGCTGAGGATTCGAGCGCTGGGGTTCGGAGCCTCCTGGAGCTCTGCGTGCCCCAGCCAGGGACTCATTTGAGGAAGTCCTGTCGAGCACGAGGTCAGCCTGGAAACCACAGCACGGCCCCTCTTGACCTTGACCTTGCCCTTGATGGGGCCACTGGCACCGTCACCTTGGACTTCAAGCTCCAAGCTGGAATTAGTTTTCATAAATCTTTTATATTTCAGAAGGCACAAGCCTCCTTTTGCCCCTGCGGAAATCAGAGCTAATTAAAGCAGAGGGCAGTGCAGGTATTTTTATTTTCCACCTCACTGTAGCACATTTTGTGAAAAATCCTGACTTTGTTTCACCCGTGGCTGTTCCAAACCCTGTGTTTAAACCCAGCTGGCAGCCCCGGTCCTGCTGGGATTTCAGTGGGATCGGTGACAGCGGCGAGGTCACGGCCAGCCCATGAGGATGATGAGGCTCTGATCTTGGTGGATATCGCCCCTGACAGCTTTCGGGTGATTCCAGAGCCAGCTCTGCCTCACAGAAGTGACACTTTCACACCAGCTCTCCCCTCCATGGGAAAAAGGTGTCCCCAGCTCCTCTCCTGGGTGATAAGGAAAGTTTCTGCTGCTGTGGTGAAGCTGTTTCATGTGGTCAGTCCGAATCAAGAAGTTTGTTAACAGAAGTGGTGAGGTTGTGGAATTACCTGGAAGCTTTCCTGGGTTGGTGTCACACAGTTTGGGGACCTGCAGGAGCTGCCAGAGCCCGGAGAGGAGCACGGAGAGCCTCGGGGCCAGGGCGGGTGATGGAGCTCCAGGGGCTGCTTGGAATCAGCCCTAAAAGGTTTTTCCCCCCAAAAACTGAGCGGTTTTGAAGGCTTAAAAATAAGGTCTTGGAAAGAAGTTTTTTCTGTCCATGAGGAGGGTGAGGAGTTGGACACTCTTCAGGAAAACTCATGGAAACTTTTGTTTCAACAAAGGCTGTGGAGTTTCCCTTTTCCACTTGGCCACTGGAAAGGTGGGGAGGGGGAAAGATGGAAAAAGCTCCAATATTTTTTGCTGGCCGATTTGGGTCACAAAGAGAACTGGGAAGGGTGTTTTCCCAGCAAAGCCCTTGCTGGAAGCCTCTGTCCAGCTCTGCCAGGCTGAGCCCCGTCTCTGAGGGAGCTGGGATGGGAACTGGGACAGGAGATTCCGGCTCACCCGCGTGTTTTTTGGGGAGGATTTCTGTGATTTTGCACAAGTGAGAGGTGCAAAAGCAGGGAAGGAGCCTGGGAGGGATTCAAGGCTCGGTTTGGAAGGCTGAGTGAGAAACAGAGGGCCAACATTGCACCAGTGTGGCGTGGAGAGGGACTCCGGGAAAGAGAGATCCCTCAGGCACTGACAGTACAAATAGCTCTGGATGCTTTAAAACAAATACAGAATCATTTATTTAGCTCAGCACTCTGGAGCTTTGCCAAGGCTGTGCTAATTATATTGTATCTTGTTTTTGTCATCCATGTTACAAACCCTGCCTTGTGCCAAAACGTCTGGACGCGTCTCTCCCAGCATCCCGTTCCCAGTTTAGGTTTGTGACCATCTTCTCATTTTTCCTTGAGTTTTCCCGTTCCTGGAAAAAAAAAATCTTGGTTGTGACCTCGTGCCACATCAACACTGCTCGGGCAAATTCCCTAAAAATGGGTAAGAAAGGGGGAAAAAAAGATGATTAAAGTGCGTCACGATGCCAACACGCTCTGCAGCGCATCCCTCTGTGCCGGGATGGACCTGCAGGAGGTGTTTTCCCTTCTGGAAGCCACCCGAGGTTTTTCTGTGCCTGGAAATCTTGCAGAGAGCAGCTGCGCGGCGAAGGAAAGGGATTTTCTGCCGTGATGTTCTGTGGAGAGGTGGATGGAGGCAGAGGAGGGGGTTTGGGGTTTGCGGAACCGGGAGGGAGAAGAGCCGGAGCGATGGGAGATAAGAATAAAGAGGATGCAGAGTGTGATCAGATGCAAAAGGAGAATAAGGGGAAAAAGGTAGCTGGGACAAAAGGGGTCAAAAGGGCACAGAAAATAAGAAGTGGAGCTGAGGGGGGAGCGTTTCCGTGCTGCAGTTTTGGTGAGGGTTTTTTAAGACACACATCAGTTTAAAATATCAGAGGGACAAATCTCAGAAATTATAGCATTTTATAATTCCAAGGACAACGTAATTTTTACTGAATTTCTTTTATTTTTAGTGGAACTCCTCCCCTTGAACACTTCCCTAGGAGTGTTCAGTCGTTGCAGAGGCAGAGGATGCTCGGTCACGGGGGGCTCCAGGCGCCAATGCTGCTGCAGCCCCTGCTGCTGGGCACAGAGTGCTGCACCCACAGCTCGGGGGCAGGGGGGAGCTGGGGGGGTTTGCCGAGGGCAGGGACCCTCAGCGTGGCTCAGGGATGAGGATTTGGCTGCAAGCACCCATCAGATGCTCCCTGCACATCCAGTTGAGGGGAAAAGTCAGTCACCCAAAGATGACAAAGGGGGCCTTGCTCTCGAGGCCTGAGCTGCTGATGAAACACTCTTTGAACTCTTTGAGGTTTCTTTGGTTCCTTTCTTTTTCTCCTTTTTTTTTTTTTTTTTTTTTTTTTTTTTTTTTTTTTTTTTTTTTTTCCTCCTTGTGGGTTTTTGCTTTCTTCTGAAGAACAAAAAAGTAACTTCCCATGCAGATCTGGCCTGTGTGGGACAAGGACTCTTTTGAACTGTTTTCCATACTGTCCCTATTCAAAAGAATCTCCTTGCAGCTTCCTGAGGAGCCCTGACAATGTTCCATTTGGGGAAAGACATGGGGAGAACAGGATTACAACCGGGCAGTGCACGCTGAGGCATTCCTGAGGGAAAGGGGCAGGATTGCTCCGCTCTGCTCCGTGTCCAGCGGTGAAACAGATCTGAACACTGAAATTCTCACCGTGCTCATTCAGCCGGACACGTGGGGCAGAATTATTCTTCCTTAACATTCGTTACTGTTGTGCTTTCCGTCCTTAGAGCGTGTGCAACTCCTGCTCAGCCCCGGGCCTCTGATGCCAAAAGTCATGGCCAGAGTGGGAAAGATCCCAAGTTAAAGCTGGTCAAAAGCCCTCTGGCACGTTTTCCACGTAAACATCTCAAATGTATAGTTTCCTCAGAGAAGATATTAAGTCTGCTCCTATTTTAAGCAAAGCCTATTTTTAACGCTGTAGATAAAAATAAATAAAAATACAGCGTGCTGGCATTTCCTTCCCATAGGATCTGGACATCTGGGTGGTTGTGCTTTGCCAGTTCTCCCCTGAAAACTTTGTAAAGGAGCACAAAACTGATTTAGCTCTGGGGTGGTGGTGGTGGGGGGGGGATGAAGCTCTGTGGGAAGCTGAGGAAAAGGTGGCAGGGGAGCGCCAGTGAACACGGTGCAAACAAAATGTGGGTGAATCCAGGGGTGGGATCCCAGCGGCGAACACGCCGTGCTTCTTCTTTTTCTTTTATTTATTTTTTAAAATTTATTTTAATTTATTTTAGGATGGGGAAAAAATTTTAAAACGATTTAAAAATTTATTTTAGCGTGGGGAAAACCCTGCAGCAGCTCTGCTGGGCAGCCCCGAGCTCTCCCCCAGCGAGACCACCCCAGTTTCACTCACGAGGGCAGGTGGGGACGGGGCTGCCGCGGGATAAGCCGGGGGAAGTTTTCCCGTGGATTTACAAACGGAGAGGAGCTGCCCGCGGCTCCGGCTGGGAAACGCGATCCTGGAGGGTGCGGAGGGGCCGGGGCCAGCCCTGCCTCTCCCCCTCCCGCACCCCGGTCATGTGCGGCAGCTCAGGGGATGCTCGGCTTGATAAGGAGCTGCCTAAATTAGGCTAATGATGGGTTCTCCCGGGTAATGCGGGGCAGGAGAAGTTCAAAGCCCGGTTTTTCTGCGCGCAAAGTCCAAATACCTGCCAGGGCTCTTTGATGAAGTGTCTTTGTCAGAACGATTAAATGAAGGTTAAAAAGGCCAGACCTTTTCTCAGCGTATTTGACTCGCTCTTTCTTTCCTCTCTTCAAGGTGTCTTCGTGTTACATTTATTTGCTTCATGAATTCTTTATTACACTAATCAGTCCTGATGTACAAACTCATTAGAAAATGAGCTGGAAATGTAAGATCTGTCAAATTTTCAGAGACTTCTGACATCGTTAGACTCAAGGGCCTTTTTGCAGGGAGAAGGGAGAAAGGAAAGAAGCTAATGAGGAAATGTCAGATAATGTAGAAGTCAATCCATTTGGGGATGAAGTTTTACAAAGTTCAGGGGGAAAAGTTGTAGCCTTGCCAGGGCAAACACTTATTTTTATTTTTTTTTAATGTAAATTCTGGCACAGGGGAATTTTTTTCCTGGGGTTGCTGCACACTTCTGGTTTGGTTTTGTGATGGACTTCTTAAATCAGTTTACCAGGTTGCTTTTCTAGTGATGACACAGAAATGAAGGGAAAGAATTATTTGAAGGGGATTTCTTAATGATGTGAATTAAAAACGTGCATTTTGGGGTTTGTGCCAGCTGAAATCACTGCGCCGGCAGGCAGGTGCTGTGGAGATGCTCAGGGAAGTGAGCACTGCTTTGAAAAGACCTTAGATGGGTGAGATCTGTCAAACCAGGAGGTCATAAATCCTGTCATGAGCTTAACCTAAGGAGAAAGAGGTGAAAAACAGGAACAGTGGTGGAGAGAGAAGGAACTTGGCTGTGGTCACACACAGGTCTGTGGCTCCGAGAACTCGGCAGTGTCCGTGCCCTGCTCACCAAATCTCACTCCTCCCTCAGTCCAGGACCTGCTCAGGGAACTGAACAAAAAGTGAGGAGAAATGACCAAATATCAGCACGGAGAACATCTCATGGCAGTGGAGATCAGCCTGCAGCCTTTATTCAGCAATGGCTGAATATAAAGGTCAAATACAAGTGGCTTATTTAATTTATTTAATGTTCATTAATTCCAGCTCAGGACACTGCTCGAATATAATATGAGTGGCTTATTTAATTTGTTTAATTTTTATTTAATTAATCAGCTCAGGACAGTGTTGGAATAATTTGGATTATAGAATCGCAGGCTGGGTCGGGTAGGAAGGAACCTCAGAGATGATCTTGTTCCAACCCCTTGCACCGTGCTGTCTATGGAATTATTTCTCCTCCACCCATCCAGGAAACGCAGCACAGCCAGCAGGGACTCGGCAGATTTAGCTGTGGAATCCTTTCCCGGTCATTTGGGCACGGAAATGCCTCCTGCTTCCCTCACCTCCTCACGAACATCCCACTGGCACCTGGCAAGGGGCAGTGCCACTGCGGTGCCCCCGCGAAACCCAGCGCGTTCCAGAGGTGCTGAGGAAGGGAATGGAGATTGTCAAAGGCCGCCACATCTGCCGAGGAGGGCTGGGATTTAGGACAGCTGGGATCTGTTCCTGGTCTTGTTCTGAACCCCCCGTGTGCCCCTGGGCTCCTCTCCTGATCCCTCTCTCCTGAGGGCGTGCGACCTGGCACAGGCACAGCTGCTGGCTCACTTGTAGCTGGGTCTCACAAACTTCCAGGCATCCAAAATAGACTGGTCCTGCTTTGAGATGACGTTTTTCCCCCTAAAAAGTACCCGTAAAAGCATTCCCCTTGGATTCTGGGCCCTTGGAAGGAGCACGTGATGCACAGCAAGGGCTGGGTGTCCTGGGCACTGAGCAACTCCTGCTCTGCAGTGTCCTGGAGAGCACAGAGTGGGCAGAATCCAAGGAAAAAGGAGAGATCTGGGATTTCAAATGCAGGGAAACGCAGGAATTAGATGTGTTCTGTGCTGCCAGAGCAGGTAGGGGAGGTTTTGCTGAGCACAACTGCTGGAATTGCCACTGGAGAGAGTCTTTAGCCCCAGAACTTAATCCTGTGGCCACGAGGAGTTCAGAGCAGGCCACTGCTCTGCTCACACAAAGCTGGGGAGAGCTCCACGCCACGAGAAACCTCTGATGAGAGCTTGTCCCTTCCCTCCTTCGGTGGCAGACAGCCCCAAGGCCCAGCCCCAGGGGTTCCCTGCTCTGTGGGGCTCCCAGCTGCAGGTCCCCAGGCTGAGCATTCCTGAGGGATGTCCCTCCCTGGGCTCTGCCCTCAGGGATGCTGAGCTGAGCATCCCTCCCTTGCTCCTGCTCCAGCCTCAGCGCAGAGAACAGGAGCTGTGGCTGCTCAGCACCTCACAGAAACCAAACCCCTGCACGTTTTGGGGGGATCAGGGAGAGAAACCGGGCTCGGCACATCAGATGAGTTCGCTGGCGAGCTGCAAGGAGCAGGGAAAGCCAAACCTGAGGCATTAGAGAGGATTTCAGCCCTGGATTCTGGCCTGCTCTGCAATCATTGCTCTCCAAGGACCATCCCAGCTGAGGGGCAGCTGCCCTTGGGTGTCCACCCTTGTGTTGGCACCAGGTTTAGCCAAGGTTTGGGGTCACAGCAGCTCCTGTGGGTGCTGGGGGGGTGCATGGAGAAGGCAGGGCAGAGGTGACCCCTTTGAACCCAAAGAACCCCTCCGAGGCAGAACTTCAGGGATGATTCATTTCAGAGAGTTCTAAAATCAGATTAGAGAGGGCAGGCCAGGGAAAGGGAAGGGGCTGTGTTCTGCTTTACAGATCAAACTCCATCACAAAGGTGTCAAAGAACTGGCACTTCCTTCTTGCTTCTTCCCCTCTTTCCTTCCTCTTTCTGTCTCTGGCTGCTGTCTTGCCTTTTTTTCACAGACAAAACCCACATCTCAAATTCCTCCTCTTTGAAGCTGCTCAGGTAAAGCCGTTTCATCAGTCCCTTAGGAAAGGAAAAGCCTCGGGGGTTTCCTTTACCTGAGGGCTGCGGATTTGAGTTCTGAGGAGCAGCCCAGGGTTCTCAGCAGAGCCATTCCCACAGGATTCCCATCCCAGGCCAGTAGAACGTGGGGAGCACTGGATCAGGCAGGCTGCTGGCGGATTTCGGGTAGGTGCTTCTATTTACTGATGACTTTGCTTTAAAAGTCCCTTTATTCAGAAAAAAACTTTTTCAAAAGAGGTTTTTTCGCACAACTCTGCTTGAATCCATCCCAAACTTTCCCCCAGTCCTATCACTGTGATGTTATCAGCCACGTCTGTGGGATTCCTCACTGTTCCCTTCCGTTCCCAGCGCGGTGAGTGGTGCTGGGGTGTTCGTGTCGGAGTGTGCCTGCCCCAGACCTGGAGCAGGAGGATATTAAAGGCTCCTTCTGCTGCCAAACAAAACCCACTTCCCCGCAGGTATGAAACCCAAGCGCACACCTAAACTGTTGTTGTTGGCTCCGAGGTTTTACAGCCACTGGCAGCCCCTCACTTTGTCTTCGGGCTCCGTCAGAGCCTCAGCCTGGGACACCCACTGGGGCTTTTGGATGGGATCCTCTGGATTTGGCCGGGCTCGTTTGGCTGAAGCCCAGCCCGGGAGCTGTGGTCACCCCTTTCCAAGTGGTCACTGTCACCCACTCCCCACTGCCCAGCCCCCCAGCGCTTCTTCTGTCCCGCAGTGTCGCACCAGGGCAGAAATCGGGAAGAAAGGAACATTCAAAATACAGAATAGTTTCAAAAAACCGGCGTTTTCTTTCACCAGAACCCAGTTTTTGTTGTTGTTTTTTTTTTTTTTTTTTAATGTCACAAGGGAATTTTTAAATCAAACTTTTGGAATAATTCTCCTCCTAAAGGGCTGCAGGAATCGCAGAGCTGCGTGAGAGCAGGAGTTCTCCTCTCCGCAGCCTGGGCAGCTCTCGGTGATCTCCACCTGGAGATCAGCACTGCTGGTTCTCTGTCCTGCCGTTAATTATTCCTCCCGATAAGGTTGTTACTAATTTATTTCTCTCTTGCCTGGCTTCTCTGCTCTTCCCTTTGCAGCTGGGGTGGGGTGGGAGGTGCATTCGATGTGCACAATCTTTTCCTTCGGAATTGCACACCGGTTGCTTATTTCTGTAAATGATCATTTCACCATCAAACCAGTTGTGTTTATATGAGAGAAAAATCCTTGGATACTTTTATTTTTGCCTCTCTGTTGTTACTGAAAGATACCCAACATGCCAATCTTAACGCAGTTCTACCCCAAAAACCTAAAAACGGGAGGTGGAAGAACAAATTCCCTTCCCCAGCACGATCTACCTGGGCCGCCTTTCTCACTCAGGAAAGGTCAGGGAGTTTTCACTCCTTGAGACGCCTTTGGGCTCTCTCTGAGAGAGTTCAAACACATTTCTGAGCCATAAATGGGGAAGTTTACATTTCTGCCAAGTGCATGGTGATAAAGGGGAGACTTTGATCCCGTGGCCTGTCAGTTGTGCCTCATGTGCTGGGCCAGGACAAAAGTCTCAGGGTATTTCCCTCTCCAAAGGGATTCTGCTGCCCCCCAAGTTTAGCCTCTGGAACAGCCACAGTGGGCTGGCATGGCCGTGCCTGGAGGGATTTATGTGGGGGAAAAACCTCTAGGGGAGAAGGGATTCCTGACGTCTAACCCTCACCAGGTTCATCTGGGTTGTCCAGCAGCTGATGGTGGGAAATAAACACAATTTACAGAGGCTCTGCAGGAATTTGGGAGCAAACACACACCTGCAGTGGTGACTGCAAGGCCCATAAATAGAATTTTTGCCGCTGCTCCCTGTAGCTGTGCTCTTGCAGGGGGTGCAGTTTAGACAAAGTTCCCTCTATATATACATTTAAGTGGATTATTAGAGGGAAAGGAGTAATCCCGTGAAGAGTTAGCGCTGCTGCCAAAATGCAGGGAGAAAGCAAAGGAGCTTCCTGGATGCTTGTGCTCGTACGTTGGCCTGAGCCGGGGCTCGGGGAGTTCCGGGGGCCGGGAACAAAAACCCATCAGAGAAAGGAGCTGAGCCGCGGTGTCCGACCGCCGCCGGGTCACCCCCGGCCCTGGGCAAAGTCTGCTCCAGGGCAGCGGGGTTTGTGCTCCTCGTCCGGGTGCTTTGCGCCTCCAAACTCCGGGGCAGCCGGCGAACAGCCAAACCAGCTCCATACCAGCCGTGCCCCATCGCGAGGGCTGTGCTGGGACCGCGCTGGGGGTCTTTTAACACCTTTTTGTTGCTGGGACCGAGTTCGGGGTCTTTTAACACCTTTTTGTTGCTGCTCGGCGCGGGTGGGGGGGGCTTTGCGCTGAGCTGTTCTTAGCTAGGCTGGCCTGGGGAGGCAGGGCTCAGATTTGGGAAGGCAGAAGTCCAAGATTTGGACTCAGGGAAGGAGGATTTGGAGTCAGGAAGGGCCGGGTTTGGGTTCAGCAAGGCCGGGTTTGGGTTCAGCATGGCCGGGTTTGGGTTCAGGAGAGCCGGGTTTGGGTTCAGGAGAGCCGGGTTTGGGTTCAGGAGGGCCGGGTTTGGGTTCAGGAGAGCCGGGTTTGGGTTCAGGAGGGCCAGGTTTGGGTTCAGGAGGGCCGGGTTTGGGTTCAGGAGGGCCGGGTTTGGGTTCAGCACAGCCGGGTTTGGGTTCAGCAAGGCCGGGTTTGGGTTCAGGAGGGCTGGGTTTGGGTTCAGGCGGGCTGGGTTTGGGCTCAGCAAGGCCGGGTTTGGGTTCAGGAGGGCCGGGTTTGGGTTCAGGAGAGCCGGGTTTGGGTTCAGGAGGGCCGGGTTTGGGTTCAGCATGGCCGGGTTTGGATTCAGGAAAGTTGGATTTCTGCCTCTGCCCCCACCCTGCAGGATGCCCCAGGTGTGGCCATGTCTTCTCTTTGCTCAGCCATGTAAAACTCACCAGCAGTGAAAGGATTTGTTGGTTCTTGTTAACCAATTCTGTCATTCCCAGTGTCCGTTTTAGGTCTGTGGGAATCCCTGCAGCACAAAGAATCGCCCCAGATGAGTTAAGACAACCCGAGCCTGTGTTAACCTGTGATGTTTCCCCTGAGCAGCAATCCAAGCCCCAAATCCCAGTGCAAGGCGTATTCCCCCTTCAGATCTCATGTCCCTTACAGGTGCTGGCCTGGCTGGGAGCACCAGCGTGGTCAGAGGGGTGACAAAACAAATTTGATTTAATAAATTCCATTTTTACCGTGCGTTTCTCCAACTCAGAGCTGCTCTGCCCTGCTGCTCCTACCACAAAAGTCCCTCCCAGTTTTCAGGAAGCCTGTACTGAATAATTTTCCTTCTACTTTCCCCACTTCCTGCGAATGCTGGCCCAGACAAAGGTGCTGTGAGAATTATAAGCCACAGTTTGATCTCCCCAAGTTAAATGGGGCAGCTCTGGGCTCGCGGTGGTTGGGCCAACGTGGGAATGGGGTTGTGACATTTGGTTTTTGTTTGTCTTTCTCCCTATAAGGCCTTTTATTTTAATCTTATTTTCGTTCCTCTGGAGTTCTTCCCTCCCTCCTCCCCGCACTCCCCAGTTAAAATAGAACACAAAAACACTCTTTGGAGCAGCTGGGAAGGCAAGATGGAGAACATTTTCCATGGAGTTATTCCTTTGCAGGGGTCTGGGGGCTGCTGGTGCCTTGTGGGGAAGGGAAGGGGCCACCCTCGCCCAGCTCTGGGCAGCCCCAGTTGCTTACTGGGAGGCGCTGGTCTGAGTTACATCGAGTTAGGGGGAAGGCAGGGATTTTGTCCCACGAGCAGAGGGGCAGCAAAGCAAAGCCAAGCCCTGGAGGGGATGCCCAGAGGAGCTGCTGGGCTGGGCGTGTCAAACGCTGCTTCAGCTCAGGCTGAAGGTGTTGAAAAGGTTCCCAGGAACCTCAGAGGAGGCTGAGATGGGTTCGGAAGAGTCAAGGATGAAATCAAGAGGGCTGAGAGTGCAGACAGGGAGCTCCTGGGATGAGCTGGATCTGCTGTTCAAGTTCATTTGCTTTAGAGACATTTTTTTCTCCCCCAAATTGGTGATTCCTGTCCTGAAGGTTCCTGGAGGTTTGCACACAGAAAGCTGAGCAGTGCTGGCCTGGAAGTTCCCAGCTTGTTCCAAAATGTGATCTGATTCAGGGTCAAATTAAAATAAATAATTAAATAACCCCCAAACAACTCTCCCCCCTCGCCCCCCAACAAAAAAAAAAAAAAACCAAAAAAAAAAACCAAAATGGAAGGGACGGCAAAAAACCACCCCACCAAAACCCCAGCCCACTAAAAAGCCCAACCGAAAACCTTAAAATGCTCCATAAAACCTTTTCTTTTCATCCCTTTTCAAGCCATTTACATTTAAAGGCCACTCAGAAACCCCCCATTCACCCAACTGATCTCATTAAAGAGACTGAAGAACTTAAGTGACTCCTCAGGGACTTGAACTTGTAGTTGAAGGAGCTGAAAAGTCCCAAATATGATGTTGAGGAAATCTTAAACTGTTCCCTTTCACATCCTCGTACTGATGTGTGTTGAGGCTTAAAGGCTCTGGTTGTTTTCCAGGTGGATTTTCTTAAATTTCAGGAACAAAAAGTAGTAAGAAAATGAATCTGCCATGAGGGTGCATTCAGTTATGAAAGTGCCACCGAGGGCAATTCATGAGCACTCTGCAGTCACTTGTGGTGTTCTCACACCTCTCACACTGTTCAATTCCTGCCTTAAAAAACCTGAATTTTTAATTAATCACAACCTCTTCATTTTTGGTGTTGATAACAGAAAGTTGAAAATTCAGAAATTCAGAGAATTTGAAACTAAATTTTTATTTATGTTTTTGGGGCTTGTGGGTTTTTTTTTCCTTTCATTTTATGGCCTTTTGGGAGCAGTGGTTCTGTTCCTCTTGCTGCAGTGTTTAGCGTTTGAGGGTGGACCCCAAATCAGGATCCTGACATTGCAATACCTGAATACAAAACCATCGAATATCCCGACTTGGAAGGGAGCGTTGGGGCTGACCTGACAGAGTTACTGTAACAAACACCCCCTCAGAACAGTGGGACGTCGCTCTGAGGCCAAATCTGTGTTTCCACTCATCATCAGAATTGCAGCACTGGCGTCCACAGGGTTTTCGTTCAGGCAGAAGGACATAAACCACTTTTTTTGGTTGTTTTTTTTGGCCACAAAGGCTGATTTGTAGATGAGAGTGAAGGTAATGGTTGCCTTTCCCTAGGGATGAGAAACTTACTGGTGGTGAACTTTCTGATGATCTCAGGATCCTGGAATGGTTTGGGTTGGAAGGGACCTTAAAGCCCATCCAGTGCCACCCCTGCCATGGGCAGGGACACCTTCCACTGTCCCAGGCTGCTCCAAGCCCCGTCCAGCCTGGCCTTGGGCACTTCCAGGGATCCAGGGGCAGCCACAGCTTCTCTGAGCACCCTGTGCCAGGGCTCCGCCACCCTCCCAGGGAAGGATTACGTCACTGGAGATAAATTTCACATCTCAGGAAGAAACGATCTTCCTCAATAAAGCTGAGCCATGAATCCCCAGCACTCCGTGCAGTGCAGGTGTGGCAGTAAATGCCTCTCTGGGAGGCGTTGGGGCACCTGCAGCGTTTGCAGGTGTTTGTGCTGTGCCAGCTCTCGTTGTCCTCTGCCACGGGACCTCAGTTATCTCTGCTGGGCAAGAGCAGAACACCAGCTTTTCACCCCAATTTCTGGCTTTGAGCTGCTTCGATTCTTAAATTTTCATTAAAACACTTAAATTTAGGCAGCGCATACCTAAGGACCGGTGGGTTTGTGCGTGACCAGGGCTGTTCTCAGTACCAACCACAAGGAAATAACCGAGGAGCTTCTGCCGGCCGAAAGAAGCGGGGAGCGCCCTGCCCGGCTCTCGGCCGGAGGTGACAGTGCCAGCGTCCCTCTGCTTTGTCACCCTGCCCTGACCACTGCAGATAGCGCTGGCATCCGCCCGCGCCCGGCCCGCAGCCTCCCGGCATTTCTCCCAGATGAGTTCAACTTTTCTCCCCCTCCCCTTCCTTTCTCTTCTTCCCACCTCCCTCCCTCCCTCGCCTGGTCCTTGACAGAGGCGCAAACACTCTTAAATGAGAGATAGTGGCTTCCATCCAATGGAGCCCCGGTTAATCACCGAACATCGTGGGAAAAGCACAAGATGAGGGCCGAGAAACAGCCCATTGTCTGGGCAAGATTAAAGCCCCAAAAGCCGTATTGTCTACTGAGGGGATAAATCTTCCTGCTGTCACTCAAGCACTGAATTAAATTCCCCTTCATTTCTAAAGGGGCTTATCTGTCCTGAATAGGCTGTTGCGCCACAAGCGTAAGGGAACGTATTAAGTGAGCTCCTGTCTTGGGCACCTTCACAAATAGACGAAAAACAGGAGCAAATCTGGAAGGGGCGGGCGGCAGGGGGGACGAGCAGGAGAGCTTTGGGCCGGGGGAAGAGAGGAGGGATGTTAATTGTTGTCGCAGGTCGTTATTGCTGAAGGAGGGGGCGGGCGGAGCGGCTGCCCCGGGGAACTGTCCGGCTTCCTCCCATCGGGACACAACGAGCGAGGAGCAGCGCTGAGCATCCCTCGGTGCTGGCAAAGGGATGTCCTCGGACAGTCCAGAGAGTCTCAGTGTGGCAGCGACGCTCTTTAGGGTCCCCGAGGGCGGAACCAGCCTTTGGGTGACGCTCGGGGTTCTGGCAGCACCCTGTGCCACCCAGGTGGTCTGGGGAGGGGGTTTTGGGCGGGTTTGGCGATATTTTGGCTCAGCTGCTGGACTTGGCTCTCCCTCAGGGCCCGAGGGGCTGGGCTGCGGTGGGAGCCGGGAGAGCAGGGATGTTCTGAGCAGGTGTCAAGTCGCCAGTGCTGCTGCCCTAAACGCTTCCTCTGGCGCTTGGCAGGGTCCCAGCACTGCGGGGACAGGGGACACACGGTCACACTTGTGTCACTGGGATCCCCTCCTCCTCCTCCTGCTCCTCCTCCTCCTCTTGAGCTCACCCTCGCAGCATTCCCAGCTGGCTCTGCCATCCCACCTTGAGGGAATGAATGTTGTCCCACTCTTTTTGGGGGTGCCAAGCAGCGCTTTCGAGCTGCAGCAAAGAGGGATGTGCGTGGCAGGTTGGTGGCACATAACGAGCTCGGGATGCTGGATGCTCTGCTGTCTGTGGGGTCCCAAAGGCTGGAGGTTGGGTCCAGCTCCCTTTGCACTCCAGTGACTGTCTCGTTCTTCTCCAGCATGGTTTTAACCCATGGAAAGGGCAAAAAACCTCGATTTTTTTTCATGTTAGCTGCTATTCCTTAGTGCCAAATCAGAACAATTGCACCAAGCCAATCTTTAATATCTGCAGGCTGGGGGTGACACCATCATAACTACGGAGGTGAGACTGAATTCTGCCTCTTTGCTGATAGTATTTCTATTTTTTTTCCCCTCTCTGACTGAAATTTATTCTTTTTCATTAATTATTCCTGTGCCTGTGGTGCTGACTGGGCTTCGTGATGCTGCGTTTATTGGCAGCCTGGTTGGCTTCTATTCCTGCAAAATAAATGCACGTGGAAGAAGTTCCTGATTGCAATAAAAGGTTGCTCTCAAACTGGTCTTGAATCAAAGCTGAGGGTGCTGCTGGCTGGGCATTTCCAACACAAATGCCAGGGGACAGCAGTATTTATGTTTCTATTTGGCACATAAAATATTAACCAGGTAAAACATGCCCAGCACAGCTTTGCAGCTGCACAAGCAGACGATTAAAGCTCACCTCGGTGCCGGGCTGGTGGATTAGAGGCGGCCTTGGTGCGATTTGGGAAGTGCTAAACAGGATTTTCTGCATCCTGAGTGGAGTTTCCTCTTGTTGATAGGGTTTAATGCTCCCCTGTACAAATCTCTCACTGTGCAAATACCTCCAATCTCTCCTTTTAGCCACCCAAACAAGTGGGTTTACACCTGCTTACCAGATTAATTCAATTAGCCAAAAATGGAGTGAAAGAGCTGCCTGGAGAACAATAGCTCCCAAAGAACACTTTTTTTTTTTGTTGTTTCTTCTATTTCTTGTTGGTTCTGGTAATCTGGGGAAGCTGGGTTGAGATATTATTCCTCTGAGTTTCCTGGCCTCTTGTTCCAGTATGCAAACTTGAGGAAATAAATGGTCAGAATAATGTTTTGAGGGTTTTCTTTTTATGTTTGGAATGATACAAAGAAAGCTTTTCCCAACCTTCCTAGGAAAGAACTGATCTAGCCCTTGCTGTCTCAAGTAATATGATTTATTTTCTGTCTAACATTGTCTCAGTTCTCAAGTTTTTTGCTCAAGGAAAACCCAGAGCTGTTCTCCCACAAAACCTGTGTTAATTAATGAATGCAAAAAGGGTTTGGGAGGACGTTCCTAGAGCTGGAATCAGTGCCCTGGTGTGGGTTTTACCTGCTGCTCACCTGTGCAGGGCTGGCCAACGCTGACCAGGGCAATTGGGAGCTTTGGGGCAGAACTCAGAGCCCAACCCTGCCCTGGCTCCCTCAGAATCCCCCTGTTCCAAACACTTTCGATTGGGTTTGAGCACGAATTATTTCATAATCTCAGAAACTTTAAATATTAATTTCAATTTCCCCCTTACTTTCAAGACTTTTATTCCCAAATCAAGCCTCTGCTTTGAGCAAACAGCATTTTGCAGCAAAAAAGGAGAGGTTTAGTCAATGCCAAACTGGCTTTTCACACTGATGCTCCTTCACCTTTTTAAAGACACCAGGCAGACTCCTAGTTTAATACATCCATATTTTCTAGTAAATAGAGTTGTCTAGAGGTACACCGGGTTGGGCAATGTAAAACCACTGGATAATATTCATTAATTTGGTTAAAAATCAGCTGATTTTCCCCCATAGAACGGAGGTCACGGGCTGCTCCATGCGTTTTCCTCCATATTCCCAATCTTTTGGAATACGGCACAAGCTTTCCTTAAAGCACCTTCCGAGCCCTCCATAATGCTACTTTCAGAGTAATTTGTATTTAAAAATAATAATAACAAGCAAACAAACTCGTCAGCCCATGGGATGCTTCTGCCCCGCGGGCTTAAATGGCACAGGTCTTTATACATCCAAATCCAGCAGCTTTCAATAACAAAGGATGAAATTCATGAAACAAATTGCTCCTCTCCTCATAAGTCACACTCTCGTGTGCCAGGGGAAAGATGTGTTGATAACATTCAAAGAGTTTGGTCGCCGATGAATTGTAAATTCCCACCGAGCCTCGGGCCTCGGCAGCGAGCTGTGAACAGCGTGGGGCTGGCCACAGAATGCTCTCAGATTGGGGCATTCACCACTTCATTCTTGCAGCACTTTTAGGATAAGAGCTAAGGAACACCACGGGGAGATTTTGGGTAGGCAGCCTCGAGGGGGGATAAAAAAAAAAAAGAAGGAGCAAAATATGCAGAGGCGATTTAATGAACATCCAGGGCTCTTAAGAGCGGCTCCGGGGGAGCTGCGAGCTCCGGCTGCGACTTTCGGGGGCAGGGGAACAAAGGACAAACGCTCCTGGGTTTCCTGCAGGACAAAAGGGAGCACGTTCCCAGCCTTTGGCTGATCCTCACCCACCGGGAATGGCGCTGAGAGGCTCTGCCGTGGGTGCTGCACTCCTTGGGGCTTTGGGAGGGTGGGAGAGAAGTTTGGGGTCGGAGCATCTTGGGATTCTCCTGCTGGTGGGGTTGGAGGAACATGGAAAAGCCTGAGAGCTCCCGTCCCCCAGGCACTGGGGTCTGTCCCTCTGTCCCACCAGTGTAGGCCGGTGGTATCTGCACAGGCTTGCCCAGGGCAGCATGCCCATGGATTCCCTGGAATGGTTTGGGATGTGGGCACGTGCTGGTGCTTTCCCAGGGGGTGGGATGGAGGCTGGTGGTGGTTGGCTGCTCACTCCGAGCCCCCTGCAAGTGCTGAGCTGCGACAGCACTCGGATGGGTCCATGCCCAGGGGGTTTCTCCGCAGGATCCCACGCTGAAAACTTGAGGAATTGTGACTTTTACAGAAATAAAAATGCTGGAATTCTGCTCTTTAGTTTTCCCTGGTGACCGTTTTAACCAGATCTTGGAATGACCCGGTTCAACTCACCCCTGACAGACCTACAGGTGACAAAGGCAGGGAAGGATGATTGTCCATGCCAGCTGGGGACCTACAGGTGACAAGAGCAGGGAAGGATGACTCTTTGTGCCAGTTGGGGACCTCCAAGGGACAAAGGCAGGGAAGGATGGCCCCCTGTGCCAGTTGGGGTGAAGCCCTCCCTAATTCCAGCCCATTCCAGGCAGCTCTCAGCCTGCCCTCCTCCCTCGCAGCCCTGAGCCCTGCGGCTGGGACTCCAACCCGCGGGCAGGGGAGGGGACCCGGCAGCAGGGAGCTCTTCCTGCAGGTCAGGACACTCGTGCAGGCCCCAAAAGGGTTAACAAACAAAGTGCCTGCATGGCTTTGTTCCCCGGCAATCTAATCAGATGTTAACCTACAGTCTATATCCAAGCAATCCTTTCCTTATGATAGTGATTAGTATTACACTGGGAATGAATAGAGCGAGGAAGGATTCCTATGGTAACCTTCAAAATGCATTCCACCGGCAGGCTCTGCCTACTCACAATAATTACGTTCTTAACTCGTCTAACAAACGGCATGCTAATTAGCTGCTTAACCAGCCTCGGCTCATTATTACCAGGGCCGGGCAGGCTGGAGCAAAGTGACCCAGAGAGAACGGGCCCACTTAAAAAAAATAATAGTAATAATAAGACATTTGTCAGATTGGCCATGAAGATGGACCTCCTCCACGGCGGCGGGGCTGGCCCTGTGTGGGGACCGGCCTGCTGTTGGGTCCACAAACCCTCAGCAGAGAGGCTCAGCTGCCTTGGAATTTGGCTCTCTGGAATGCCTGAGCCTCAGGTTGGCATCTGCTGGTCCTAATGGTGAGCTCCAAGCGACACTGGGGGTTGTCCCAGGTTTTGCTTGAGCTTCGGAATGAGCAGTGACTTTGTTCCGGAGTGGGCTGGGTGCCCCCACCCTGAGCATGGCTGGGCCTTGGTGGCTTGGCTGAGCTCTGTCCCCCTCTCCTCTCCTTGGAATCACAAAAACATGGAATGGTTTGGGTTGGAAGGGACCTTAAAGCTCATTCCATTCCACCCCTGCCATGGGCAGGGACACCTTCCACTATCCCAGGTTGCTCCAAGCCCTGTCCGGCCTGGCCTTGGACACTGCCAGGGATCCAGGGGCAGCCACAGCTTCTCTGGGCACCCTGTGCCAGGGCCTCCCCACCCTCACAGGGAAGGGGAATTTGTGCTAACCTGGTCTAATCAAAGTTGTTTTATTTTAACTGAGGCACCATTTAAACAGAATTAACCACGGAGGTTGTGCTGTTTCAGATGAAAGCAGGCCTGGCTCGGTTCAGCTCCGTTTAGCTCAGTGGAAGTTGGATGAGTGAATAAATTATGCTTGGGCACAAAAGGCACGTTCTGAAGGAAACTGAGCTTCCTACATTCCTGAAACGCAGCAAAACCGAGGATGCTTGTCCCGCTGGGCACTGCCCTCCACCTGTCCCGTGCTTGTACACAGTCTCTTGGTTGTTTTTTCTCGGACAACATGTTCAGGGTCTTTCCCTGGTTGCCATTTTTTTGCTCCTGACAGCCGTACTCCATCCAGCCATTCCGACCTGGAGTTGTGGTGTTTCTTCTTTGAGGATGGAGGGATTTTCTGCAGCTGGGGATGGCACCAGATCTAGGCAGGGTTGGCTGCTGGGATACTCTGTCCATCAGGAATCTCCTGTCAGCCTCAGGATTGTAACTCTGGTGAGAGAGAGGCTAAACTGAAGCTCACTGAGGGATTCCATCCGCTGTTTGCTTGCTTTGCTTCCATTTTTTTTTCCCTCACAAAATGTTTCATTTGCTGCTGGCCCTCGTGGTGACTTCCCGTGCAGGGAGAACAAGGAGAACAGCAGGTTCACTGCTCTCGGAAAGGTGTGTGGTGGGATTTTAGGGGTTTTTTGGGAAGTTTTCTAATTCTAATAGCTGAGTTGAGGGAAAGTCCCAACAGCTCCATTCCAGCAGCCCTCGCAGTGGCAGTCTCCAAACTGGAGCGTGCCTGGGAGGATCCTGCTTTAAAAAACCCTCAAAATCCAGTTGTCTTTATGGGCAGCCAGGGCAGCTTACAGTAGCTGCTGCGGTTAAGGAGAGATCACAAAAGTGAGGAGTTTTAAAACTCTTTTTACAGTTCTTTAGCGTCAATCCACAAAGTTAATCCTAATGTCAACAAAGAGTAACACCATTTATGTGCCACTAAATGCAAACTTGTGCTGTTGCAGAGCCTGCAGTGGTAGGGTTTGCCCTAAATACAATCTGTTCCGTTTTTATGCCTTTGCACCAGCTGGAAATGCAAGCTCCTACCACGATTTCAAATATTGATTCGCTGAGCACACACCAAAACATTACCTTGAGATATTGAGCAGAATGTTTATTTTTGGGTTTCACACCTCCAACCCTTTTAACACCTTAATGCGCTCGTGCATTTTGTTGCACTCCTAATTATTTTTCCCCTCTTCACCTCTGCAGTTTATTCTTACATTGTTGAAATCCATGGGTATGAATAATGAGAGTGAGCAGAGCACTCTGGCTCCAGCAGAACACAGTTTCCTTCTTGGATATGCTTCGAGAGAACCACAGGTCACGGAGTTTTCGGTAAAAACAGGAGCTGTATTTGCAGTTTGTGAGATGAGTTTGTCATGAGAAGGTCTTCTCTTAAACGAGAGCAAATTTTCTGCTCAGGTGTTGGTACACACGGTTATAACTTCCTAAAATAATTGTTTGTATTATAGGCAGCAGTGATTTTCTTCACCTTTCATTCAGCAGGAATTTCCCCATGGAAAGGGTGGTCAGGCCTTGGCAGGGACTGCCCAGGGAGGTTTGGAGTGCCCATCCCTGGAGGTGCCCAAGGAAGGCCTGGCCGTGGCACTCAGGGCTCTGGGCTGGGGACAAGGTGGGGATTGCTCAGGTTGGACTCGATGGTCTTGGAGGACTTTTCCAACCTCAGAGGTTCTGGGATTCTGGGATCACGTTTACCCGTAGAATAGAAATGCACTTTTATTGCCATCTCTCTTCCTCTTCATAAAACGTTGACAAACTTTACACCAGCAAAACCTAGAAATAATTTTTTGTCTACACGTCATGACTTCTTTGATTGTTAATTTGGGATTTGCAAAGTTTCAAGAAGCTGGACACCTCTTAACAACCCAGTAGGAGCTCAGTGATTTCACCATTCCCTTATCAATGGCTACTGGCGAACCCAAATATCCACACCCAGCAAAGGCTGGCTGAGGGATGAATGTTTATTTTGCTTATCAACTCGTTTTTCTCCAGTGGAGTACTTAATTATATCATCACTCTATCTTTAGTACTGATAATTTTCACAAATATTTTGCATTCTGCCTGCTTAGCCCTTGGTTTTCCATGGTAACAACTCTCCTGGCAGCTGGGCCTCCCTGCAGGTGGAGCAGAGTTTGGGAACTTCGTGCCTGCTGTAACACAACTTAATTTTCTATTTGGACATAAAACCATCCCCAAGAATTCTTTTTCATCTCCTGTGCTCACAAGTCACGGGACAGATCTGGTACCGTGCAGAATAACGGAGCTCGAGTTTCAGCTCTCCTTGGGAAGCTGCTCCTGCTGCAAGTTGAGAGTGAAAGAACCCAAAAAAATGCCCCGCTGCTCCCAGGCCAGCTCACATGGAGAGTTATTATGGAGTGGCTCTGCTCTGGGTCAGCTCTAACAGCTGCAGCCCCGTGATGTGGGACAGGCAGGGGGGGAAATAACGATTTAGACAAAAAAAAATCAGAACATTTTACAGGTTGAATGTGATTGGAGGCATTTGAACAGAATCAGAAAGAAGCAAAGGTCCCCACTTTGCAAAGAGTCGCCGTCGGCCGGCCACGAGCCGGGGCGTGGTGGTGGCAGTGGGAGGAATGCAGCTGCTGAATTCCCTGCTTTCCACGGGAACACAACAAAGGCTGGAGCAACGTGGGCAGTGGGGAGAAGCATTTTAAGGATCGTGCTGGGAAATGGAAATGTCTGGGAGGCGCTGCCTGTGTTTGGCATCGATGACAAGTAGGGCCGTGCTGGTTTTTGGAGGCTGGGAGGGTTTGTGTGGTGAATTCTGAGTGTTGCCTTCATGGGAAATTTGCCATGGGCCTTCCAGAATGTCATTGGTCTCTTCAAAACGGTACCACCCTCCCTGAAACCCCCAAAACCCCCCAAACTAACAGAAATGTGCATCTTTCCATGGGGAAGGCATGGAGAAAACAAATTCTACCTGGTTAAAAGAGAGGAGCAGAGCAGGTGCTCGGCTTGACCAGGTGGTCATGGTGGAGGATGGCTCCTGTTCTCATCTTGGCTTTTTGGGGTACAGGGGGTGCAGGGATATGGCACTGAAATAAACCAGTTGGGATATGGCATTAAAATCTCTTTCGAGAAAGGATCCCCGTTTCTGGTAATACCCAGCAATGGAATTATTTCTCACTTTCCCACTGCTGCATATTTATATCAAATATAATTCGATGTTAAGAATCGAATCCACCGGTGGACTGGTGGATTTCTTGCGGCTGCAGTCACTCCCCAGCCCTTCAGAGTTGCTGTGGACATTCATCCCCATCGTGTGCTGCTCCAGCTCAGGAACAGAACCCGGCTCCGAGGGTTGGGGATCCCAAGCTGAGAGTCCCAGGCAGGTTTGGGACAGGCTGTCCCCGCTCTGCAGGCTGCTGTCCCAGGCTCCCTGTGCAGGGGGGTGGGAGTGGACGAACCAACTGGAGTGTGGAGGGCTTTTATTCCTTCCAAGCCAACACCGGAGTCATGCAGGGTCCCATCTCAAATAACTGCCTGAGCAGGAAAATAAACAGCCCAGTGGATGCAGAACACTGCCAGTCCTCTGGCCCCAGGTTTTTCAACAGTGTCAAGTGATTTCTGTGTGCACAGAATCTCCTTTCACCGCCGACTCAGGCAGTGATGTGTGTTAAGAACCAGCTGAGACTTTGGCACTAAAACCCCTCAGAATCTTCTGTTATGCTGGAGAAATCCTCTCCCTCTTCCTCAGGCAAGCCACAACTTCTCAATTCCCCAGCCCTGCTGGTAGGGAAAGAGGAATTATCAGCAAGGAAATGCCTCGTTTTCTGGAATTAAACCAGAAAGTGCTGGAAACCTTCCTCGTGCTTGCAAATCCGCGGGGTTTTCGTGCTGTTCAGCTGTTGGTAGCCAGGGCTCTGCAGATTCGGGGTGCCTGTTTGAAATGGCACCTCCCAGGCTGCAGGAGAGATCCCCTCCTCGTGCAGTTGGAGTCTCTGGCTCTGGACGAGCCCCTAACTCTGAAATGCAGCATATTCATAACCGCCCCCGTTTGTGTGAGGCAGAGAAGGAACAAGGAGTATGAAAACACAGCTCTGTGAAAGATTCCCATTATCCTGCCCCAGATGGCACCAGCTGTACTCCTGGACCAACACTAAATGACTGTGGCTTGTGCCAAATATGTACTTGAGTGGGTTGTACATGCCCTTTACAAATAGAAGTTGAATGTTAATAGATACTGAATGAAACCCACTGCCAAACCAAACAGAGCCCCTGGATATATCCAGGGCGTGCAGGGAAATTACACATCGCAGCGGCGCTCGCCGCAGAAGGCGTGCGAAGGATTTCAAAGTGCTGCAGGATTGAATGTGGCCCTGGCTAATTCTCCCTATGCTAATGGCCGTGCGAGGATGCAGGAAGAAGAATGAGGAGAGGTTAAAGGACCGCTGCACCGATATCATGTAAATTCGGGATAGGGTCAGCGTATGGTGTTGTAAACAACATCACATCTCGGAGTACATGGAGTTCTGATCCTTTCAGGTATTCGAGCCTTTGTCTGCTGATATAACGCCTGCCTGTCAGCCCCACGGTCAGAGGCCCAATCTTTTTTTCTTCCCTCGCTGAAAAGGTCCCAGCGCCACATCGGGGCAACACACTGGCTGCCTATTCTCCTTCCCCACGGAACGCAATCACCGGACAACTCGGCTATAATTCACTCCCTGGCCAGCCCTTTGAAAAGGTGGGCTGCCTCAGTGCTGTTAGCCCAGCAAGATAAATCATGTACTCGAAATTAACTTCCATTGAAAGGAAGGGGTGGAAGAAAAGCCGACTGGTCAGGCGGAGCATGCTAAAGAAAAGATGACTGGAGTTGATAAATGTCATTGCGGATAATTTGGGGGCTGTGATTAAGATCTTATCTAGGTAGGAAGTAAATAGAAAAGACTTAATAAAAGTCCTACCCAGGGATCCGTCCTCATGAACTTGTGAAGTTTAAATTTTTTTTTTTTTTTTTTTTTTTTTTTGGTGAATATTGAAGAGAGCTCCAGAAAGGTCTTCATTAAAGGGAAAGTTGTTTTCAGGGCGCTGCCCAGAGAGCTCTGAAAGGCGCCTGGGTGAAACTGTACATCTTCCCCCCACTCCTTTTTCTTCTCTAGAGGGGAAAGAAAGCATCTTTGTCTAAAAATTCCTTTAAAAAGTTAAAGGATAAACAACTGGGGGAGAGCTGATGAGGATTTCTGGGTAACAATCATCTGTTTTTTCTCTGCTCTTTTGCTTTCTTTAATGAATGGCCTTTGCTGCCATAAAATTCCCTACAAATAAAATGTAACCTTACCCCCAATATGTGTAAGGGAGAGAAGGCAGAAGCCTGTTTGTCCATAAACTCACAAACTGCTCGCCCAGAAAGCATAAACTGCCTCCCGTTTTTATAGTGCTGGCCAGAATTTGCTTTTATTATATTATTAGCAGTAGTTTGCTGGTTTTTTTCTTTCCTTTTCAACCAATTACTGCAGCAACCTGCGAGCAAGGAGCAGTAAACTCGGTGAAACATCTGTGGGGCTGAGTGACAGGGATCCAGAGCCTGGTGTGAATTCCCTGTCCTGGAGAGCAGGGAGCCTCCCCCCCTTCCCTGGAAGTGCTGCCAGCTCGGAGGGAGCACAGACAACCCCAACAGCTGGGCAGATGTGTGGGGACTTCTGCTGGCTAATGAGAGCGGTTAAAATTTTATTGAAGAGTGTATCCTGTGATCTGTAACCTCCCTAATCCCAATCTCAGAGGGATGCTGGGCTCAGAGAGGTTTCCAGAACCCTGGAAACGCCACCTCCTAAATTACCCAGGCTTCTCATTCACGTCCTCCGTGTCCTTCTACTGCTCTGCCCACCTCACAGAACATATTTCAATATGAAAACTGGGTAATTTGCTTCAGGGAAAAAAACGGTGGGAAGGCCCAGCTAAGGGCACACAGAGAGGGGATGTGCAGAGCCAGGGGTGCTGTGCTCTTACCCAGAGTGGGCCAAACCCGGTTTGGAGAATTTGGGAGATGGACAAGGAGATCGGTGTGACTTTAACCCCTTCGTGCCCCAGAGCTTGTGCTGCTCCAAAAAAACAAACTGGAAAAGGCAAGAAGTGTGAGCAGTCAGAGCAGCCTGCCTTTCGGAAGGGCTCTGAAATTGGGTAAATTATTAGACAGTGCTGAAGGACAAAAGCAGAACCCGCAGTTGCAAAGCGCTGCTGTGGCAGCTGCGGCGTGGAGGGAGGTTTGGGGACAGTCCTGCCGAAAATGAGACATTTCCAGGCTCGGCTGAAGCTGCTCCTCAACACAGATAAATACCCTGAGTGTGCAGTGTGCACCTCAGCCCACTAAATACAACCTGAAACCTCTCCAGCCGCAGTGTGGGATGCACAGGACCCAATCCCCTTCCGCGGAGGCACCCTGAAATTTGGGAAAGGAGCAGGATAACCAGTACTGGGAGGCTTTTTCGAGAGCTGGCCTGGTTTTCCTGGGAATGCTGGCTCAAAGGTGCCTCGCTGGCAGCCCCAGCTCCCAGGGCTGCCTCTCACTTCGTAATTAAACACTCCTGGGGAGACCTGTCCTGCTTGCAGTGATTTTTAAGACCCCCTGAAATAAAAAAAAACTTGAGAAGTACCAATGGAATCTGCAAATTTTAGAAGTGTGCATTTCACTCCATGAGAAAATGGATTTTGTAGGGGAAAATGAAGTTTTGCACTTTCTGTTTGTGGATTCCCTGGGAGGTGATGCAGGTTTCTATTTGTGAATTCACCCAATTGAGCCAAATTTTGGGGTTTAGTGCTTTAATAACAGGAATATCTGCCCTGGGGAACTGGCCAGGAACTATTCCTGCCTCTGTGTCATGGGCACCTGAGCCACGAGAGCCTCTGCTGCTGCAGTGAAGGGGTATCTGCATTCAAAAAATAATCATAAAATGGCTATAAGTGTTGGCAAGAAACAGATGCTGCTCTCGTGGTGCTTTTTATGTCTGTAAGTGTAAAAATACCAATGGCTATGATAACAATTTCTGTGCTAGCTCCCATTTCTTGAGTTAATAGGGAGAGGTAAAACAGATGATAATGATGAAATAGAACTTCCAGCAGAATTTTTGGAGAGATTTTTGCTATGAGAGGCAAACAGCTCTTAAGCAGGAAAGGTAAAAGAGACAACTGTGAGTTTGCAATGCAACAAACTCCTAACGTGGGGTTTGTGTCTCTGAGCAGTTCCTGCAAGCTCTGCTGTCATCACTGACGATTTCAGGAATTTCTATTCTTGCTTTCGGGAAATTTTGGGTGCAGTTTCTGAGCTGGCTGTTGCTCTCAGGTGTTCTCATTGATGAAGTCACCTGCCAGGCTTCTGCTGGCCTTTTCCATGTGTTTGCTGTAGAAAGAGAAACGTTTTCAGGAATTTCTCCCCTCAAATCTGGTTTCAAACAAAAAATCCAGACATATTTTAATTCACAAATGCTTTCCAAGCTGTCAGCATCTTCATTTTCCAGTGATTTCATCAGCGTGTCCAAATCTCCCTCGTTAATGACTCTGAGAAAACTGTGGACCCAATAAACTCCGTGTCAGGCAAAGAATACAGTGAGGATTGGGAAGTGACAGATAAAGCAAATATCCTGCTCCTAAACAAACACAGCAGGACAGGAGAAGATGACAAATGACGGGATTGTGTCAGCTTGAAAACAGATTGGACTAATGGCATGCTGGACTTTGCACTCCGGGGGATCGATACTCCATCAGGCCAGAGAGCTGCAGCCCCCGTGAATGGCAGGGCCAGGCAGGGAGATGTGCTGATAGCGCTGCTGTAAAGCCCCAGGCTGAGCCTGCAAGGGGAATTCTGGGCACTGGGATTTCCATTTTTCACCCTTCCCTTGCTGTTGGAAATGGCCACGGGGCAGAGGCTGGGTCTTTGTGGAGTTTGGGCACTGCCAAGCGCCGGGCTCATGATGTTTCTCTCCTCCAAACCTCTTTTCTTTTTTCTTTTACTTCATTTTTTTCTCCCCTGCTCCATTTTTTTTTTCCACTTCCCCCTTTTTGCCCCTTCTGCCCACTTCTCTTTCCTCCCTGTTTTCCAATACAGATCCTAATATTTTATACTGTATTAAGGGACCTGATACACGACTCCTTAAGGTCTTCCCTGGGGGAATTGAGGAGTTATGGAGACAGAAAAGAGAGGTTTATTTCTAGGACCTTGAGGGAGGCTGTGCACATAAAAAGAATACATTTTTGTCCTGTCTTTGTTCACTTCTGTTCCCCAAACTTCCAGTTGGTATCAGCTGGGTTCAGTCTGTGTGAACTCTCCCGTTCTGGGGCTCGGAGAATCTGATGGGATGGGAGTTTCTGCACCATGGTGGTGCAGAAATGTGGCACTTCTCCAACAAAAATAGGTGTTTTCATACATTTGGGGAAAAAATGGCTGGCAGTGGTCTGGGGTAGGCAGATCCTGCCTGGATGTTGGATTCCAGACCGTGGGGGCAATGCCAGGCTCAGGCAAGGGGGACGTTCTGGAACCCTCAGACTGTCCCACAAGCACTATCTCCTTGTCTGGCAGGATACCCTCTACCTGGGCTGGCTCCCATTCCACCTCAGGCCACATTTGCACCATCAGCAGCCACCAGAGGTGCAGGGATAAGGATTTGGGTTCCCCAGCGTGTTCTTTTCAGCTGCTGGTTGCACTGAGGACCTAAAATGTCTCTGAAGTGCGAGAGGCCAGGGCAGGGACAGGGAGGACACGGTCCACGGGCTCTCTAAACGGGAACGATCCTCACAGATGGAGCGGGAACTCCCAGGGGATGAGGTGAGAAGCAGTTTAGGAGGACAGGTGACAGTGTGTGCAGGTTCCCATCTCCCCCCAGAGCTCAGGGAAAAGCCCGGATTGCTCTCCCAGGAGCAGGGCACCTGGATTTAGGCTGGGGCACAACCCTCGAAGCCAGCCCCAGCTGACCCACGTGTTCCAGGGGCCAGTTTGGTTCATCCCCTTCGTTCTCCAGCAAGGTTCTGGAGGCTCCTCCCCACGATTAGCGAGTTCAGAGTCCTGCTGCCTTCCACCCTGGCTGCACCCTTCCTTTCCTTCCTTCCCAGGGACTGCACAGCCCCTTCCCAGTGCCTGATAAGGAGCCTGAGCCGCCCCAGGGTGCGGAGGGGGCTTGGCTGGGGAGAGGGACACGAACCCTGAATGTGCGATTTCGCTCATTGCCCCAGCAGCGGGGAGGTGTCGTCCACGTTTCCTGACGGGCATTTGGGTGTCCAGACAGGAAAAGGTGGTCAGGGATTGGGAATGGGCTGCCCAGGGAGGAGGTGGAGTCCCCATCCCCGGAGGGGTGCGAGGAACCGGGTAACAAGTTAGGGTTCGGTCACAGGTCGGACTGGACGATCTTGGAGGACTTTTCCAACCCCTGTGACTCCTGCCGCGTGCTCCGAAGGGTTAACCACCTCCTGATAAATTGCACTCTCTTTAATGGCTGTTAGTTGTTTACCTGAGCTAATAAGATTAATGCCGGACTGAATATGGAAAAAAAAAGAAAAAATTCCCAACACATGCTTTTAGATTTATATGCTAATCACCAGCGGCAGGAAATGAATGCTGAGGAGGCATGGCGGGAATGCTTTCGCCCGCTCCGGAAAACAGAAGAATTAACAAACTCCAGTGTGGCCTGGGAGATCCCATCCCACGGATCCCGTGGAAGGGCTGATGTGGAATCGGCGGGAGGGCTCCTGCGAGGGAGGGTTTGTAGGATCAGCCCTGGAAAATGTGTATTTTTAACTTGGAGAGGTCAGGTTCAGAACCCAGGAGATCCCTCCGCTGCTTGTGCTTTTCCAAGGTGTTTATTTAGCTTTAAAGTCTCCTCAGAAGGAGAAGGGAAGGAAGCCTCTGGTGTGCCTATCGCTTTCTCTGTTGATGTTTCTCTCTACCCATTTGATATTTTAGATAAATAGGCATTATCTAATCTGAAGGAACTTTTTGGAAGGCTCAGTGAGTATTTTTTATTAGAGCCTAACAAGTGCTATTTTAGAAATTATATATATATCTAGCTATGCTATGGAAAGGTGGGGTTTATGTGAGGGCCATATAATAAAAAAAGCAAATTAAATTCCAAGCAAAATATATCGAAGTAAGTCATGGAGAAATGTAGCTATGAACAACATAAATATTTTTCATGGTGTAGGATTTAATTAAAATCAAGTACTCTCAGTTGGCACAGAGGTGCTAAAATGTCCATGAGTTGTAACAACCAACGGGGACAATTTGTAAAATAAAATGATTTGAAAATAAATTCATTTTGGAAAGGCTGGCTCTCACAGAGAGGGCAATTCCTGAGCCGCCCTGTGCAGTGCAGGAGGATAAACGGGGAACTGGGAAGGCTGGGATTCCATTCCTACCTGTGCCATCCCACGAGGGAAGAGCCCACCCAAACAAGTGCTCCCTATCCCTGCCTGCCCACTGGTGCCCCGTAATTTCCCCCCAATAACACATTCCAAGGGCAATGAGGAAGCTGAAAGGGAATTGCTCAGGCACGGGAGTCACCACGGAGGTGGAATTTGCCGTTTAAATACTTTTTTGACTGACATCCTCTCCCCTCTTTCCAAGAGTGCTGGAGAAGAGGGAATGCTTACCTACCTTGCCTTTAATCCTGGATGCAGGAAGGTTGGAGGAGAGAGTTGCCAGTTGAGGATCTCTGCTCTGTGGGGGCTGACCTGGCTTGAAATCAAGGTTTTGGGGGTGAATTGTGGGAGGGGGAGCAGGCAGAGAGAAGTTTAGTCTCGGTATTGTCTGGCTGGCTTGGTTACTGCCATGATCTCACTGCTTCTGGTTGTCAGACAGGACTAAAATCACGGAGATGATTTGCTGGGAATGAGAAAGCGAAGCCATTTCGCAAATATTTCAAGCGTTGCCTCCGTTTTCCTGAATTTTCTTGAACACCAGCAGTTTAACCCAAACAACAAACAGAAACCTCTCTCTTACTCGCTTTTCTCTTCCCCCCCGGCCCCGCTCTGTAATTTATGCAGAATGTGTGCTGGAGGAAACTGGAGGAAAAGGAGAGTTTCACATTTATTTTGGCTTCTCCTGCCTTGTAACAGGGTTGCTTGGGCCAGACAAATCGCTCCTCGGATGGGTGGGGGAGCCGGAGCGAGCTCGGAGGATCCCAGGAAATGCTCGCATCCCTTTCCCAGTTCCCCTCAGTAACAAATGGGTTGCTTCACGGAGGCATTGATTGGAACTGGTTGATGTGTATAATAAATTCGAGCTAACTCCCCACCCAGGTATCTCAGAGGAATCCGCTAATTTAGCTTTCTTTAGGAAAATGAGGAAGCTCGGACTTGGCTCTGACCAAAGGATTCCTCACCTGCGCAGCACCGGCGGTCTGCACGCCTGCGCGTGTGTGTGTGGCGCGAAATTTGGCATTTTCGGGAGGATTTTGGAGCTCTGGAAAGAGGCGGGATGCACTTTACGAGCTCTCGGTGGCCTCGGGCGGCGGCAGCGAGTTCTCGCATCGAGGGAAGTTTGTGCGTGGCGCTCGACAAGTAAAAATGCCTCGAACGCTCCGCCGTCATTTGTCTTTCCTGCGGCCCTAATTTGAATGAAAACACGCGCTAGTGGAGGACACGGGTTGGGAAAACTCCGCGTTTTTGGCAGGGATAGCTGGCGGAAGGAGCAGCGCACGGGATGCTTGTCCCGGGTCGGCCAGCGCGGGGATGCCGCTTCCTGCGCAACATCCCCCATTCCCCCGCCCCCTGCGAGCTTCCCCGGCGGATTCCTGTATGGATTCCACGCTGTGCCAGCGGGACGAGCCCTGCTCTGGCTGCTGCCTTTTCCCGAGCAGCCCCAGCCGGGCTCTGTCAGCGGCGCTTGTCCCTTCCCCGGGCCTGGGGACAGACGCCGGCGATGAATGAGCGAAGTGCCACCGGGCCAGCTCCCGCAGTGGTGGCCCATTGTGCTGCCAGACGGGAGAGCCGGGCATGGGCTTGTCCCTTTGCAACCCTTCTTAATTATCTTTTACATATTCCAGCTTGGAATGATATTTCAATCAAATTTCTTTGTAAATATTCATGTGCCGGTTTGTTCGGGTGCCGGGGCGGGGATGGGAAGAAGTGGGAAGAATCTGACAAATTTAAGTGTAAATATTAAGAGCTTGGATGGGGTAGAAAGAGAACTGAAAGCCACCTCTTCTCAAAGACGTGTTTTATGGTTAGCTTTTTCCTTCCTTCCTTTTAACTATTTTTAATGCAGCATGAAGTGAAGTGCAGCTATTTGAGCAGATCCAGCAAGTGAAGGGCTGTGGAGATCTGCTGGGGAAAGCTGTCAGGCGACAAAAACTTTCTTGTAATCCAAAAATCAATTCCCATTTCCCAGTTTTCCATTTCCCCCATTTTGCCCCCGCCCCCTTCTCTTTTCTCCCCGTTTTCCAATACAGATCCAAATATTTTATGCTGTATTAAGGAAGCTGATGCCTGACTCCTAAAGGCCTTGGATGATGTTTTGGGAAATCCTCCATTTTTGGTGACCAACTGGAGATACCTGAGTGAGGCTGCAGCTTTTTTCCTCTCGAATTCTGCTCAACCCTTTCCCTTCTCTCCCAGTTTACCCATGAACTCGGGTGGTCCCTTCCCGGTACTGACCCATGGTAGCCCTGTGGTCTCCTCTCCAACAGATGCTAAATCCCCCTGGGATGGAAACTTGGCAGGTTTGTGGAGGTGGTGTCTGAAGACCAAGGCATTAATTCATCTCTCTAAAGGTGCTTTGTGCAACCAAACCCCTCCCGGGCCTCTAAGAGCAATGTTCAGGCTTTTAATATCAGGCTTCTGTGTCCCAGAGGAGCCTGGGGAAAATAGAAATACTTTTAAGAGTCAGGTTCTAGTTAAAAAAAAGCCAACACACCAAACCCAAAATAATTAAAAAGATGGATGCAGTCTGGTTTGGACCTTTTGTTTATTCAGCATTATTTAATTTCACAAATATTAAGTTTCCCTTTTCCATCATCAACACCCCTCCCATGGGATGCAAGCTGCCACCAATTTCATTCTTCTGAAGCCTCATTACTCTCACCAGTTGCTCACTTTGACTTACGGGCTTAAATTCCCAGAGCCTGGAAGAAGTGTAAATATCGGGAAGCCCATCCACACTCCAAACTTCGGTGGCAAACAAGAGCTGAGACAGTCAGGAGGCTGCAAAGGGGGTTGGATATCGAGATAACTCCCTCTAAACCTCCTTGTCAGGAGGCAGAGCCCAGGCCACATGGTGTGACCGGACCAGCTGCAGTAACGTGGAGCAGGAATAGGAGAAATAGAGTGGGAAATTCCTGAGGGAAGCAGGGCAGGTGGGAGCAGTGGTCACTCCTCGCTCGTGTTTGCAGTGCTGGGACTGTGGCTGCTGCTGAGGAGCACGGTGCCTGCCCCTAATGGCCCAAAGCTCTCGTGGAACAAGTGAGTGGGGCAGGAGGATGTGGGGCACGAGGTGGTGATGGGGAGCACCACGGCTTAAATGGGAGGTGGGGAGGGATGTGGGACATCCCTCACCCCGTGTTTCTGAGGGTGTTTCCCAAGCCCCCCCGGGCTCGGAGAGCAGCACTGCTGCTTTCACACAAGATTCTTCTTCTCGGCCCAAAGAATATTTAGGTGAAAGCTGGGGAGACGCACCGAACCAACAGACACGGACAACTTGTTGTAATTCATTACTCTCTCCTTAAATACTGTAGTTATAAAAATCCGTTTGTTGTTGATTTTCATGTTCCGAGCTTTTTTTAAGCCTCGAGGTGAAAACAGGATGTGATTCCTAAGGAGACACATGCTGGTAACTCCAGGTTGTAGCATCAGATGGTGATTATCCAAATGGGGGCTGAGTTCTTTTAAAGAAATACAGCAGGGGGGAACACGGGACTGTCAGGAACCTGAGGCTGAGGAACACGCACTTGGCAATACTTCCTGAACCTCATAGTTTTACAAGAGGGTTTATAACCCTGGCACCACAGTGGGAGGGTGATTTGGTATGAAAAACCCTGCGTTTGACTCATGGGCTTGTGGTAAAATGAGCTCAGCCACAAGAGTTTGATCATTTCATGTGCGGACATTAAGCTGTGAGTGTTGGAAGTGTCATCCTTGCTGCTCCCTCTCCACAGAGCAGCTCTTTGCTATTTAGACCAGCAACAGGAAATAATAAACTCGTTAACACGTCAAAAATCTCGTGTTGGGGAGGAGCTGCGTGGTCTCTTCCTTTTAGTTTGTTGTGTGGCGAAGCGCAGCGATCAGCGCCGAGAGGGTGGGATGGGCTGGAGGGAGCAACCAGGAGCAGCCTGGGATGGCCTGGCAGTTGGGAATTCTCTCCTCGTCTCCAAGATAAAATATGTATTTTATATCCCAAAATACACAGCCAGCAAGACATGACAGCGTGTGTTTGCAGCTCACACGCGGGTGGGCCCAGGAAGAAACCGGGCACCGGGCGCTCGCGGCGGGGTTTGTGGATATTCCCAGCCACAGCCTGCGGAGGGAAAAGGGACAAACGGGATTTCCGACTACAAAGTATTCCTGCTAACAGATAACACAGATTTTTGTTGCATCTATTTTTTTTTTATTTGTCCCAAAGCCGCGAAAGCCCGCATGGCTCGGGCGATTGCAGGCCGCAAATGCTCCCGAAAAACAAAACAAGCAATGGGGGGAAAAAGCGCCTTGATAGGGAACAAAAACATTTTTGTTGAGGCCTAATAGAAGTTTGAGCTTTGTCCTAAAGCTCTCCCCAGCCTGCAGTGCCTCTCGCTTATTGAATAAGTGAAATGAAGCCCTTGGCGGGAGCGAGTGAGTGTGGGACAAAGGGCAGCAGTGAAAAATGAACACAGTTTCAAACTGCAGAGAAACAGATGTGAATCTGCAGCGGGGAGAAGGAGGCAGGGGAGCCCGGCACAGCCACCGCAGCGCGGGCAGCATTTAAAGCTGCAAAGCGTTCGGCTCCCCGTGCTTCTGCCACCACATGGGACTCGGCGGGCTCGTCCTCCTCATCCTCCTCATCCTCCTCATCCTCCTCATCCTCCTCATCCTCTCCCCGGCGTGGGTACGGAGAGGCCACGTCCCGGAGTGCGGGGAACGGCTGAGGGGTCCCGGGGAATGGGCATCAAAAGGGCCAGGGCAGGGCGGGGGGAAGGAGAAGGTGGGTGCTTATTAAGCCCTGCTAATGTTGGTGATGTATTGAGTGAAACATCATGAAAAATGAAAGCAAATCCTCCCGTAATCTTGACAGAACAAAAGGCTTTCAGTTAAAATAGAAAAATGCTCCGGCGGCATATATCAAACATAACTTTTATATTAAATGTGCATGTGGTAGAATATGGATCACATTAGAAGAAATGTTGTTTGGTTTTTTTTTTTTTTTTTTTTTTTTCCTTTTTGCCTTCAACAAGCACCTAAAGCTCTTGCTTGGGAAACATTTGGGCAGTGCGCTGCTTTCTCCTGGTAAAATTAGATTTTCTCGTGTTTTGTAATTGCGAGGGATTTGCCCATCTGCACTTGGAAGAGAAAAAATTTTGCTCATCAGTCATTAAGTACAAGGTTTACATGTCTGGCCTGAGTGAAAGTAGCTGGACTTCTCATCCATCTTCTCCTGACAGGATAAACCCAATATATTGAAGCCGTTCTTCTCGCTTTTAAAAATCCCACCTTTTATAACCACTCCGTGGTATCAAATTTATCTGATGGCTCCGTCTCTTTGAGCACAACTTCTCCAATTCTAATTACTGCTTTTCTTTTTACTTTTGTTCTAAGAATAATAAAATATAAGCCAGAGTTGGCACAGGAGCAAAGTGCCCCCTCGCAAAAGTCAAGTGCTTGCAAAGAAAATAGAGTTCCTCCTCGGAGCCCGGTAGCAGCAGCAGTTGTTTCCTTTAATGCATTTAATTTGTCACAACTGGAGAAAAAGTCTTTTAAAACAGTTTCTCTCCTTAAAAACGAGTGTATTCCTCTGGCTCATCCCGCCCGGTGCCGCTGCCGTCATCTTGGCAGGGAGGAGAATTCATGTATTAGTTTAGGGCTCAAGCAACATAAACAAAACTCAAGTGGCTGGAGGGAAAAAAGGATCATTATGTGAGGGGAAAAAAAAATTAAACATCTTGACTCAACAAATGCTCCAGCCCTGTCTTATACCAGACTGTCTGTGTGCCAAGTTACAAAAAAGTCATCTGACTTGGGAGGGAGAAAGGGAAACGGGGTTGTGTTTCCATGTGCAGAAACGTAAGACAGGGGAAAGTGGAAAGGATTTTTCTAAATATAATATTTTTAGCTCCTTTTTTTTTTTTTTCCCCTCCCTTTTGTGTCTTTAAAATGGTTTCGCTTTAAATACGGTTGTGCCAAATGCAAATGAGTGTTGAAAAGGAAGCTTGAGTTCTTTAGGATGGTGGGGGGAATTAAACCCAAACTCAGGATTTCTGTGACTGCCCGAGGAGAGGCCATCACGTGCTGGGCCGTCTTCTAGAAAGAAACCATGACAGATTGGAGGGAAAAGATTTCTCTATCCATCTTGTTATGTCACCTCTTATAAATCAACATATCTTAATTAATTACATTCTTTTCATACCGAGACTTTAAAATTGATGAGGGTGTGCCAGTGTGTATTTATTGCTCATTAGCTGCATGACTCTACAGAGTTTCTGTGCTCTATTCCCACATGTTTCAGAACTCTGCAGCTCACTGTGGACATCTCATTTTACCGGCTCTGGGGATAATTGTCTCCGTCACGGTGACTTAATTGTGCTGCCATCCTGCAGCAGACATGGGAGACGCAGAAAATTATTCTGTGTGTGTGTGTGTGTGTGTGTGTGCATTTTTACCTGTCACATAAATATCTGTGCATTAAGGGGCATTCACAGGGACCTCAGATTAATTCCACTTAGGGACGGCAGTGCATTTCAGCTGGCAGATGTGTGGGGTTTTTTGGCCGATTTTTTCTCATTTTTAAATTAGACATTAGGTCGGCAGCAAAGGGTTAATTCTGGGTGATACCAGGAGCTGCTGTTCCTTAGACAGCCCCGCGTCACAGACGGTCACACATTAAATATTTCTGTGTCTCGTTCTGATGCACCAAAATTTCCTCAAAAAAAAACCCCAAGTGGAAACGAAACTGAAATGAGCCTTTAATTTTTAAGTAATAACTGGGTATGTTTGATACGAGCTGCAGAGGTTGATTTGGGCAATAAAACAAGGCAGGGGGTGAAGGGAAGCAACCCGGAATTGTGCTGGTGGCAGTGGGATAGAACCAGGCCGTGGGTGCAGAGCTCTGGGCTCACGCTGGATTTTGGAGGAGCATGAGGCACCCCGGAATCCGGAGGGAATGGTGAGGGGAAGGGGACAGCACGGAGAGTTCCCAGAGCCCAGGCAGCCCAGGGAGAGAGCAGCCAGATGGAAACTGTCAGCGCGAGCGAGGGCACTGCTGCTGCCGCCGCTGGAGAACGGGCAGGGGAAGGAACGGGGGAAAAGAGAGGGGGAAGAGGCCAGTGAAAGATGGATTGCACTGGAGAGAAGGGGACAGAATGAAAAAGGAGCGGGGAAGGGGTGTGCGAGTGCAGCTGAGCTGGCTGCACAGTGGGGAGCAAACAACTGGGCCTGGAAAAAGAGCAGAATTCGGTTTAAATTTGCCCACGGGCAAAGTGGACGACTTTCAGCCTTTGCACCAAAACCCAGACAGGTTTGGTCTCCAAAATGCTTAATAAACAGGGCAAACACCCCATTTAAACCTGGGTCTCCCTCAGCCTGTGACCCACCCGAAAACAGCCCCACCTAGGCAGGAGCAGTGGCCCCGGGGCAACAAACCCCAGTTCCCGGCTGGAGGGAGAGCACAGGGGAGGGTGTTTCCCATCCTGGCACGATTTACCTGCAGCGAGAGGGACCTTGCTTAAAATTCCCATTCTCACCAGCCCACGTTCCCTCGCCACCACAATTTTTGCTGCTTTGAGGTGAAGTGGTTTTGGATAAAAACTGAGAAAACCTGGCCAAAAGTTCCTGCCAGGTGTACCTGAGACTTTCCCTGTCTGCTTAGAGCTTAAAAATGATGAGTGGCCACAGGCAGCATCCGCTGGGTCACCTCAGTGTGTGTCTGTTGTGGATCCTGGCTGGGGAGGAGGAGGAGGAGGAGGAGGAGGAGGAGGAGGAGGAGAAGAGGGGACTGGGGTCACTCCCTCAGCAATCCCAGACCCAGATCCCCAAGCCTGAGTCACTCACCCTCTCATCACCTGTGAGAGCTCCCCAAGTGCTGCTTTCAGTGTGCTGAAAGATCCCTTCTGTCACAGCCCTGGGCCCCGAGATCCCCGGAGCAGCGGTGTCAGCTCCCAGCTAGAATTTGTTTTGCCCAAACACCAAATTTCTGCACCGAGGGCCAGTAACAACCTGATAGTGGAAAGCAAACATCTGGTCCTCAAGAGAAAAGAGGAGTTATCCTTAAGTTAGCTTCTAATAATAATAATTTCTTGTTCTATTAATTGGTGTTCAGCATTTTATAAAATCTGCTGCCTGCCAATGAATGTTTTGCCAGCTGCTAAAGCATTTTTGTTTTCTGCTGCAAAACACACAAAAACAATTTTTTTAATAGTTTGTTTAGGAGAACTTTTATTTCTTAATCTTTTTACTTTGAGTTGCTGTACCTGTGGTTTAAGACTGTGCTTAGCTTTGTCCATATCAGGCCATTAAATCTCCTTAAATCACGTGAATATATTTTGGGCTACACACCGGTGAAAAATTAGGAATACAAATAAGCATTTTCAAGATCATGACCTCAGTTTTCTTAAGAAACTGAGGCTGGTAAGAGATGGTTTGTATCTACACTCATTTTATTTCCAGGATATGACTTTTTTGTTTGCGCTCCTGGGTTTTTTGGATCCATCTCTGTGTGCAGGATTCTTCCTTCAGCTCGCTGGCAATTTCTTTAAGTGATGTAAAAACAAAGGCTGAAATAACAGCTGAGTTTGGGCAGATCCAGTACGGCTCACACGTGGTTTGGTTACTTTGCTTTGACTCTGCTCCAGTGCGGATCTGTCTGCTCTAGCAACTTGTTCATGGTTTTACATTTTACCCAGGCTTGCCCTGGTTTGCAACATAGGACAATTTATGCATTCTGAGTAGAACTGAAAATATTTTCCATGCATTATAACATTGACTCCTCAGCTGCAGCGTGGGTCATGCAGAGCCTGGTGTGTTAGGGATGCCAAAATCTCTGTAACATTATTCCTGAGAGGCAGGGAAATCAAGGCTGCTTTCTTGCCTCCCTTCCTTTCTTGTTTGTGACATGAACGATGGCTGCTCACTGCCAGGGAAGATCTCTGTGGTTTTGGGTGATCTCACATCAGTCTGAGATTCCTAAGGGCAGTTCTCAGGCTCTGGGAGTGCTCGTGGGGCAGAGTTTTAACTTGACCTCTCATAGCTGAAGATGGTGTTTTGCTCTCAGGGCTGAACAGAGTGATCCTGCTGCCTGGAACCTGCAATGAGCAGGGCAGCTTGGGCCTTTTGCTGCAGGATAAGGTGGGGACATTGAAAAAGGATGAATTCAGTCTGTCCACATCAAAACCAGGGATAAAAGCAGCCATGAGAAGATGACCTGAGGTGGATGTGAGAGGTTGAAAGCCCAGGGCTCTGTTTTGCAGTGCCTGAGGGCTGAGGCTGGAATCAGATGCCCCCAGTGCCAGGAGTGGGAGTGCAGGTTTTGCTTTGTCACAGCCCCCCGATGGTGCTGGATCCACGAGTGCTCCTTCCCCAGTCCAGGCCTCCCTCTGCCTTCATCCCGAGGGGACAGGAGCCACCTGTGGTGGTGGCCTCGTGCCCGAGCCAGCAATGCCCCCCAGTTTGGCACGGGCTGGTGGGGAGGCGGGGGGGGCACCCCTGGCACCCCAAGAGCAATTCACAGAATCGTGGAGCGGTTTGGGTTGGAAGGGACCTGAAAGCTCATCCAGTTCCATGGGCAGGGACACCTTCCACCATCCCAGGTTGCTCCAAGCTCCATCCAACCTGGCCTTGGACACTTCCAGGGATGGGCACAGAAATTCCTCACGCGCCTCTTCCTCCTGCTGGGAAGGGGCCCTGCGCCTTTCACGCTGCTGGATGCAGCTTTCCCATCCTGGGAGCGGGATTGAAAAATCCTGTGGAATCGTGTCTTTGGGTGCGTGTCCCCGGGGGATAAATGTCATCCTGTGGGGTGCGGGCACCCCTCGCCCCTCACCCGCTCCCCCCGGCCCCTGCTCCGTGCGGGGCAGCCACGGCCCCTCACTCAGCGGCTCACGGGGGAATTCCTCCGGGATGATGGACTGCGGAAACCGGAGTCGCTCAGCTGGAGCCACATGTTGTGCTGAGAGCATCCCGGGGCCGGGGGCGGGGACGGGGACTGGGGTGGGGATGGGGGTGGATGGGGATGGGGATGGGGGTGGGCATGGGGGTGGGGATGGATCGGGATGGGGATGGGCATTGGCATGGGCATGGGAATGGAGGTGGGGATGGTGGTAGGGATGGGGATGGAGACAGGGCAGAGGCCGGGTCCGGTTCCGGGGACAGGGATGAGAATGGGGATGAGAATGGGGATGGGGACAGGGATGGGGACGGGGATGAGGATGGGGATGGAGTCAGGCGCGTTCCCGCGAGGGCTGTCCCGGGGAAGGTGAGCCGGGGCTGCGGGGGCGGTGGGACCGGGGGATGCTGGGCTGTGCCCGCGGGTCCAGCCCCGCTGGGAAGGCCGGACAGGGCTGACTCGGTGCTGTCCCGCGGTACCGAAGTGCCGCCCGCGGGAGGCGCAGCGCCAGCGCCCGCGGCCGCCTAATTCAGTAAGTGCTGGGTGCCCGCTTTGTTTGTGTGGAGCTCGCAGCCCTATTGATGTCAAGCAGGCTGTTAAAAAGCATAATGACATGGCATTAGAGACCCCGAGAGCAATTAACAGGCTGCTTAATTAGCAAAAGGAATTAGAATTTGAGTGGCTGATCTTTGCTTAAAGACTTGTAAAAAAGCTGGAGCAGTTATCTGATTATGCATTGATCGCACGGCTAACCCTGTCCTTGGGTAATTCTCGTCCCTCCATTGTGGCCTGTGAATATACAACTGTTTAAATATTCTGACCTGCCCCGGGAGCTGGAGGGGAGCAGCGCTCGGGGGGCTGGGGAGAGCGGCCGGGGGTCCCCGGCTGGGCAGGGGGCTGGGGCTGAGGGTCAGCACGCGGGGGGGATGAGGACCGAGGTCTGGCCGTGGCAGCAGGGGTGTCCCGGCAGCCAGAAGAGCTGAAAAAGTGTCTAAAGAAGAGCTGCAAAGATGGGGAAGGGTCTGGAGGGGCCACACGAGGAGCGGCTGAGGGCGCTTGGTGGGCTCAGCAGGAGGAGAGGAGGCTGAGGGCAGAGCTCAGGGGGCTGCAGCTTCCTCACAAAGGGTAGCGCTGATCTCTGCTCTCTGTGGCAGGGACAGGAGCCAGGGAACGGCTGGAGCTGGGCCAGGGCAGGGCCAGGCTGCAGATCAGGGAAAGGTTCTTCCCCCAGAGGGTGCTGGGCACTGCCCGGGCTCCCCAGGGATGGGCACGGCCCCGAGGCTGCCGGAGCTCCAGGACCTGTCAGGGATGCACAGGGTGGGATTTTGGGGTGTCTGTGCGGGGCCAGGAGTTGGATCAATGATCCCTCCGGTCCCTTCCAGCTCAGGACATCCCACAGTTCCCCGTGCCTGGGCAGTGGCCAGGCCAGGTGCGTGGCCAGCCAGGTGGCACCAGTGTGGCACTGCCACCAGGGCCATCCCTCGCCCCCGTGTGCCTGTGTTCCAAGGATCTGGGCACGGGCAGGACCCCTCTGGCAGGGGAAGGCGCTGTTTGGGATGAGGGTGAGAGGGAATGGATCAACCAAAGCGAGTTTCTCCCCAGGACCGAGCTGGGGCGGGTGGGGACGGAGCCCCCAGGGGTGCCCAGCCTCGCTCCCTGCTCGGCTGCTGGCAGCCAGAGGAGCCCCCAGGGATGGATTTTGACACAAAGACGCTCCCACTGCATTGTTTGCTCTGCCTGCCGTGGGGTCTGAGTCGCTCTGACGCTCTCCCTCCTCAAATAATTGTGGGATCGCGGCCGGAGCGGGAGCAGGGAAGGGCTGGTGGGGAAGGGGAGAAGCGTGGGCATCCCCAAGCGCTTGTGTTCATTTCTGGTGCTGTGTGCAACAAAACAAACACGTTTAAAGACAAGAAAACAGACCAGAGGAAAAAGCAAGTTCTAAACCCTCCGTGCTGCTCTGAGAGCGCTTCAGGGGCGGTGCTGGGGAAGGTCAGAGCCGCTGCTCACGGAATTTCTCTGGATGTGACACCTGCCTGACCTTGCTGTGCTTTTGGCAGGTGTTTCCCTACTACTGCGTGGCACCGAGTCATTAAAAAACCCATTAACGCCTGTGTTTGAGTTCGCCAGGAGTCCACCTTCCCCAAATTCCTTTTTGCACGCTTTTTCTTCTATATTCTCTTTGCTGCACATAATTTTTGGCTTATTGGGAAGATGTTATTTCCCCACTTCTTGATGCAGCAAACACATCATTTTTTATGGATTTGTGCGAGTGAGGAGGGTGAATTAACCTTTCCAAGGCAGGGAATTCTGCTGGAGCCAGTAGAGTTTGCATTGTTTTACTCGCAGAAGTTTTGTTTGACCCAAGCCTGATTGTGTTTAGTTCCTGTCAATTTTAGTTTGGAAATGTTAGTTCTAAACATAACCACCCAGTCACTAAAAGGCCACCATTGTTTATTGTTTTCCTTTTAATAATCTTATTTTTTCCTGTCTTCTAGATGGCTACAAAGAGAACAAAAATCAGCCCCATGCCCCCAACTTAGTGGATAAAACATCTATAGCAGTTTTCTTCCTAGGGATACTGTCTGGGAGTTGTGCTGTGGGATCCTCTTGCAGTGATCCAAGTTCTAGTGAGAGGCTGATGAGCTTTTAACGCTCTGAAATGAGTAAATTGTGATTTGGGTTACAGTAAATCTCCGCTTACAGGGAAATTATTCTGTAGGGAAATATTTATTGCCTCGCTCTGAGTTAGTGTGAGAGAGATCAAATATGTGTTGTATTTCATGTTGTGTTTCATGCCACAGATGTGACTGAAATACTGGAGGATATGATCAGACTGAACTTATTCAGCTACTCCTTGGCTCACTGACCCCTCAGATTCCCTCCTTTCACACTTTTCCTGCTGAATGCAGCAGTTTTTTGTTTGTTTGTTGGATTTTGGTTTTGAAGTCGGGTGGTTTCTGTTGTTGTCATCTTTGCCTTGGTTTGTTTTCACCCTTAGAGGTACAAGTCCCTAAAATAGAAAGAGGAGGGAAATTCCTGCCTGCACTCGAGTTTTTCATATCAGGAGGCCGTGTGATGCAATTGCCAGGGAAATTTCGAAGCTGACATTCCAAGGTCTTGATCCAGACATCAGCTCCATGTAGGCAGAGCTCTGCACTCATGATTTAATTGGGATTTCTTGTGTCTTCAGGGATCTGTCCAGACTGGCACCAGGCTGCTAGCAGAGAAAAGCCTGTGTTGCATACAAGCATTTCCCTCATCTTTCTGCTTTAATGACATATTTCTCCCAGAAAAAGGCTGAATCTTTTCCAATAACTGCTAAAGTGTATTTGAAATAAAAAAATCCCATCCCTCCAGAGGCTTCCCTCGCTGATAAATGGGCTATTATGCTGTGCAGCCAAAGGAGATATTCATATCTCCCCAAAATTGAAAGAACATATTAATAACTGATCTTGCGTCTTAAATAAATTCCACATTAAGTCGGATAAAACATATTTTTAAGGAAAGGAAATGACAAGCCCACATTTGATACGCATCGCTGGGTGAATGAGTGTGTAAAGTTACGCTTGTGTTTAAACATTTGCGGGATGAAAAATGAACTGCTCCAGGCCTGCTCTCGCTTAAATCCTGGGGAACCTCTGACTTTCTCAAAGCCTTTACCCTGCAGATAACCAGAATTTCTGATAAAGCTCTTCCTGAAGGTTGTTTCTGGTCATCAGGAGTTGGTTGTGAGAGGGTGAAGCAAACACCCAGCCCAGCGATACCTGACCCGCACCAGGGACTTCACACCTTTTCCTCCCGTGGTTGTTTGTCGTGGAATTATTCCGGCTTGTCTCAGGCACTTCAACAGAATGTGAAAACGTTCCAGATATTAAATTTGTATCTGGAGGAAAGAAAACCTGAAACTATCAATGGATGAGTAAATCACCTGATCCTACCTCACTCTGCAGTGCTGGTTTAGGCAGCAGGAATAAACCTCACCCTCAGTGCTCACCTCTCTGAGGTCACTCTGTGGCACTGTCCCCTCCAAGGAGGGGAACAGGAGCTGCCCCAGCCCTGAGGCTGCCAGAGCTCCAGGAGAGCTTGGACAGTGCTCCTGGGTACAGGGTGGGACTGTTGGGGTGTCTGTGCAGGGCCAGGAGCTGGACTGGATGATCCCTGTGGGTCCCTCCCAGCTCAGGGTGTTCTGTGATTCCATAATTCTGTTATGGAATGTTTGAAGCGGCCGTCGCAGCTTCTGCTTTTCTGTGAAGTGTTTTGCTGTGGATGTCAGGGGGTGGCACACGGCACCTCTGGGCTGCTGCAGGGGCTCAGGGCAGTGTCCCTGTCACCCCCTCGCTCCTGTCACCTGGCCAGCAGAAGTGTCCCAGCTGTGCTGCTCTGCCTGCCCAGCCTGGCCTCACCTGTCCCTGCTCCTGCCAGGTGGGGCTGAGCCTCTGAACCCTCCCTTCAGCTCTCTGCACCTTCAGGGCCTGCAGGGCCACGGCAGAGTGAGTCCTTTTGACTGAACTGGTGATTTCTGGGGGGATAACTTCACAGAGCCAGTGCAATCAGCTCCTGGGGCCGTCTGGAGAGGGAACGGACAGGCAGTGGTGTTAAAGCTCAGGTTCAGTGGCACAGGAAGGACGTGGAGCTGCTGGAGAGAGCCCAGAGGGGGCACCAAGGTGATCAGAGGGATGGAGCAGCTCTGCTGGGAGGAAAGGCTGGGAGAGTTGGGGTTGTTCAGCCTGGAGAGGAGAAGGCTTTGGGATGACCTCATTGTGGCCTTCCAGTGCCTGAAGGAGATGACAAGAAACATGGAAAGAGATTGTTTGCAAGGACAGGACAAGGGGGGATGGCTTCCCATTGCCAGAGGGAAGGGTTAGATGGGATATTGGGAAGGAATTCTTCCCTTTGAGGGTGGGCAGGCCCTGGCACAGGGTGCCCAGAGAAGATGTGGCTGCCCCTGGATCCCTGGAAGTGTCCAAGGCCAGGCTGGACGGGGCTTGGAGCACCCCAGGACAGTGGAAGGTGTCCCTGCCAGTGGCAGGGGGTGGCACTGGATGAGTTTTAAGGTCCCTTCCAACCCAAACCATTCTAGGACTCTGTGATTCCCTGTGATATTCATTCACTCAGGTGTTTTGTTTCTTTATTGGTTCTTTTTATTAATAGTTGCCCACACACTTTGTGCTCTCTGGGGGAGCAGAGGGAAAATGGGAGCAAAATTCCAAACAGTGCAAGTTTAGGGACAGGAGGGAGGGAATTTAAATTGAGTTGGTGGACTCATACTGTTGTAGGTAATCTTGACCTAATTAGTCTAATGGAACATAGTCCAGCACTAAGCATCTGTGCTCAGATTTTTCAAGAAGTAAAGATTAAATTTAAAGAGATTAGGCAACCTTTTTAAAATTTTTTTTTTTTTGCCCCCCTCTGCAAGATATTAGCTGTTCAAAAATGACAAAAATGTCCTTAAGCCTCTCTGAAGGAAGGGTGACCAAACAGGCTGCCTTTTGTTTGGGCCCGGAGCTCGCTCGCGAGCGGGGAGAGGTGGTGTCCGGTCACCGTGTGCAGGACCCAGGGACACGACTTATCCATGGCCAGCAAAGCGAATCAGCCCCGGGAATTAGCAGGGGGATTAGGAGTCGGAGTTGCCAGTGCAGCAGGGAAAACACTGGCCACCCACCAGGCTTGCTGGAGAGAGGAGTTTGTGAAAGCTTTCTCTAAACCAGGGCAAAAACCGGGGCGATGTCCCCAGGGCTGGTGCGAAGGAGCCCTGGCTTTGCTGTGTAAGCACTGACCTGCTCCAAAGGTGTGGCACAGAGGCCACTTTGGCTTCTGCCTGTCCATGTGGCCTCTGAAATGAATTCAAGTTCCTAAATCTCACCTTTGGGGGTTCTGAGAGCTTCAGACAGGCTGAGAGCACTGGGGATGTTCAGCACGGAGGAGAAAAGTTCAGGGAGAACTTCTTGTGGCCTTCCAGTACCTGGAATGGCTTAAAAATGAAGGAGAGGGACTTTTTTTCATGGGCAGATAGGGACAGGATCAGGAGGAACTGGGCTCAGACTGAAAGAGGGGGAATTGAGGTTGGACATTGGGAAGAAATTCTTCCCTGTGAGGGTGGGGAGGCCCTGGCACAGGGTGCCCAGAGAAGCTGTGGCTGCCCCAGCCCTGGCACTGTCCAAGGCCAGGTTGGATGGGTCTTGGAGCAGCCTGGGACAGTGGAAGGTGTCCCTGCCCATGGCAGGGGGTGGCACTGGATGGGTTTTAAGGTCCCTCCCAGCCCAAACCTGCTGTGATTCTCCAAGACAGGCACATGGAAATGGGAAATGTTTTAAGTGTCTGAGTCAGGAAGGAGGTGAAGGTGCTGATTTTGGACATGGTCAGTTGTTAATCTGTGAATGTCCTGTCTGAGGGGACAAAAGCTACTCATGAATATGCAACACTGTGGGGACTTCAAACAATGATTGCAATTCTCAGTCCATGGCATTGTCCTAAAAATGTTCCTCTTGTTCCTGGCTGGGGCCTGTGTGAGTCCTGTGGACCAAGGATGAAGCAGAACGTGTCAAACCTGACTTAGAGAGGTTGGATGGATTTCACCATCCAAACTGGTAGAAATAATCAGATTTTCTAACAGTGCTCCTGAATGAATTCTCCTATTGCCTGTCTGTGTTCAGACATTAGAACCTCAAATCCCAGCCAATGCCAACATGGATTTTTATTTTAAAATTATGGTGATTTTCATAGATTTATTTTGGCTGATTTGTGTTTTGAGGGCTGGCATTAAACAGCATCAGTGTCTGAGGATCACTGCTAATTAGTGGGGTTGTGCTGCCTGATGAGAACCAGGTATTTCCGTGTTACCTACAATCCCCTGAAGAGGTGAAGCGCAGAACTGCAGCACAGCTATTTGCTATTTTCCAAATTTCAGCTAAAACAGTGAGATAGAAACAGGCAACCTCAACCTGCCTTTTACCTGCTGGTTAAAAATAAGCTTGATTTCCTTTTGCCTGAAATCAGAACCTCAGAGAAATATCTCAAAGCATTTTACCTCTCCCTGCTCTGTCCCTGTTGATGATCCTCAGACTTTGGCAATCGGAAAATGCAGCAGCCCTGGCTGCAAACTTTGCTCTCTGCTCATTCCTTTCTCTGCTTTATTTTTCACTATTTGAAATTTCAACCCTTTGGAGAGATTTTAATTCTAGAAATCGTTGCATACAATAATAAAAAAAAAATCTCAGGTGTACTTTACACCCCTCCCTCAAATTCTGTCCTTGCAAAAATATTGGGCTGTTTTCTGCTTTACTGATCCTGGTAGTCCGGGGTACGATGTCTGCCATCATATCCCAAAAATATATATGGGAGTGGAGTGGAGGCACTCAGTGTGAGGCTGTGCTGTCCAGAGAAAGGAGAACTGCTCTGCCAGAGATAAATCCCCTGTGAGATGTTTGCTGCTGGGAGGTGTTGATGTGAACGTCAAGGTTATGGCACAGGGAGGACACCCTGCTCAACAAACCTGGGCTCAGGGCTGGCTCCAGCCGCTGTCGCTGGTTCCCAGTAGCTCATTATTGAGACAAGTGACCTAGGAGGCTTTTAGGAATGGTTTTGAACGTGTTTAATCTCTAAATTTTGTAGGTTTTGGTTTGCTTTTCTGCACAGTTTTGCACTTCCAGGTTCGGTTGGGCCAGGAACAAAGCAAGAGTGTCTCAGTTAGTTCAGAAAGCGATGTTAGTTGTTAAAAACCTGGTGAGAAACCCTCTTGATGTAGAAGATTTTGTGGGACTTGGGAGGATTTCATTTATCCCAGACTGTTTTAAGGCTCCGTCTTCTAAGGTGGGAAGGTTGTGAGACCCTGAGCACTGCACCCGCAGTCCCATGGGTGAAGCCTCACCTGTGCCCGTTCTGTCCCCAAAATTTATCAGTGCAAAAAAACGAGGAGTGTTCACAGCACCTTTATGAAGTCCTAATTCTATCAGTAGGGTTTTCTTTTTTATTAACAAACCCCTTGACTTTGAAGCCTCAGCTCAAACACTCCTTGACCTTTCCAAGTGAATCGGCGAGACACCGACCATGTGAGGTGGGTCATATGGAACAGATTTAGATACAAACTCATATCATCCCACCAGAGGAATGCAAAGTCCCTCCCGATCCCTTCCACAAAGCTGCATCATGTGTGTGAGATAAATCCAAGGGACACCAGGGCCTGCCAGACAGCCCAAAGGACAATAACTTTGCTATCTCAAACCAAACAGGCAGCGCTGCCCAGAGATTTCCCTCTTAAAGGTGTAGCAACTTCTCCCCCGCCACTGGGAATTGCTGGGTGAGGGTGCCAGCGGGTGGAAGGAACGGGGATTTATTGCTGGTTTGGGTCTGTGGTGGTCTGGCAAAATGTATAATCATGAGCATGAAGGTGCCTTTGGGAAGCTGTGCCAGATTTTAAGATGCTGGAAGCACTGGGTTCAACATTTTTCTGAACCCCAGATCATCCCAAAGGAAGCTTCCACCAGCTCTTGTTTTATACAACAAATCTTCAAGAGTGACAAGGGCTTGGCAGAGAGCTTGGAGGTGAATTTTCTCCTGTGCTGAAATGTGACCTCTCATAAAGGAGAGGTTATGAGAGGTGTCCTGTGCTGAGAAATGAATCCTACAGGCCGAAAGGAAACACATCTTATGGGCCTAAAGGAAACACCTCTTACTGCCCCAAAAAGAAATGCAACTTATGGGTCTAAGAGAAAAACATCTCACAGGCCTAAGAGAAACACATCTTATGGGTCTAGGAGAAATACATTTTATGGGCCTAACAGAAACACATCTCACAGGCCTAAGGGAAATACATTTTACAGTCCTACGGAGCTATAAACCAGTGAAAACTGCTCAGGTGTGGTGTGGAGCAGAGGAAACAGAGTGGGAGCTGGCGAGGTTCAAAGCACCACCCACTTCAGTGCTCCAGGTGTGCTCCCAGGGAGAGATGTGGATCCTCAGAAAGTCCCCAAAACCTGGCCCTGTTTTGGGGATGTGCTGCCTGTGTGACTCCTCTACACAGAACCCCTCTTTATTAGGTGCCCACCTGAGGGATGGAGCAGCTCTTGTTCATTTGTCACCATCTCGTTCGTTTCGGTGACACCGAGTCAAGGTTCTTTGGATTTCAGAAAATCTGCTGAGGAAATGCAGCTATTATTTATTATTTCACTCGTTCCCAGTCTATTAACAGGAAGAGCATCTTTAGACCTTTAGGCAATAGTTGGGGACAATTTCCTGCTGTCTCACTTTGTGCAGGAGGAGCTGCTTCGGCAGGAAGGGTTGACAGTCTGCAGGCCCTGGTGATTAAGACATTTTTCCCCAGTGAAAAAAGGAAATGACATCTTCCCGTGGGAAGGGGAGGAGGAGCTACACAACAGAAGACCATTATGGTCACCTTGTGCTGCTCCTTTTGATGGAACCCACAAATCCAGCAGACAGAGATAGTGCTGAAGGCTTTGACAGAGGCAAACCCATTCTTTAGCGTTTTATTTGACACCGTGACTGTGCAAGCACTTCCCTGCTCAGTCTCAAGGTCCTCTATGAACTCTCCTCTAAATTTCCCATGGATTTTTAAAGGGAGAATAGATGTCTAACACCAGTGATGTGTCCAAAAGCCCAAAATGTGATGCCCAAATGCCATTTAGGCACTGAATAACAGCTGGAGTTTCCTGAAGGTGTGGGTATGCCCTGGGTGTGGAGTTCTGTTGGAAATCCAGACATCACTGGGAACCACCGAGGCACAGCCCTTGGGCAGCTGGGATCCTGTTGGGAATTCTGAACTCTGTGACCTGTTTTTTTACTGGTGAAAAGCAGGAAAAACTGAACATCAGGCTTGAGAGACAAAACTTTGCAAGTTTAGTTTGAATCATAGAAAATTTGGGTTGGAAGAGACCTTAAGGATCATCTCTTTCCAAGAGATGCTTGACCATCTGCCATGGACACCTTCCACTATCCCAGGTTGCTCCAAACCCCGTCCAACCTGGCCTTGGACAATTCCAGGGATCCAGGGGCAGCCACAGCTTCTCTGGACACTCTGTGCCAGGGCCTCACCTCCCTCATTGGGAAGATTTTCTTCCCATTATTCTACTAAATTTCCCTTCTTTCAGTTTGAACCCATTCCCCCTTGTCCTGGCGCTCCAGCTCCTGGTCCAGAGTCCTTCCTTCTCTGTAGCCCCTTCAGATCCTGGAGGGTGCTGTGAGGTCTCCACACAACCTTCCCTTCTCCAGGATGAACATTCCCAACTCTCCCAGCCTGGCTTCATAGGGAAGATGCTCCAGTGCCCTTGGGAACTTTGTGGTCTCCTCTGGACTTGCTCCAACAATTCCATGTCCTTATCCTGGGAGCACCAGAACTGTTTGCAGTATTCCAGGTGGGACCTCATGAGAGCAGAGGAGAGAGAATCCCCTCCCCTGACTCCCTGAGAGGTGTCAGGTGCCTGAGCAGCCTCATTCTTCATTCCCTTATTTCCGAGCTCTTTCCTTCCAAGCGCTTTTGCCTTAGGACTCCACCACTCTGACCTCCAGCACCAACATTAGACCTTTAATTACGTCTGCCAGACAAATGTGTCACCTTCAACTTATTTTAGTGGTGTCTGGGCCTCCCTGGGCCAGGGTGCTGGGAGGCTCAGGGCTGACAGTGCCCTGAGCAGGGAGCGTTTGAAGCTGTTCCTTGTCTAATCAGCCCCGTAAAGGTGGTGCTTTGCTCTTAAATTAATCAGCAGGGCTCGTATTTAAACAACAATGATACTTGTATTTTTTTTTTTCCTTGAGATGACAGACCTCTCTCTCATCCATGGTAAGCTGGATTCCGCTGTTTATCTGATTTGTGGGATTTTTATAAGTTTGGCCTGCACGAAAGTAAACGTGTGCTTGACCTTGAGCAGAACAGAAGAGGAGCAAAAGCCCCCGCTGGTGCTGCTGACAAAGCAAATGGTTTAAACATGGAAATCAAAATTCTGTTTTTCTCCAGTATTTATCCTGGTTTTAGTTAAGCTACAGTAGAAGAAAAATACAGCTCGGGCTACATCTGCACCAATCCTCAGATTATTAATATTCCTATTAGAGAGCAATGAGGATAAAGAGCAAATGGGCAAGAATAGGAATTTCCTCTGCTTGCTGGCACTACGGCATAAAACATTATTAAGATGATTTGTTAAATAATAGAAAGGGTTTTTCATTTCCTAATTTTCCAGCTGCAGCTAAAGCTATCTCCTGGCAACCCGCTTCTCATTCCTTAATATTTAGACTTATGGACCAATTTGAGAGTATTTTCTTTCCTGCCATGATTAATGCTCCTGTGAAACAATGTCATCGCCAGCCATCCACCTACCCTGTCAGCCTGGCATCAGCCTGGCTGTGCTCTGCTGTAATTTATGGCTTCAGCCAGTAATTTGCAAATCTAATGTTGGGGAGGCTATGAGGATGTGAAATTTGAATGCTTTCCCCTGATTTGGTAAATATCTCCCCCATTAGTGAAACAAATGGCACAGGGATCAGACATCATCTCCAAGGCTCGATAAATATTTTATCAGCCATAATGGAAATTGTCAAATTGATCTAATTGTACAATACGTTATCAACAAGATATCAAAGTTGGACATGGCCTCTGCCCTTGTCTATCATTTGCAGGCTTTTGTCTTCGATTGCCTCTTCCTGGGAGGAAAGTAGGGAAGTGCAGAGTTCATTGCAAAGTAGGGTGAATAACAGAGCCACTGAATATCCATTTAGAAGATAAATTCTGGAGAAATAATTAACTCTCCTCTGCTTGACTATAAAGTAGGACTGCAGAGGGTTCATGTAAATCTCCCGAATGGGAACTGGGATTTTTATGTTGAACCCATATCCATTGATCTCATACATAAAGGGAAATTATCCATCACGGATACTGCTTTTGGGGGAACATTCATGGCTTTGTTCCTTTAAGAAGAGGCTGAATGGATTCAAAAGCGAATTTTAGTTGTCTGGCAGCAGCTAGGGGGATGATTTAATTATTTTATTTTTAAAAATTTAGGAGTAAAATGACCTGACTTTAGCTAAAATTAAACGCAATTATTAGTCTGCTTGCAAATGGTCAGTCACAGGAAATCCAAAGTTGTAAATAATGAAAGATTTATTTGGATGTCAGATGTTAACAAGATAAAAGTAGGAGACTTTGCCACGTTAATATTCATTCTTGTGGAGCTGCCTTGTTAAACCTCAGCCTGTAGAGATGCTTGATTTAACAGAGCTGTTTTCAGATATTTTGGGAATTTTTGTGGGGGGAGGGAGTCCCACCACTAATAGAGAAAAACCCATTTACATAAAAAATGCTGGGAACAATTTCTCATTTCAGAATTCCCTGAAAAATAAAAAGGGGAGAGGGTTCCTCTGCCTGGGAGAGTGAGAGAAGAACTGGGATGTTCTCAGTCCCTGTTCTCTGCAGCAGATCCAACCAGGCAGCCAATACCCTTGGGGCTTGGAGGGAACTGGAGTCTGATGGAGTAAATTCCTGATATTTCTCAAGGTGGAAAGTCCTGTCATCTTTTCTTTCAGAAGGCACTCCATTTGCAGCCATCCTGTTAATATTTAATGGCTTGGGACACAGGAAGGGACCCAGGCTGTGCACAGAGGCTGTGACTGGTCAACCACTCCATGATTTTTTTGCTCATATTAATTTTTTCCCCCAATTATGCATCATCTAGGGGCCAGAGGATCAGTTTTTCTCTGTGCCTCAGGCTGTTTATTGCTAAAAATGAGGATGTCACTCCTTCCCTGCTGCAGTGAGGGTGTGGACATTGCCCAAGCGCTCGAGATCTTTGAACTCGAGGTGCAGAAGAAATGGAAGAGCCTTCCTTTCTTTTCCTTGATATTGTTTGGGTCTCAAAATGCCCAAAGCTGAAGGATGTCAGTGGCCTTTCCCGAGCTGGGATATTTAAACGTGTTCTTGGATGCAGCCCTTAGTTATGTTTTTCATTACATCTCTTGGAGGCCTAAAGAGAAGGTCCACACTCGGTGTTTTTGGTTTCCTGTCATTTTGAATAAAAATAAGGAGGGAGAATGTGGTATCTTAATAGGAGCCTTGAGTAAAAGTAGCTTTAGGTAGCAGTGCCTTTGAGGAAGTGCTTCAAGTTCAAGCTAACACGCTGCAAACATCCTGCAATGCATTTTCTGCTGTGAAGTTGGTCGGGTGCGGCAACTTTCGGCGTCGTAAATGGGGACCAGAGGTACATGGAAGCGTGTGTGGAATCAGAGTCCATTTCAGCATGTTAATAACGGAGCACAAGTAAGATCACAATGTTCATTAACTCAGTGAAGGGTAAAAGGGGCTGCTTTAACAAAATACAGCTCACAGACAGCCCAGACCAAGGGGCTTCAAGGCAGCCCCGTAGCCTCGGGGTCGCTGAATCAAGAGATTTTAAACATAAGCCATATGCTTGTTCTTTCTTCCAAATGCTCTTTGAAAGTCCACGTTCAGCTTTCCACCCCTGCTCCCCGTGCCCTGTGAGCATGGGAGTTGTTTGGTATGGTTTGCTCCAAAGGACTTCTGGATATGATTTTTTTTTTTTTTAATTTTTTTTTTTCCAAACAGGATCTGAGCTTGATGGAGTGATAGCTCCACATCAGCATCAAGATCCTGACATTATTCAAAATGTTTTAAAACAGTGGATTTGGATGGCTTTAGGCTCTGTTGTGTAGCAGCATAGCGAGAAGTGGGTGTAATTCAATTTTTGCTGAAGAGGTGTCACGGCTCAGAATTTGCCTGGCTCAGCCTACAAAGGGTCATTTTTGGAGCAAAGTTTTCCTAGGTCTGTAAGAAAAAAGAAATTCTAGTGGCCACCTTGTCAGGCAATGCAGGTGAATGTGAAGCCTTTTTGTGAATTATTCATTCCCGTGAAAGTTTATTTACTAAATACAAAACCCATGTAGTGCAGGGCCCTGTAAAGAGAGAACAAAGGAGATTTTGCTTGGCATTAGAGCTTTTGACAGTCTTTTAGCCAGGCTCAGCCAAGTTCCTTCATGTCCTTTAGGGCAACCAGGTAGTGAGGAGGGCCAAGGTGAGTGTCCGATCCTGGCCTTGCAGCAGGAGTCTGGGTCAGAATATCCTGATTTTCCAGCACAGGTTGGTTTGGATCCCGTGGTCCTGAGTCCATTCATTCCCTTCACCTCCATTACTCATGGTCAAGGAGAAGCTGAGAACTTGTCTACTCTTCCCTGTCCTCCCCTCTCCCAGTGCCGACTTCCACGAAGATCCACACTTGTGACTTTGTGGTGGAGGGAAGGCTTGAGCCATAAAATCCCAGTTATGGGTTCTTTTTTGGCCTGGCTGGGGGCTGACTCGTTCCCAGTCTCCTGCCCTCTTCCCATTGCGTTCTCTGGAGCATCTCAGGAGCCCTGCAGTGGTTTTTGTCTCTCTCTGCACACACACAGAGCACACAACCACTTGCCCTGAACGATTCAGGTGGGTGTGAGCAAGCCCAGATTTGTCACCAGTGACCTGCACTTCAGCTCATTTCGGTGAGATATCTGCTCCCAGGTCCGTGCTATCCTTTTCCTTCCATCCCATGCACAATCCCACTTCCAAATCAGCAGACCTAAGATTTTTATCTGCAATGGCTTCTGGTGAGAGGAAAAAACCCAGTTGTTCTTAAACATTCGTTTTCTAGGCCAACAATAACCCTGGCCTAGACGAATAACTCCCTCCTAGTTCCTACAGAGCAAAGTGTTAGACTACACAGACAGTGAGGTCATTCATAGTCACCATTGTTTCTTGATAACCCAATTAAGAAAGTGCAATTTATCTCGCCTGTTTCCATTTAATTATCTAATTTGTCTGCCCAGCCGGGGTAGTTATCTCCCCTGCACTCTGGGGTTGCTCTCCGGCCTCGGCCGTGCTCCGGCAGCGCTCCCCAGGTGCTGCTCATTCCTTTGACCTATAGCCAGGGCCAGCTATAAATCAGGGGGTGGAAAGAGCCATCACCTCCCTCCGCCTCCCTTTATCGTTAGTGGGGAGAAATGTGCGTGCTGGATGGAGAGGCACGGGGCTATTGCCCTCCTGCTAATCCCAGGCCAAACTTTAATACAGATATTTTATAGGCCTCCCTTTAGGATGGCTTGGAAAAAGAAAATTGGTTGGTGTGTGAGGAGAGGGATTTGTCAGGGTGGGTGTTCCACAGCAAAGGGTTGAACCCACGATATTAATATCCACTGGAGTTATTAATACCTGTAATCCTGATATTAACAGGCCCTAATGGATGCTTGATATGGGAATGCTGTCTTCCCTGGGATTAGCTCTGCTGCCAGGTTCACTCTGGATCAGGGATCGATCCAGGTCAAGGACTACCCTGGGGAGAAGGCCTTGGGTGTGCCGGTGGGTGAGAGGCTGGATATGCCCCAGCTCAGAACCTCTCCGAGTCCAGGGCTGATCCCACACCCCTGATCCCACAGTCTGGGCAGCAGGAAAGGGGGGATTCTGCCCCTCTGCCTTGCTCAGGTGAGACCCCACATGCAGAGCTGCCTCCAGCCCTGGGGCCCAGCACAGGAAGCTGCTGGAATGGATCCAGAGGAGGCCAAGAGGATCAGAGGGATGGAGCAGCTCTGCTGTGGGGAAACACTGGGAGAACTGGGATTGTTCAGCCTGGAGAATTTCAGAGGCCCATTCTCTGCAAGGCCCACCCACAAACACGCTGTAAACCCTTATCAGAGATAGAACCAGCTCAGAGATTTGTGTTCTTGGTGGAGATCTAAAGGCCAGAAAGCATCTTTTGGCGCTTAATGTAGTGAAAATGAGGCACCTGGAAAACGCTGCTGGGTAGGGATTAGAGAACATTCCATTTTCTCCCTGTCCTCGCGTTGCTGTGTAAATACAGCAGCAGTGACCTCGCGTACTTTCAGTTCTGGCTTCTGGGAGCCAGGGACATCCACCCTTCCGAAGGCGCCGGGCGTGTGTGTGTTTTCAGTTTTGTTCTGAAGTTGTTTGAGCTGCTGCCGTTTCTCAAGAGGTGTGTTCTGTGCTACTTGAAGTTAACCATGAACTGTGCTATCTGCTGATAGCTCGGGGATTGTGTTTGCTTTGCTCCAGTCCTGCGCAGTCCAAGCAGGTGGACAAATACCTCAGCAGGGTTTGGCTCTGTTTGTGTTGTGTTGTGTGTGGGTTTCCTCCTCTCTCCTCTCCACCCCTTCAGCCCTGGAGCAGAGGAGCTCTTGCACTTGCAGGGGTGCAGGCTGTGTCTTGCTGAATCACGTTGAGGGAAGAGTTTAGCAGTGCAATCAGGAACTTGGTGCTCTGCAGGGGTTTCCAGCAAATCACTGAGAGCTCTGGCGCACGAGCTGGCCAAGGGAACGAGGAGCAGGTATTTGAATTTATCCCATGCATCAACCAGTGAGGCTCTCCTGCCATGTTTGTAGCGTGTCATAATTCAGCGTAACTCTGTGGTTTCGTGTAATCTGCGCTCTCCTTTTGACAGGGATTATCAGCTCACGTGGCTGCAGCAGCCTGTTGGGAAATGCCTCTGGAGAAGCTTCTGAACGTGCTGATTTCGTGTTGTGTATCCTCAAATCCTTGGGCGTTTTGGGAAGGAATGGTTATAATGCCCTGATAACCTGGTGCACCCATGCCTGTGAGTCCCCCAGGGGCAGGGCTGTGTCTGCCCTGGGGCTGGGCAAACACTGGGACGATTCACACCCAGTGTGCACGGACAAGGAGGGAATGCCCATGGGATTGCAGGCTGGATGTGGTGTCCTGTCATCATCGCCCTGGCCAGAATTCCCAGGGCGTGAATTCTCTGCCTGGTTTTCTCTGATTGCTGTTGGTGTAAGGGTCCTGTTAACAATTCAGCTTTATTCCACAATGGATCTGTGTGCCTTGAACTTCCTGTACCTATTCCTCTTTTCCAAGAGGAATTTCAGCTACTCTACCGTAAAATGTAAAGGTTGAAAGCAAGACAAAGCCCTGCAGTGGAAATCACTCCACCAATGACTGAGATGTTTATTCCCATACAAAGAGCAGGTTTAGGTGATTTGATCCTGACCCACACTTTGTCCCACAGGGTAAAACCTTCCAAGATCCATAGTCCCTTGCAGCTGGTGGCAGAAATCCTGAATTTTCCTGGTGTGTGTAAGAGCAGAAGCAGAGTCAGAAATAATCAAACATCTTCTGATCCTCAAGACTTGCTTCATCCTTTCAGGGTGATATTTCTTGGACCTTTTCATATGGCTGAATAGGAGGATGGATGGATGGATGGATGGATGGATGGATGGATGGATGGATGGATGGATGGATGGGAATGTGGTGAAATCCATTTTCTCCCACAGGCAGAAGTACCTCTGCCACAAAAACCAGATCCCTGATGTCTGATGTGCCATTCCACAGGGATTTGTGACCTCCAGCTGTCCTGGAATCTAGACTGTCCAAAAAATTGTTGTGTTTGGGGTGTACCCGAAGTGAAACCCCCAAGGGTTGTCTTCGCACCTGTAGTTTGATTTTGTGCTTTGTAGCACAAAATCTGTTAAGTGGGAAAAATGTTTGTAAATCCTGGAAGCTTTGCGTGTTTCTCCTGGATGATGATTTTTAGATCAAATATTGATTCTGTGAGAAGACATCAGCCCTTGTTTGTTATTCTCTGGTTTCAAAAGGTCCAGCCCAGGCTCTGTTTTGTGGTGGTGTCTGCAGTGACCACGCCCAGGTTCCTGCTGGGAATTTTGGAAGGTGTAGCTCTGGATTTGGCAGCACTTCTGCCATGGACCTGCAGGAAGGAACTTCAATGGCAAAAAGCTGAAATGAACAGTTTGAGAACCCAAAGCATTGAGCGTGACTGACCCAACCATTTGGCACAGGCTTAAAATATCGAATATGTTCAGAGAAAATCTGTTGGCAACAGGGGCAAAGTGTGTGGTATCTTTATCTGACTCCACACTGGATTTTGGATCCAAAAGCAGAGGATCCACTCATCGGGTTCCTCATTATCACACTCTTCTCCAGGAATAAGAGAATCTCAGAGTGGGTTGGGTTGGAAGGAAACTTGAAGGTCATTCAGCTCCACCCCCTGCCATGGGCAGGGACACCGCCCAGTATCCCAGATTGCTCCAAGCCCTGTCCAACCTGGCTTTGGACAGTTCAGGGCTGGGGCAGCCACAGCTTCTCTGGATGACCTGCGCCAGGGCCTCACTACCCTTCCTGGAGTGAAGAATTTCTTCCTAAAAAAACCCGACCAACCAAACCAAACAAAAAAAAAAAACCCAAAATTAGAAAGGGCTCAAGGGTTCTTTTAGACTCTTAAGGGATGACACCCAGCAGATTTTATGCAGTACTTGGGTAAATGTTAATTCACAGAGTCCAAGAGCAGAGTTTTGGGGCTTGCTGGCCATGCAGAGGTTGCTGTCTGACCCTCCATGAGCATCTTATTCAATCCTTCTCCCCCTGCTCTCCCTCCCCCGTCCCTGTTCTGGGGAACCACAGGGGTGAAATCTGCCTCCTCTTCCATGGCAGAAAGCCTGGGAAGGATCCTGTGCTCGTTTCCATCCTGATAAAAGACAAAACAACTAAATTAAATTGGAAGCAATCTCTGCATTACACAAGTCTGCATACTCCAAAATTCTCAAAACAAAAGAGGTGCAGGGGAAGCCAATCACTATCGGAAAGGAGGAAAAAAGCGTCTGTGGGCTAGAACTTTTACTGTTCCTTAACTCAGAACTGAAATATTTTAACTCCTCCACAACCAGAGCTGTAGAAACAGCAAAGCCGGGGAAGCGGCACCGAACGCGGACATTCCCTGGATTTAGGGCCGGTGGGGAATGACATCACTGCAGAGCAGAGCTGCCCCCGGTTGCTGTCAGGGCCCGCTGCAGCGGGGCTGTCTGGAGCTGCAGTTTGCAGATGTTCACGGGGAGATGTGGTCGCCGGCCAGAGGGAAAACGCGACTTGGCAGGGGAAGGATGCCGAGGAAATCCAAACTGTCTTCCAGCACTCGGATTCTTTTTTCCCCACTTAAAAAAAAAAAAGAAAAAAAGAAAGAAAGAAAATAGTTGAAACTTTGAAAGGCTAGACTATTATTTGTTATGGTTAAATTGGCCACTGACCCACTGGCATAGAACACAAGCTTTTGCATAAAGTTGTTGCTAGATTTTATTTCCTTGGTAATGGAGGAATGGAAAAGTTCACTGCTCAGGTATCTTGCCTCATCCAATTTAATTATTTTAAGCAAAAAGAAAAAAAAAAATAAAAAAGGTGGGGGCGCTGGGGGGGAGGGAATTCCTTGGAGCTCAAGTCACAATGTTATTATCAATTCAAATTCAGCTTTTCTGTCCCTTCACTCTGGATGGAACCTGATCTCATGAAACAGAGCTGCTTTACCTGCTGCTGTGTGTGCTCATGTGCACTGGAAATCATTGTTCATATGTTCAACCTTCTCTAACCTATGCTAAAAATTATTGGAATAAACGTACATTATTTTTAATTATAATTTACATTTAAATAATAAATATTATCTGCACAACTGAGCTTTCAGCCTTTTCAAAGACCAGAACTGGTTTTTGCTGCCTGCTGGTGAATTAAATTTTGAAAGGACCACAGGAATATCAGGTCACAGGATACCTTAAACACATTGTTAGGAAGACCTCTGCCAAGGTGACACCTGTGATCTTTGTGGAACTCTGAGCTCAGTGCTCAGGGCCGGGGAAGCTCCGTGGGATTCGCTGACCGGCTGGGGTGCTCCCAGGAAATGTGCTCAGGATCATTCCTGCCCTGTGGAATTCCTGAGAAGGATCAGGGCAAGCACTGCTGCGTGCCCACGTAGCCCTGAGTGCCCACCACAGCATCCCTGGCACTGGGCTCAGCTCCTGGGAGCCCCAGCCGTGAAAAGCAGAGAGGGTTTTGCATCAAAGGCTTTAAAGCAGGATTTAGTAAAAGCTCAGACAGATCCATGGCCCCCGCTCCATCACCTTGGCCAAACCACACCTCCAGGGTTTGGGTTTTAGGGTTTAGTTTCTCATCTGTGTTTTTCTGTTCAGGTCTGAAGTTTCCTGGGCACGGATTTTGTGTAGTTTTTGTCTCTCTGGCCCCTGGTACAAGAGGGGCTTGCTCTGAGTTGTGGCCTCTATAAATGACATTACTGCACGCACAGAGGGATAGTTGGAAGTGGGCTGGGTGCACACAAAACCTGGCCCCTACAATGGATATGCAAATATGAGAAAATGCCCAGAAATTCCACGAGCCTGCAGTTCAGGGCTCTGGATTTTCCTCCCTGGTTACAGCGGCTGTCACCAAAACCCAGCACAGTGTGGGGAGCGTGGCTGCCCCTTGTCCGTGACACCAGCAAAGGTGTGCAGGAAAATACAGAACTTTGACTTCGAGGGGTGGCAGGTACCAATTCACCTTTCTGGGTTCTCAAGAAACATTCTTTTTGCAGGGTTTTATTCAGTGATGAGACCAGCGTTGTGTTTAACAGACCTGGAGTTATCCAGGGTTGGGTCAGCAGTGAGTGGTGCTTACAAGGATTACAAACTGGATCGAGCAAAAATTCCTGCAGGATTCCCCGTTTGAGATGACTGTGATTAAAAAATATCCCTGCAGAAGTGACGTCACCCCATAAAAGTCTGTGATGAAAGAGCAATCGGCCTTTTTAAAGGGGGGGAAATATTTACACTGGGGGGAAAAGAACTCTTTTTTTTTTTTTTAGAAGGATTTCAAGTCAAGTGTGGGAATTGCAGGCCCTGCCGAGGGACTCTGCAGTCACCTGGCTCTGCCTCCCTCGTGACTGATAAGTGCCAGCTCTATTTTGATAAGGCTCCATGGTGACATAGCTGGGACAAAGGAGGGGCTTTCTCCTGTTACAGACGGGGCTCCCCCCAGGTGAGGCCACTGGGTTGTTCCCGAGTTGACCCATTGACCTTCTAATCACTGACAAATTATCCACTGCTGTACTCCACAGCCCTCATTCTGCACTGTTATTAAACACACTAATTTCTGTTTTATTAGGGCAGGAGCGCTGAGGTGCAATAATGACCCTTTTCGTTGACTGCAGTGAGGGGTTATGGAAGTACTTTTGTGCTTTTTCCGTGAATTTGAGTATCTTGCAGCAGTTCCTGTGGCAGTTTTTCAGACACAGGGTGACGCAGACACTGTGGGCTTCCAGGTGTTGCATTTTATGAAATATCAATGTTTAAAAGCTGAAGTCCCTGTGGAGGAAAAATCTTCCTACAAGGTGTCCCCCATCCCAGAGCTGAGAGAAATCCCTGGGTTCCTTCCTGGTGGGACCCGTGGCCGGGGCAGCAGCCAAGGAACGCGCAGCTGGGTTTGGGTTTTGTCGGGATAAGCTCTTCCCAAGCCTGGGCTGGGACCTGCCCGTGGTTCCTGGGCTCGGGTGCTGCTGCAGGAGGGGGTTTGTCCCCCAGGGAACCCCAGCGTGGATGGGACACGGCCCCGGCTCCCCTGCAGGCCTGGAGGGAGCCTGAAGGGGGGGAAAAAAAGGCAGGAAACACGTTTGGGCCTAAAACAACAGAGATAACTTGATGTTGCTTGCCTGATATTTTTTAACCTTTCCCATCAGTCTTTTCACTAAAGCATTTCCAGTTTTTCAAAGGATTTATTGTGAAGGTATAGGGAGCGTGGGGGAGGGCAAACAAATTAAGGGGGTTTAAAATTACTATTAAGTATCTTATTTTCAGGCCCCTTGACTGAGTCCCTCAGTTCAGAAGGGAAGAAATCAATGAACCATAGTCTACGTTTTGAAAGAGAACTGGAGAGCTTAAGTTTCCGATATTGGACATCTTAAAGAAACCCAATTTTTCAGAAAGCTGCAAGAGCCCCCATTCCACACAGACATTTCCTTTCTGGTGCTTCCAGTGGGAAGCAAATGCCGGGACACCTGAATTAGAATCAAAAGCTTAAAACAGTGTCTTTGATAATCATTTATTTCCAGCTATGAAGGGATGGAATTTGTTGTACTTCTGAATGTAAAAAACAATCTAAATTAACTGTTTTCCTAAAAGTTCTTTCAAACACTGGTGACTGGGGCAAGTTGCCGACAGTCCTGAGTGTACAAGGTGATCAAATCAGAATTTAACCCTGATTAGGTTTTTGAGAAACTTCATATTTGATCTTCTTCCTCCTTTCATGTGTTTATTTGGATTTGTTTGAGCTGCATCATCAGGAGCAGAAGCAGCGCTGTTGTATACTCAGATGGGATGTTTTTATTTATATATATATATATATAAATATATTTAGTGTGCTGACCATCCTTAGTCTCACATTATCCTTTAAGCACACGGAGACAGAACCCCGGTGAAATCTTAGGGTTGAGCTTAACCAGAGCACCACAGAACCCCTCAGGAAACCATCAGTGAGAAAGGACAAAACCAGAGGAGGTTCTCCAAGCAGATGAAATAACCCAGGGGAACCAGCCCAAGGCCCCGGGCTGGTGACAAAACCCCTGCCTGTGGGTGGGTGGGTGCTGGGTGCAAAGCTGTGTCTATTTTAGCCCCAAGCCTTTTGTTTCGAGGTTTAAAAAAATAAATAAATCGAGCGAAATCAAAGCCTGGCTTTGCCTGGAGGGGGCTGGACGGGGCCGGGGCCTGCGCTTGGCAGCTCTCACCAAACGGGCCCCGGGTTCACAGAATTATTTCCCCATTATCTTTGTTGTCGATGCCCTGATTGTATTCAGATTTCCACAGAAGGGCTCTGTTATTTTGGAGTAAAAAAAAAAAAGGGACCTGCTGTATTGTTTGAAAGGCACTTGTTCCAATTCTGGGGACTTTCCATCTGTTTTCCTCTTTCCTTCCTCTCGATAGGAGCAGCGTTTCCTCCCCTTCCGACGCCGCCGGAGGGGTGCGGAGGGAGCCGTGCAAAGCCTTCCTTAGCTCCGTGCTGGAGGACGCTGCCCGGGGTTTAATCCCTGTCTTTGGGCAAAGAGGAGAGGGAAAGAGGGCAGAAGGAGCGATTTTCTGTTCCTTTGTGCAAAGGCTTTGGAGAAGGGGCGCATGGAAGGCTCGGAGCTCGGGCAGAGCGGGATCAGTTTTGCTACCTAAGAGCTCGTGGGTGGCCCACACGACACAAGTTTGGGCCCTTGTCCAGGTCATGGTGAATTAGGGGCCCAGAACAGAGAAAAACCTTCTCCAGCCAGTGCTAATTTCTCCCTCTTTCCTCTCCCATCCCCACGCACCCTTCTCTTCACAACTCCAGCGAGAGGTCGAACATGCTGGGCTGGCAAAGGAGGGTTCATTCTTCTCTCAGCCTTGCTGTGTGGTTCCTTCCATGAATAACCCACACTGAGACGCTCTGGTGGCACCTCTGTGCCCGTGCTGAGGCGGGCCAGGCTCAGCAAGCTCCCGCCTCTGTCAAACCAAAGCAAAGGGAGGAATTAAGAGGAAGAACATGCAAGAAAAATCCCATTTTCCAAAGAAACTGAGGATCCCGGGGTGGTGGCAGCAGGGCTCTGTCTCCAGGTGACCCCCAGCTGCCTCTACCAGCTCTTATGTAACCTTGTCCTCCCCCCCGAGCCCGATGGGATAATGGATTTCTTTAAATTAATAATGCGTAAAAGGAGATTTACACCGCGCCGCTGGAATATTGTCTTTGCCTTTTATTCCTGCATTTGTCACTGTAATCCCCGATCGAGGTGTGCAGTGGGGGGGATAAATAATGAAGGCTAAAAAAACTCTGCCATCAGCCAGAGCCATTTGCAAATTCATCACCAATATTCTTGGGGAGGCAGAGACAGAGGGAAATGAAAAATAAGGAGCGGTGCTAATATATCTCACTGATTTCCATCTCCCATTTATTCCACTTGGAGCTATGATAGAATGTGAATCCCAGGAACTGCCATTCCTGTTTTTTAGGGACGAGTCTAGGGCTGCTCCTGAGCCTCTCAAGCAACAGAGTAAATACAGAGTAAATACCAGTTGAGTGGACTTTATAGTCAGACATAATGCACTTACCTGGAGGTTTTTGATTAATTAGGGTTTTAACCTAACGTGGACAAAACAGCGAGGAAGTTGTGGCAATTCTTTAGCATTTCAACTGCTGTGAAAGAACTTTAAGGCACGTTTAAAAAGGCAAGGAAATAAAGCAACAACTTTAAAGTAGAAATCCTGTAAGGATTTATTTATTCATTACTACAAGGATGGCTGGAATAGGTTGGAAGAGTCACCCTGAACCAGATGCAATTCCTGATTTCTTTTAACCTTCCTAAGAAATGTTGCAACTCCTGAATTTTGAAATTGTGGTCTTGTGACAAGGGGAAAATGTGCTATTGCAAAAGAGCTTCCCTTGCCATGTTCCCTGAGCATCCCAGCCTAGGAATTCTTGCCAAATTTTGAGGGTAAAACCAGGTTTTTTTCCCCCAGATGAAGTGTGACACTCTGCAGGGGCATTCAGGATAGACCAGGGTATCAAATATATTAATTTAAAATAAATAAAGGCCTTTCTTAAAACTTTTACTGGAGCTTTTGTGATCGCCCTGGTACCAAACTGATCCCGTGAGCTTAAAAATTCCTGAATTTACAGAATCCAGTGTTGGATGCTCGATCCCTGCCAGGCCCAGGCAGCAGAGTGAAACCAGAATGTAGTAGCACTCCAAGAAGGGGGAGAAGATGAAATATATCACAAGATAATAAGAAAATAAACCATTAAAAGGCTCTGTTTCCCATTATCATGTGGTTTTATGTTAATGAAGTTGTTCCAGGCCTGTTTGAGTTTAACTCAAGCAGGGGAATATGAGTAATATGAAAAATATGTGGGGCTGAAGACCCTAAGTTGAAAAGTCTGTGAGACATGGGATGTTTTCGTTCAGCAGGCATTTCACAAGAAGGAATAAAGCAGCCAGAAAGTGGCACGGAAAAAACCTTGAGTGCCAGATTTTCCCTTTTTTTTTGTCAGCTCTGGGTCCCCAGTTCGTGTCCACCAAGGCAGGGCAGCCCTGGCTGGTGTGGAAAATGGGGGTGTCCAGGCTCAGATTCATCCTCTTGGTTGCCCATGTCTTTATAAATGCTTTTAGGGATCTTAAAATTCCAAAAAAAAGATTATATTAGTGATAAATTGGCAGCTCTGCCCAGGTTGAACTGGAGTTGGGTGTTTTTTAAACAGATAATTGTTTTCTAAAAGAAGAAAAAAAATACTGGAGGTAGGATTTGGAAAGCAGCTTCCATCAGAAAATGGAAAATTGTGAAAATGGCCAGACTTGAATATTTTTTGTAGTGTTTTATTTCAGAAAAGCTGAAAATTTGAGCTCTGACCTGAACTGACCTGATTTTAATACCAGAAAAAAGTAAGCACAAAAGGACTAAGATGTCCCAGATGTAGCAAAACAGATTCCACTGCGAATTGAATGATCTAATTTTTAAAAAAATTATTATTGTTTTCAGTTAATTGAAAATGGTGAAAAAAATCTGTCATTTAACATGCACTGAGCTCTTTAATTTTTTTTTTTTTTTTTTGCTTTAAAAACGAACTTTAAAAAATCGTGTTCCACAATAACAAGGATCATATCCAGGGACTGATTGGAAAAGTTGTGATGGTTTTCTTTTTGTTTGCTTTTTGGGGGATTTTTTTGTCTTGTTTTTGTTTTTATGTATTTATTTTTAAAAGTAATTCAGCTCTCTATTTTCCTGCTGGATGTAAGGAGCAGTGAGGCTTTGGATTCTGGATCTGGCCCTTGCCCCAGGCGAGTAAAAGATGCTCATTCTCCTTTTCGAAGGCAGATATTTGTTTTCTCAAAGCAAAATCTCCTAAGAATCAAAACAGAGATAAAGAACCCATCCCTGATTTAAGGAAATTAATTTTTAAAGCATTACCTCAAAAAGAGAACAGACCAGGTTGCTCCAGCCTGGCCTTGGACACTTCCAGGGATGGGGAAGCCACAGCTTCTCTGAGTAGCACTTGACAGGAGCAGAATTTAACTCTAAATCAAAATAAAATGTGAATTTTGAGTGCTGTCCTTTCAGTGCATCTGCACTGCTTCCTGAAAAATCAACAGTGAAAAGCAGCAGCCCTTCAGACACCTGGTTGACAGCATAAGAATTTTCCCTCTTTAAAAGAAAGCTCCCAGTCCCACTCGCCAGCAGTTAATATTTCAGGCTGCGGGACAATCGCTGGCCAGCAGAAGCAAAACTTAAAAATATTTTTATCTTAAATATTTTTCTTAATAATAGCTTCAAAGGCAGAGGAATGGCTGGTTGGGCTTCAGCTGACTTGCTGCGTGCTGTGGCCTGGCAAAGCCGGGCTGGGGGGAAGAGAAAACCTTGGATTTCGGTGTTACTGGCCAGGCTGGAATGTGGATTATTTTGCCCTGCTGTACGACTCAGCAAAAGTATTTCTAGAAGGAGTAACACAGGAGGAGGAGATGTTGTAGGTCTGTGTGTGGAGACCCCACCAGGAATTACACAGTTTTATGGATTTTTACATCGAATCCTTCTGGATTTGCCTGTCAGGTTGCAACAAAAATGTTCATGGTGGAGAGTAAAGCCGCAGGTGAAAATGGGGTGGAACGGAGTGGGAACCACCCGGTGCTGAATGGGAAAATTCACCTTATTTCATTATTCTGTTCAATAATCTCCTCCCCACGAGTGAGGAGATCAGGATGCTCAGTGTGGAATCCCTGAGGGAGTTGGGGGTACTCATGGGGTAGGTCTGCAGTAAGGCTGAGGGTTCTTCCCCCATCTCTTCCCTGAATGAGGACAGGACTTTCCCCTTCTCCTCCTGCAGCAGTTGTGCTCTCTGTGGGTCAGGGAGCGGGACTGGGCGAGAGGAAAAGCTCCTGTTTGAGTGTCAGGTATGCTGAGGCTGCCCTGGGGAGCCCCGATTTTGCAGTTATCCCCAAACCTGGCTGGGTTGGGTGACACGCATGGGCACCGCTCATCCAGAGAGCTGCCCCATCCCTGGCAGTGTCCAAGGCCAGGTTGGATGGAGCTTGGAGCAACCTGGGGCAGTGGGAAGTGTCCCTGCCCGTGGCAGGGGGTGGGATGAGGATCCCCTCCGAACCCAAACCATTCTGTGACTCCAGACAGGCACAAATTTCAAGCAGAACTCGCTTTTGAACATTAAAGCGACTTCTGCATCCAACCCGAGCTCTCAAACGAAAGGGAGTCGCTTGTGTCTTGCGTGAGGCCCCAGGCACCTCTGCCAGGGCTGCAGGACCCGTGGTTTGCACCTCCACTGGTTCTTGTTCCTGCTTTGATGTCTAAATTCACCAAAGTTGTAAATGGGACAAAATGGCTTCGGGGTGGAAGAGCCTAAATTGGCCCAAGGTGGTACTCGGTGCTGGCAGCGGGGCAGGGACGAGGGCGCACATGGGATCCCTTAGAGCCCCCGGGGAGTGCTGCAGAGGGGCTGCAACATTAAACAGCAATATCACCTTGCCTCCTGTTTCGCTGAAATGAATTAACTGGCAGGAAATCATGGATTTCCGAGCCCGGCTTTCCTTACGACATTCCTCGCTGCAAAAGGAGAATTAAACCGGTGAAAGTGAGTAACAAGAAACAGGTTCTAGAATTATTCCGTGTGGTAAGAGCGAAGCAGCATCGACCTGGGTAGCTGCAGCTCTTTTAGGAAAGGGGTTTGGAGAAGAGAAAGTCACTGAGGGAAGGGAGAGTGCAGAGAATTGATCAGGAGATGTTGGGTTGCAGTGGAGGCATAAAATCTGTTAGAGGTGGGAATACACCACAAACACCCCGAAAACTGGGGCTGTGTGACCACAGTCCCGGGTTATTGGAAGGTATTCCAGAAAGTTCTCTTTTTGAAAATTAATTTTCTTAAATCTGTGATGGGTTCTTTATCTCTGCTTTGATTTTTAAGAGGTTTTTATTGGAGAAGACATATCTGGCTTTGAGGAGAGAATGACCCTCTGTCACAGCACTTGGCTGTGTGTGTTTGCAGAACTGGGGGGAAGAATCCACTGAGCACTTCTGAAAATTCGCCCTTAAATCCCTTATTAGGTCATGAATGGGAGAAAAAAAACAAACCAGCAGTAAAAAGTTTCGAAGGAGATTTTTGGAATTCTCACCATGGTTTTATCATCTTCCCAACGCTGAATGGTCTCACTGTTGGAGCTGCTGTGGTGGGAGTTGGGGACTGATGGGACAGGGCAAGGCTGCAGGAATGTGCTTTCCTTGCCACAGATTGTCCAGTACAGCAGGAACATTCAAACCATTGCAAAGATTCATTCTTTGCCCTGTTCTTCCAGAGCTCGTGTGAGCTCCCCTTCCTCGTGCGTTCGTACGGGACCACATTCCTCCAGATTCCCCTTCTCAGCTGTTTCTGATGACTTCTGAATTTAAAACTTGCAGTTGTATTGTCCTGGATTGCTGCAGCGCTGTCCTGAAGAACACAAAGGCTGTGCCACTGGGAAAAAATTCTGTTTTCTAAGGATTGCAGTGCTTGGGTTTGGGGTGCTTCTTCCCTAAACGTTGTGCAGTGTGAGGAGACGTGAAATTAGAAGCCACGTTCCAGGAAAACAGTGAGGGCTTCACGCTCACTGGCAGCTTCTTTCCAAGTGTTCCCAGGCACGAGTGGCCAGAGCTCTGAGATCTGGAAGCCAACAGTTCTCAGGGCTCAGTACTTTGGAGGCAGGATTCCCTGTGAAATGGGGTTGCTCTCAGGATGAGAGGAAACAGCCTCAGGCTGTGCCAGGGGAGGCTCAGGTTGGACATCAGCAGGAATTTCCCCATGGAAAGGGTGGTCAGGCCTTGGCAGGGGCTGCCCAGGGAGGTTTGGAGTGCCCATCCCTGGAGGTGTCCAGGGAAGGCCTGGACGTGGCACTCAGGGCTCTGGGCTGGGGACAAGGTGGGGATGGGTCACATCTTGGTCTCGATGGCCTTAGAGGTCTTTTCCAACCTCAGTGATTCTGCGATACTTGAAATTTTCAGGGAGAGAGAGGAGAGGCCTTGAGGAACAAGCTGTGATCAAACCAACCGTGCTTCCAAGAATTTCCCGAATTGTCCCTGGCAAAGAGCTGCTGATTTAAGATTGAATTCCAGTGGTCTCTCCTGCTCGGAAGTTGCAGGAGGGATGTCAGGACCAGCAATAGATGCCCTCACCTTGCAGACCACATCTGCCTTTACCTTCTGCTCCACCAACCATCCCTCATTTCTCTCCCCTCTCCTTTTTTCCCCTGCCTCAGCAGCTTAGCGCCGGAGCGCGAGACAAAAATAAAAAAAAAACCAAACCACAAAAAACCCCACAACACAACAAAAAATTCCTTTCTTCCCCAGCCCTGTGGCTGTGCTCTCCTTGCCTGTGCTCGTGTCCCAGAGCCGTGCTCGGGTCAGCAGCGAGCTCACGCTTTTGTCAGCGTGATTAATAGCGCTGTGGATTGTCGTTAATTCACTGGCTAATGACTGCAACTCTGGCCGCTCCCGGAGTAATCGGGTGATGTATGTGGGGAGCGCGCACCTCATGGCAGAGGTGAAAATCATTTCGACAAGTCAAATATTGTCACAGGGAACAAATGGCTCTCCCTGTTAATAAAAATTAATGAATTTTTTTTACCGCCGGCCTGCTAAATGAAGCCGTGGAGTGAAGGGAGTGGAGTGGAGGGGACAAGCTCGGCGGAATTAGAGCGCTTTATTCGGTGGTTAAAAGCATAAACATCTTTATTACGGCGGCAATGGGATGTGGCAAGGGGTGGTGGGGCTTTTGTTTGTGCTGTGGAGGGGTTTGCTCGGATGCACCGAGGCTTCCTGAAAGTTTGGGTCTGTGTTTGCGTCGGGATGGAGAGGAGGCAGGAAACAAAGAGGTTTAGTCTGGTGGAGAAAAGATGAATATTTAATATGAGGAGGTGGTGGATCTCTGCCTTCGCTCTTTCAAGGAGTGCCCTGGCTGCTCTTGTGCACAGAGCTTTGGCAAAGCCACCTCTGAGCTTGCCCAGGGCTGGTCCTGCCTTTCCATCAACTCCCTGCCCAGTCCAGCCTCCAGCTCCACCTGGATCCAGATAATTGCTGACACCGAGCCCAGTCAGGGACTGGTCCTGTGGGAGAGGTTGGTCTGGTGCCTGGTGGGTTTTGAGACCAGCTGAGAGAATGTGTACGAGAGGAGAAACTGGCATGGCAAAGGCAGTGTCCCTGAAGAATTTTGGGATTCTCCATCCCAAGCTGGTACTTGATTACCTGTTAGTTAGTGAGCTCTGACTCGCAGGTGATCACAGAAGAGTTTGGGTTGGTTTTGTGAGGACTTCTGGCTCTGGCTGTGCCCATGAGAAGCGCTGGGTCCTGTCAGTGAGGTGATTTCTGAGGCTCAGTCCCTGGAGCAGGTGACTCGCTCACAGTCTTGGGGTGCAGCCCACCAGCACCTCAGAATTCCAGGGAGAATGGTGGGAACTCTGCTCGAGGCCTTTGGGGCTGGGTTTTGGGACCACTGCAGCTGGATGCACTCCTGTCAGGGAGCTTGGATCAACTCCTGGCTTGCCTTAGCTGTAATTTTTATACTCTTGCCAGACTGACTGATGAAAATTCTGGTGTTGAGTAGAAAACAAGAGTTAAACAACCCTGCTCTGAGGTCTTGTTTGTTTTGTCAAATTTGTGAGGGAAATCTTCAAGCAATTTCACAAGTTAAAGTCAGGTAGATGAAGAAAAATAACACTTGACCTGCAAGGGACCTTTAAGGTTTTCTGAGTTTCCATGTATTTGGCTGTGGAGGGAGCAGAAAAACAGAGGGATTAGAGAAGGAAAACACGGGGAAGCTTTGGACAAACAAACAAACAAAAGCCCTCAGTGCGCTCCTGGAGGGAATGTTGAAGTGCCTGGGTTCCTGTGGCAGCCAGGGCACAGAGAGATCCTGCAGCTTTATTTTTTGGGAAGGGCTGCCCGGAATGCTGGGGTTCTGCAGAGCTGCTCTGACAGAGGTTCTCTGGGTGAACAGGAGGAGAAATACCTGTGCTACTTAAAAACGCCTCACTTTTCCCAGCTGGGTGTAGGTGCTGGCTTGGGAGAGAAAGACTTTGATACTTTTGGGTTGTGTTTCCTTTAAAGGACTGATTTTCCTGCCTGCATTTAATTTGAATGTAAATATATTTGCTGATGATCCATAAAGCAGGATGTCATTTTGGTGATTTTAATCCACTTTATGTGTGTATAATTTTACGGGTGGCAAAGTTTAGAAACGCATTTAAATCTCTGAACAACGGTGAAAACTTCTTGCATAAAGGATTATTAATTGTCAGCTAATTGGGAGGATGATGATCTCTGACTAAACACTGAGGCAAGGTGTTGATTTGTATTAGTTGTTGAAGATCCCATTAGGGTGTTAACTCCTGTTTCCTGTGCAGAAATGCAGCAGTACTTTGGATACTGATGTATTTTTCCCCTTTGAGGTGAAGTGTTCTTCCCTGATGCTCCCAGCTCTGTGTGGTAGTGATGGCAAATGAGGACTGGATTCCCAACAGGGCCAGTTTAGAGGTGTTTAAAACAATACTGGATTTCTTTATTTATAATTATTCACTGTATTAGAGGCCGTGGGCATTGCATAAATGCAGGTCAACAAACAGATCCTGCTGCAGCTTCTGCTTTCGAGGGATATTTTAGGAGTGTACTTGGACACTTGGCATGTATTTCATAGGAAAATCCACCCCATTTGTCAATGAGACAGACTAAATTAAAACTTGATTAGGCAATCCCAAATCTGGGTTAAGCGTTACTGTGTTTAAAACCAAATTCTTTGTGGGAGATAAGAAATGAAGAGCCTTTTTTATTTTTGGGAAAGACTTTGAAAACTCTAAATTTCAACTTGGTGGACTTTCACACAAGTCACTGGCATGTTCAGATTTACAATAAATGAATACCTGGATGAAAATACCTTTTCAGAGATGGCCAGTGCAATAAATAACAGGAGCCAGAGCTGCTCCTCTTGCCTTGCCCTCAACCCCTCCTTTGCCAGAGCAGCTCGAGCAGCCCTGGCGCATCTCTTTAACGTGGCCATGTGACTGCTCCAAACCCAGGAGCTGAAGGGTTAAGGCACAAATAAAACCTCAAGTTCAGACTGTCAGCTTAGATAGTGCTTAGCAAGGGTCGAGGAAAAAAAGCCAGTTGTGATTTAGAAGAAAAACAGTGAGATTTGACCAATTCCATGGAATACCTTTCTTAGCCCCGGGGCGAGTGGAAGTGGTATATTAACCAAGGAATAGAGCAGAGGAGGAAAAAGGCCAAATCACATTTCTTTGAAACAAAGAGGCTTTTTACCAGGAACAAGCCTTGATAAAAATTACAGTGGCATCGCAAGTCATTTCAGCCGCTCTGCCCCGGGCCATATTAGAGCAGTGAGGAAATAGGGGATGCAGCAGCCCTGAAATACAAATACAGTAGTCCCGGGAGTGTTTTTAGTATAAATAATCCTTTTTAGAATAATGTAGTGGCTTTAAATAGGGCCAGGTGGTGGGTGCAACACCCAGGATTGCTTTGGAAGGAGGAGAGGGAAGCGGGGCAGAGAAGCTCTGCCTGGATGTGGGGAGTGCCCTGGGAGAGCCCCAAACCCTCGTGCTTCCACGGCTTCCCAGGTTCTGACTGAACCAGAGTCTGGAGGAATCAGCTTAAAATTAATGTGTCAGGCTAAGCCAGGAGGATATCATGGTGTGGCTATGAACCGAGTGGGTCTAAAAACAACTGTGGAGTTCCCTGGAACTGGGCAAACTTCCTTTGGAGAGGATGGGATTCTCCCGGGAATCCCACCTGTAACAGTGTTTGTTCCCACAGTGTTGGGGAAGGATTTTATGGAGTGCCACGTCCCACTGCCGTTTGCTGAGCCTCCCGTCTCTGCTGTCCTACATTTTGCAGACAAACTCTGGGAGCACTTTCTCCGTCAGAAGTGAGTTGTAAATATCCTGCAGTGGGGAAAAGCAGGAGGATTAAACACACGCTCAGCTCTTTGTCAGGTTCTTGTTCTTAGAGAGAAAAGAGCACTTGAGTGGCCAGGAGAAAAGTGCCCCAAACAGCAGCTCTGTGGAGGTGCTCCCAATGCAAACATTCATTGAAACTGGGGTGGGGGTGGGAGAAATTGAGAGATCGACAGAGGACAGCATTAAAACCCCCAGCTGTTTCTTACTCTCATCGCTTGCCCTGTTAAAACTCCATTTTTCATAGCAATTAAACGTTCCTGCAATCACCAGGACGCTGGCAGCAGCCAGAGGAAAGGTGTTTTTCCTGGGAAAGGGGTTCGATTCTGGTCCCAAAATATTGGGAACCTGACTCCTCAGCCCAGCGGTGGGGAATACTTGGTAGACCTCTGAATTTTCCTTCTTTGCACGTTCCAAACTCGACAGGCGAAATGCGAGCTGGCTGGGTGGACACAGCTGGATGGGTGCAGTCAGAGGTGTGCCCAGCCACCGAGTTCAGATGCACGTTCGAGGTTCAGTTGCTGCCACAGTCCCTGGCTGTCACAATGCTTGTCCCTTCCCAAAGCTGCATCCCCAGTTTCTCGGCCATTCCTGGCAGGAGAACGCAGCTGGTAATTCCTGCTTGGAGGGGTTGTGGAGGAAGGGCTGACAATGTGGTCGATGAGGTGCCCAGAAGATGCTCAGGACACCGAGAAAACTCAAATATTTTGTGCCTTGGTGGGCTCCAGGCAGGGTGGGATGCGCGGGAGCATAAAATGAAACCCAAAACGAGTCAGGGGCTGGCTGTAAAACCCCACAGCATTCCATGGGCTTTGGGAGTGAATCCACAAGGAGTGGCAAAGCCCTTTCCAGATGATTTTTGAGCACAATCCTCTGCTCCCGGCCCACGTTTAGCCTGAGGAGCTTTGTCCTTGTGGGTCACACCTCTCTGGGAGGAAACCAGCCCAGCCCAGAAAATCAAAGCTGCAGCGAGTGTTTGAGAGCCCTTTGTGTGTCCTGTGTGGGGCAGAGCTCGGGCAGCCCCTTCTGTGCAAGGAGGGGCTTCCACCCAGATCTTCACTTCCAGGTCAGGGAGAAACATTCCTGGCTCCAACTGAACTTTGAGGCTGCTGCAAAAAATGTGTCTTTGAGTAAAAAACTCATTTGTTTGTACAAAGCTCGAGGAGGACTCAGCTCAGTGACCCAGTGGGGTCTGTGCTAAAAGGTCGTCAGCTGCAATGGTTGGATTTGGTTTCACTGATATCGTGAGTTGGAGCATTTGGGAACCTCTTTGGCAACAGCCCTCTGTGTTCTACTTGTGCTGTTTGGAATTAAAGAGTGTGTGAAATAATGATAAAGACTTTCATAGACTGAATTTAAAAAATTGGGCTGATCCATTAGAAAAGGTGGAAAAAGTTTCACAGAATTTTTTTTTTTGCTTTAAAATGCAGGGGTGGCAGTAGAAAAGAGCTTGAAATACAAACCTAGAAATCTGGTAAACGTGGACAGACCTGAATTTAGAAAATATCTGTGTGTGGTGTTCTGAGTGTGGAGGAAAATACAGTTTGCAGAGTACAGCCCTACTCGGGATGGCAAAAATAGGATGCAGGATATTCCCCCACCTTGTTTTTGCAGAGCTCTGCTGTTTCTTCCCCGATATAAAACCGGCGAGCTCCCCCAGAATTTTTTTTTTTTTGGCCCGGGCAAGGCAAACCCAACTTATCTTGTGGCATTGAAATGTGCGCCTGTGCGCGCCTGTGAAAACAGAGCCCTGCTTTTGACACCCACCTCACGGCTCCGTCCTCTGTCCCGCATTGATTCACTGCCCCCCTTTCGCCCCCCACTCCGTGGGCACCGTCCCCTTCCCCGCTCTGCCCTCTCCCTCCCTCCTCTCCTCCCGGAGTGTTTTGCGCGCCTCCCGTCAGGAACTGGAAATTGTTATCGATTAATATTAATATTTAGCGTGTTTGTGCGAACGCCTCTCCCCGCTGCTATTAATCTGCCGTGTTAATAACGCCAGGGCTCCTGCTCGGGACCCTGGGGAAGCCACAGTGAGCGGAATGACAATGAGACGGTGACAACGGCCCCAAAGCCTCCGCTTGGCAGAGACGCGAATTCCAATCGCGAGGGCTCCTTTTGGAGGCTCACAAACGCTTTATTCTCGCTCCATGGGTTGACATCCAGCACCGGGAGAAATATCCAGCACGGGCTGTTAGTTTTTGGAGAGCCGGCCCGAGCGCAGCGCTTTATTTATTCTAACTAGGTAGCGTTTCTCCCGGCAGAGAATTCGCTCTCGCGGCCCTTTCCCAAGTTCCACTTTGCTGCGTTTTCAGCAGGGTTGGAGCCTTTCTATAGATTTTTAAAGGGGAGGGATTTTGGAGCAAAAATAAGCAAACCACTGCAAAGCAACAGCGATTTTTCTGCACCAAGCGGAGCTTTTTCTCCGGGCTTTCCTCTCTTCCTTCCCCGAGTTTTTTTTTGTTTTTTTTTTTTTGCTGTTGTGTTATTTCTGTAGATTCTGCCCAAATGTTTGTTACCACTCTGGTAGTGCACTGTACATTTCTTGTGATGCTTCACTGGAGCTTTTATCTTGTAAATAGTTCAGCGACACAAATCCCAAAGGCTGATATTTTTTTCCAGTGCCTTTAATAATAAGATAGCAGAGCTTTCTTTTCTTTTTTTTTTTTTTCTTTTTTTAGCTTAAAAGAACCGACTTTGTGGATCAAATGAATATTTGGACGTAGCACAATTTGTAGGAATGTCAGTTTGAATTCAAATAGAAAACAAAATTGTGGATTCGGGGAGATCAGGTGAAGCAAAGTTATGGACAACAAACAACAACAACAACATTCTCTGAAGAGTTGGATTCTGAAAGGATCTTATGTGGAAATATTTTTTGATGCCTGGTTGAACCAGACTTTGACTGGAAATATAATACTGGCATTTAGAGCAGAGTAATTTGGACACTTTCCCTGCTGGTTTTACTAGAGGAAAATGCGTATTAAGGAATACACTGAAATACTGTTTCGAGCTTTATTCTTCATTTCTGCCAGCAGAAATCCCTTAATAAAAGAAAACACTTAAATTTTTTTCTGCTTAAAACCAAAGGCACTTGAAATCCTTAATACCTGTTCTCCTCACAGCCAAGTTCTGCAGCAACTGCTTCTAGAATGTTTATTGAAAAATGCACCCGATTAACTCTGCTCAGCCCTCATCTGCTCTCACTGCTCCTTTCGGATCTGCTTTCTGTTTCTTTTTAATAAAAGGACTTGAAGCTGCTTCGAGAGGTGTAGTTCCAGCTAAGACAAAGCAGGGCATAAACGTGGAACTTGAAAAATGAATATACAAAGTAAACACGGGAAAGGGGCTGCGTTTGTGAGTGTTTAATTTCCATCGGAGTCCTTTTTCCTGTTCACTCGTCCTGCCTCCTCCTCCTGCCTCGTCCCTCGCTGTCTCTGCAGTTCTGAGTGTCCTTCAGTAGTAAACTGGTTTTTTAACGTGTTCTGCAGCAGTTCTGCATCAGCCAGATCCAGGGAACTTCCGTGTATTTTATCCTCAAACTCCAACTGCAAAGATTTGGGCAGCAGAGCCGGACTCGGCAGCACCTGGGGCAGGTCCCTGTGCTGGGAACGCTCAGAGCTTGTTCCTGTCAGGAGCCTCACACAGGGATGGGCTAAAACTCGTGACTCCTTCAGCTTTCATTTCAGTGGCAGCTCTAAATAAAAATGCCCCCGGGTAGCCTGGAAATTGTGGGTGTTCGGGGCTGTCACTGGGGTACAGGGAGCTCGGCCAGCAGAGTTTGGAGCAGCTGGGTCCCTCTGGGACAGGTTCCTGCCCACTCACCTCCAGAATCCTGTTTACACCATCAGCATCTTCCTGCTTCTCGAGCGTTCCCAAAGTTCTGTGCTTTGCAGAGTGGAGGTGAGATGTAATAGGTGTTTTAAGGGACACAAGCTGAGAGTGGGGTTTGGGTATCTGCTGGAGCTGGGCTGGGTGGGTTTTTTGTGGGATCAGCTCAGATCTGACTGAGTATCCAATGCCTCGAGGTTGGCAGGGTCTGAATTTTCCATGCACACCTGTTTAGTGGAATTTAATGTGTCAGCTGGACAAAGCCAGTGACCTGTGCTCGTCCTGTCACAACCCTGCCACCACTCCAGCTTGAACAGGGAGTATGGAAGACCAGATCTCGCCCACAGCCATTTTGATTTTCCCTAATTCCTTTTACTCACAGCATTTTGGGTGTTTTCAGGTGTCAGGGAGCTGTGAAAAGCTCTGGATGTGACCTAAGGAAGAAACAGGATTGCTCCACTGACAAATAATCTGAGGTGCTTGGTGTGTCAGTGTCACCCAGTGTTAAAGGCCCAAGGTTCAGGGGGAATCTGAAGGGAAGAATTCCAAGCTGGGTATCTCTAGATATGTTCAGAAAAGTTGGCAAAACCAGAGCAAGTTGTAGCAGAAGTGCCCATTAAAGTGAAAAAATAATAAAGGATTGTGTGGGCAGCCCCATTTCTCAAAGGTAAAAACAGCCCCCGTGGCACAGGGGCAAAACCACTTCCCACTCGTGGCCACTTCCCTGCCTGGATATTTATTGCCCAAGCCTTTTCTCGACTGTTAAGTTTGTGAAAACGAAGGGGTTTCGTGAGTGAACAAAAGAGAAAAGAAGACATTTCCCCGTGGTCGTTTAAAGCAGAATTTCCTCTCGCTCTGGCAGCAGCCAGAGGTGATGGGAAAAGCTGTCAGAGCATCCTCTGGAGTCTGGGGACCCTGCGGAGCCCTGGGCCCTGGGGGTTCCTCATGGACAGGCTCTGGTTTGGGTGCTGGATGTGTTGAGTTCAGACCAGTGTCCACCAGCAGCTGCTGCAGATCCCAGTACAGCTTGGGTGGAGGTGGAGGAGAAAGGTTCTTGCAATGAATGGGAGGTAGAAATTGTGTGGTGGGCTCGAGAATCTTAAACAGCTTCTTGTTTATTGTCCCTTCCTTACAGCCATTCTCATTAATATTGTCCACGGACGGGGAAAAGGGCATTTTTAGATGGCTGTGAAGCATTTAATGCTTCAGTCCCGTCCTTAATGGAAGAGGAATAATTCCTCTCATGACATTTTGTCACTAATTTGCATCTTTTCTGGCAGAAGTCTTTCACACAAGCTTCCAGAGAGGGTCTGGCACAACCCAACCCACACAGGCACATTTCTCTCGTCACACCAGGCTGAAGAAAAGAGTGGCTGGTGTTTGCAGCACCCAGAAGTGAGATCCCCCTGGCAGTCCAGGCGTTTCCCTGTCTGCAGGCTCAGGTTTGCACCCAGCAGGGAGAAAAGGCTGGGAAGGAAGGTGTGGATCCGTGAGGAGGGTGAAAGTTTAGAGAGAATTCCACTTCTCATTCTGTGTGGGATTTAGAGGGACTGACACTGCTCAGGAGTGCCAGGGCTGGATCCAGAGCTGACTGATCCCAAGAGTTCCCACCACCTTCAGGGAAAGCTGGATTTTGGGGCTGGTCCTGCCAGGCAGATGCAGCAGAGCAGGGCCTGGGTTTGGGATTTCCTATTGTATTTCAGCTGCGGCCATCAGGTGGCAATCTGACCACTGGGATCATTCCGTGCTGGAGGCACTTTGGGGTGGGTGCTCCTTGGGCTTTCCAAGGTTCTTTGTGATTTAGGGTCGCGTCTGCCAAGCCCTGGGCTGTGCCTGCTGTCAGCTCCCGCCCTGTGCAGCGCACAGAGGGATGGGCAGCCAGGCTCCTGCGGAATTCCCTGTGGATTAAGGCAGGATGGGGGGCAGGTATTCCTCAGAATTCGCCTGAATTAAGTTAAGATGAGCAGCAGAACACCCCGAGGCGAGGAACGCTGTCGGCAGTAGTTAAGCACATCCTTAATGGGAATATTTCCTTCTTGGCTGGGCAGGGCTGTGTTCCGATGATCAGTTCCAGCTCCTCTGGGCTGCAAAGGGGTCAGAAAAATGCCTGTATTTTTGGCCTGGGTCCACAGCAAATGGAGGCAGAATCCTGTCACCCCAGAGTTAGAAATGTGGGTGGTTTTGTTCGCTGGGGGTGTGAAATAAAGAACCATGGAATTACAGACTCGTTTGGGTTGGAGTGACCTTAAAAATTACCCAGTTCCAACCCCACTGCCACGAGCAGCTCCCACTAGGCCAGGTTGCTCAATGGCCCTCAAGATACTGCTCAAAGTGCTCAAATATTCCCTGCCTTCGTTCTCACCAGGCACTTTATCAGGAATTGTTTGGTTTGGTTGTTGTGTTTTCTCCCCTGGGGAATGTTTCTCAAGGGAAATCACGCAGTGCAGGGAGCTCAGGACATCCATGGAGCTGTAAAGGTGGTGCTGATGTCCCCGTTTGGGCTGGAAAAGGTGTTTGAGGTCACCCCACTGCTCTTCCTGTAGAGCCAGAAAAATGGAAACAAATCCCAGGGAAGTCGTGGCCTAATGGATATTTTCCTGACAATAATTTATATTATTATATTATTATTATATATTATAATAACCACATAACAAGCAGTTCTAGGCGGCACTGAGGTTTTAATACTCACGTGTGATTCTAAACTCACAGCTAGGAATGAGCTGCAAAGTTTGGATAATGGTGTAAAAACTCCTTCCAAGACCCAGTTAATCCCTAAGGAAAAAGCACCTGTTGGTCTGTGCCTGCGTGGTTCCATTCTTAGCTACAAAGTCAAAATTCTCTGTGAATATTTGTATTTTCTGCTCTTCTGCTCCAATATTTCCCTCAGGCCTGAGGTTCTGAGGCAAAGTGTGAGTTCAGTGGGTGCCTGTCATTCTTCTCCCTGCTAAGAAAATAAAAATACCTGGGTTTCATACAAATGTTGAATTATTCAGCCCAGGTCAGTGAAACTCAAGACTGTGCTGGTGATCAGGCACTGCCTGCCCAGTGGAAACCAGTTCTTGGGATGTTCTGTAAAGGTTCCCAGCGAAGAAGTCGAAGAAGCTCTCTGCAATCTGTGAGTGCAGGAAATGCTCAGGCATTTCAGATAATTGGGTATTGCCACAGCAGAATTAGATACCTAACAATAACAACAACAACAACAACAACAATTAATACAGGAATAATGACAATAATGAGAATGAAAATAGCAACAAATACATTAAAAACCAAATGTTAACAAACCCACCCCAAACCTAACGCGTTATTTCGCCTAGCACCATTTCCTTTAACATCAGCCTTGCTTTCCCTTTCACTACAGCTGCTAAATAGATTATTCATGAGGTCTCTCACCACCACTAAACCATCCCTCTCATTGTTGCCAGCCCCTCATTGGTGTCACACAGATTTTCAGCGTCTGCCCATATCTGATTATCTGTGGAAACAACCTTTCAATGAGCCTTTTTGTCGAGTCATTTCGCTGGGGAGCTTTGAGGGACTAATTTTAGTTTCACGACAATGACAATAAGGTCAAGTTGTATTCCTGTGCCGCTTTTCACCCAGGCAGACATTCCAGAGGGGCAGATGTAGGACAGCGGGGTTGTCACCGTTGTCACCACGGAGTGGCCACGTCCGGCTCTCCGTGGCAGCCAGCTGGCTTGGGATGGAGCTTGGGAGAACCGGGGCTTGTTCCTGGAAAATGAGATGTTCTCTGCTTTTTTTTTTTTTTTTTTTTTTAATGCTTTTTTTTATTAACTTAACCGGTTGTGTAATGTTTGGAGTGAAGCTGAGAGGAGCCCCAAGGGTGAGAAGTGCTTCAGTGGGGGCAATCCAGGAAATTCTGTGGAATAATCAAAACTGAACCCCAGCTGTTGGGTTTGCCCCAGATCCCTGGAATAAACACGACCTGTGGAGAAGATCAGCTCCCTCACCTGTGGGTTTTAGCTGGGAGGGCTCAGCCTGGAGAAAAGGAGGCTCGGGGGGGACCTTTTTTCTCCACAGCTCCCTGATAGGAGGGGGCAGCCGGGGGAAGTTGGGCTCTGCTCCCAGGGAACAGGGACAGGAGGAGAGGGAACGGCCTCAGGCTGGGCCAGGGGAGGCTCAGGGTGGACACCAGCAGGAATTTCCCCATGGAAAGGGTGGTCAGGCCTTGGCAGGGGCTGCCCAGGGAAGTTTGGAGTGCCCATCCCTGGAGGTGTCCAAGAAAGGGCTGGAGGTGGCACTCAGGGCTCTGGGCTGGGGACAAGGTGGGCATCGGGCACAGCTTGGACTCGGTGACCTTGGAGGTCTTTTCCAGCCTCAGTGATTCTGGGATTCTGTGAAATCCACCTGGCAGTGCACAAAAAAGGGACAGGTTTGAGCACAGCTCGGATTTTCCCCGACAGCCCTGGCTGTCAATGAGTGCTGGGTGCAATTCACTGATCTCAGCACTGGCGTGTGCTGAGGAACCCAACGTTCCCACATCTGCCTGGCTGGGATTCTGCTCCCACGGATGCCACCTGGAATCTCTGGTGTCAGACCTATCACGACCTGAAAATGTTGTTTCATTGTCATTTTGTGCCTGTTGACAGTCCCTGGCCATTAACAACTGAAAAGACAGATTTACCTGTGTTTGACGATTCCTCTTGAAATACGAGGTCAGTCAGACGTGGGATCAGCTTGAAAGTAAATTAAAATTTAATCAGAACTGCCCTGATTGTCCCACAGAAGAACTTAAATTATCAGTGTAGAGTAGCGAGATATCTTTATACTCTACTTGTACCCTCTGGAAATTTTCACAAGTCGTGCTCCAATAAACCCAGTTTTGCTCTTCAACTCAGTTGGAATTCCTGTTCCTTAAGTGCAAAAGAGGCTAATCATAGAGCAGAAAATAATTTGACTTGCTAATACTGGGCGAGAAAACATTTACTGCAACCACAAATATTTTCAGGATGATGGAGTATCTCATGTTCATGAAAGCTTGGTTCTGGTGACATGTTTGAGTAGGGAGGGCTGCACTTTTCTAGCAGAGGAAACCCATGTAAACTGCAGCAGGCAGCTCCCTGTTCTCCTCCAAAAGCTGGAGCAAAAAAATGTTGGCAGAGGAACCAAAATCCTCCTCTTTAGTCGAGTCTGCCACCAGGCTTCTTAGGCATGAACTCAGGAGAATCTTTATTAGGCATAAAAAAAAAGAGGAATAGAGGGGGAGATGTGTCTTGCAGACAGAAGGTGCATTCTGAGGTTAGCGGAGAGATGAATTATAAATACCTCAGGCCGAGCCGTGCTTTTCCAGCTATTCTTCCCCGATGGTTCCTCGCCGGGAGCCAGTGAAAGCTGCAGTTTTTGGTGGGGTGCTGCTCCCCCCCGGTGACATCAGGGGTCGGGCGCTGGCCGTGCCCCGCGGCAGCGCCCGCAGAGCGGCGGTTGTTGGGTTTGTTATCGCAGCGGGGGCTGCCGAGCGCCGGGTGCTGCCCCACGGCTCGCGGGGACGGGGCAGATCTGCTCCCAAAAATACTCCAGCTGCTTGTGTTGGGTGACAAATGTGTTTTCCTTTTCCCCCTTCATGTTTTGCTCCCCCACCACCACCCTTTTTTTTCCTTTTTGGATGAGAAAGCTCCCTTTTCATTACATGAATGGCCTTGCTTAGACTCGGAAAAACCCCCAAACTTTATTGCCCTCTGTGTGTCCAGGGTTTTCACTCGAGGACAAGGGGGAATTGGCTTCAAACTGCAGGAGAGTAGGGCTGGATTAGAGATTAGCAAGGAATTCTTCCCTGTGAGGGTGGGGAGGCCCTGGCGCAGGGTGCCCAGAGAAGCTGTGGCTGCCCCTGGATCCCTGGAAGTGTCCAAGGCCAGGCTGGACGGGGCTTGGAACAACCTGGGATAGTGGAAGGTGTCCCTGCCCTTGGCAGGGGGTGGCACTGGATGGTTTTAAGGTCCCTTCTGACCCAAACCATTCCAGGACTCTGTGATTACCAACCAGTGCTGCTCTTGTTGCCCCTGCAGAAGTGCATGGCTGAGGTGTCGCTCACAGCCACAGCTGCTGCTGTGGGACACGCTGAGCAGGAACCCCAAACACCGGGCAAACACTTCTTGCCGAAGTTGGATTTTACCTTAATTTCTTTCTGGCTTTTAAATTTTTTATTTTCTTTACAAAATAACACTGAGCCAGTTAAAGCAAGGAGTGGTTACAGAGAACCTCAACCACCTCTTCTGCGTTTTCTTCCCTCTTTCCAAAATTAAAGTGCAAACAGCAGAGGACCCCTGATCCCATAGAACACCCCAGGCTGCAGTGAGCCTCCCCCCACCCTCCCGCAGCACCCCGTGAGTGTCAGTGTCCCTACCTCAGCTCCACCGGAGTTCCTCGAGGGAGGTTTTGACCCTTTAGAAGCGTGCGAGCTCGGCTTAGCGAAACTTTGTCCCAGGCAGAGATTAACCAATGTTCACGTGAGTATCTCAGTGTGTTTTGTTCTGCTGTTTCCCCTTTTAGGTGACAGCGAGATTGTAAATAATATGTACGAGACCGACCCCGATCTCCTTGCTGGCGAAAGCGCAGAGGAGGAAACTGAGGACAGTATAATGTCCCCCATCCCTGTGGGACCTCCGTCACCCTTTCCCACCAGTGAGGACTTCACTCCCAAGGAGGGCTCACCCTATGAAGCTCCCGTCTACATTCCTGATGACATTCCAATCCCACCAGATTTTGAACTCAGAGAATCTTCGATCCCAGGGGCAGGGCTAGGGATTTGGGCCAAAAAGAAGATTGAAGTTGGGGAAAGATTTGGACCCTATATGGCAGTACAGAGGAGCACATTAAAGGAAACAAACTTTGGATGGGAGGTAAGCGTGTGGAATGTGGGCACCACATTCCTTTGTCTTCTCTGCCAAGTGTTTGTGGAGCTGGACTGAGGCCTGGTGGCCTGGGGACAGAGGTGGTGACTTTGCTGATGCCGTGTTTCCCTGCGTAACTTTCCACCCCCATTACCTGCAGGATTTAAAATCAGCAGAAATCCCTTTTAAGTTCACTTCTTGGGCGACGAAAACTGCTCGAGCACCGTTTTGGAAGCCTGTTTTTTGAATGATGTCGGGTCACTTCATCAAGTGCTTGTCATTTCCAAATTGTGTTCGGGAGTTGTCGCGTGGAGGGAATGGGATTAATCGCATCATGTTTGGTGGTTGGGGGTGTTACCTTTGACTCCCAGCCCGTGTCAGCGGTGCAGGCATTATTAACTGGGCAGGGAAAAATAGCATGTACCCATTAACGGCCCCGATGTTCTCGAGTTCTTGTGCTGCAGCAAAGATGGAGAGATGTGAAAGTCATTTTTTTTTCCCCCCAAGAGCTGAACAAAACCCAGCCTTCAGCAGGGAAAAGCTCTTGTCCCACAGCTCCCATCTTTCTCCCTGCTTTTCTGGGCTTGTCCCAGAAATCTTCTGAGCCTCTTCTGCCCCTGTATTCTTGATTTGAGAATATCTAGGCCCTTAATTATCCTGTGGAATATTCTGTGAGCAGTGCAGTGTAGCCTGGGATTCCTGCTCTGTGCTCACAGCCCTATCCCAGCACATCCAGTGTCCATTTTATAATTCCTTCTCTCTGGCCCCAGTGCCCAGCCCAACTTTCCATCTCCCTGCTGCGTCTGGGGCAGTGGGGGCAGAGAGGTTTCCTGGCAGGATTTTGCTGTAGGATAGATAAGGCCTATCCCAAAAAGTGGGAGCTGAATTTTCGCTCATTTTCCCTGGGTGAAGCAGTGACTTGCCCTGTTTCCTCCATCAGCCACTACTGGGGGGAACCGGTTCACAAAATGCTGGAGGATTTACAGGGTGGGAAGCAGCTGAGGGCTGGAACCGTGAGGTTTTCCCAGGGAGGAGGCACCAGTGCAGTGACAGAACTCTGTTTTCTTAGAAACCCGGGTCAGAAAGGCCAGGCTGAAGCGTTAACAGTTTAAATTGTCTCTGATTATATTTGCACTCTTGGTTGTGAAGTCAAAACTCGGTGAGCAGCCAGACCCGGTGAAGCCCAGGGAAGCAGGTCCAGATGTTTTTGTTTTGTTTACTCTCTCAATGTGTCCAAAGTGCAGGAAACAGCAAAAAACTCCTGTTTTGAGAACCAACCTCAACTGTGTTTTGTTGCTCTGCAGTAGGAAGTGTCTGAAGAGCTAAAATCAGAGTTTGGTTGAATGACTGAGTCGAGAGTTTCCTTTTCCTTCTATCCTAGTGCAGGGAGAAGAGGGGAATTCAGCTGGGTTTTGATTCCCCCTCTCCCCTCCAATGACATTCCTCAGAAGTTCCTCTTGGTGTTGGCTTCTATTGTGAATATCATTCCAGAATATTTGATTGGTATTACTGTATGAGCATCAAAACACAGAGGTTTGGGGGAAAAAAATCCCTCTTATTTTACTGGCAATACCTGGTCTGGTTCAGGGGGTGAGGCAGCTCGAGATTCCTAAGGAAGGTACTGATCACTTCCAGGAGTCTCTGAAAATAAGGATAATTCTCCTTTGGGAATATGCAATATTAATTATTTGTAGGCTGCAATGTGAAAGATGAATCCTCATTTTCTGACCCAATTATTGATAAGTGGCATTTGTTGTTTCAGTTTATATTTTTGTTTGTTGTTTTGTTTTAAGGCCAATTTTTAGGAGCAAAGTGTGATCCTCCTTGGCTGGCAGAAGTCAGATCCAAGTCGAATGGTGCAAATCCTTTTTTTTTTTCCTATGACCTTGGCACAACGTTGTCCTTGTGTTTCATAATTCTGATAAAAGTTGGTATTTACACTCAGGATTTTCAGGAAGGTTCCCCACATCCCTCTGAGTGCTCTGATAGGGGCCGTATTTATCAATTCCCGTTGACTTTGTGATACTGTTTGTTTTTGTAGTGTAATTGAGCAAACTTTCCCTCTCTGGGGCACTTCTCCCATTGTTCCTTTGTCCCCTGCTCCGGCAGGGACATTTCACACCTCCAAGGAAGGGCTTTGTCCTCCCTCAGGTGTCCTCAAACCCACCCCGACCCTCTCTGCTTGGCCTTGCAGACACCTCTTGAATTTTCCCATTTCCCAGAGTGTTTGAAGACACCTCAGGGACCCGTTTCCAGTCAGTGCCTTTGGAATTTCACCTGGGAGCAACATCCACAAATCCCTTCACGTGCTGAGTGGGAATTCATGGAATAAGCGCTGTCTGCTGGGTGTTGGTGTCTGAGCCGTTCCCTTGGAATGGGAGGTTGGAAAAGCCCTGAGGAGATGTTCTGGGCAGCTCTACCCGATGGCAGATTGGGAAATGGTAACTTGGGCACGTGTTTCCATCCTCTGCTCGTGTTTCCATCCTCTGCTCATAAAATTGAGCAGGCGGGGAATGGGAAACGAGTGAAAAAAAAGGAAAGGGGTGGAGGTTTTTGTCACCCAATAACTTGTTGGCTTTTGGTTCCATGTACTGTTTCTTTCAGTGGTGGTAAGTTTAACAAATCTGGGATTTGTAGGGTCACAAGGAATGTTCCTCCTGCAGTTTGACACTGGTTTTTTTGGTCTGAATTTGTAGTTTTGACTTGCAGTGATTTGTGGGTTGAGTACTGGTGTAAGACTTCCACACAACTCCTTGTTATGGCCAACTGGGACATCAATGTTCCACTTGAATTCCCACTCCTGTTAGGAATTTACTTCAGGGATGATACCTGTTCTTCACACCCAACCTCCTCTCTATTCATATTTCCCAGTTCATTTCCTGCAGTTTATAATCTTGGTAATCCCACTTTTGTGCAGACCTCACTCCCCAAACTATGGAAACCTGGTGTTTTTTGTTTGTTTTTAGGAGTCATCAGCTCCTTAATCTGAACAGCGTTTCTGTCTTTGGCACAAGAAGTTCTTGCCCTTCATCACAGGAAATTTACTGTCGGGCTTTGACTCAGCTGGGAGTGTCACTGGAAGTGGAATTGGCTGCAAAGTGGCCATTCCTCAGCACCATCTCAGTTTTGCTAGAAAATGCTGGGTTTGTTGTTGTACAGGACGTGTCTCATAATTAATGTCTGTTCCTTCTGATTTCTGCTTTAAAAGGAAAAAAATCAAACAACATTCTGGGGGTTGGAAAATGTGCCATTGAGGGCTTGGATGTGATCATGGATTCCTCTCTTCTACCCAAGGATTACCACTGCAGAAAGAGCTTTCTCTTGTCAAACTCCAGTAAGGGCAGATTTGTGAAAATGAGAATGAAGCAGAGCAGTGAATTGTACCTCCAAGTCCTCAGGAAATTCAGTTTGTGTTTGGAGGCAGGGCCAGCCCTGTTTCCATCTGAACTCCTCGCTCCAGACCTGGCTCTGATGGAAAACCTCGAGCTCCAGGAGGTACAAGGAGAGGGTTACTTGCTGAAACTTTCAGCTTTACTCATTAATAGCCCAAAACATCCCTGGGAATGCGGAAAGCTGTGTTTCACCTGCCATACCCGGAAAAAAGATGCGTAATTATCTTTTCTATAGGTGCTTTTCCTTTCAGGCAGAGAGGAGGGCCGGGTTGGGATGGTTGGAACACGTGTCCTGCCTTATCTGCGGCACAGCTTCGTATCCGGCCTCCTGCTTTGCTTTGTGGAATACGTTTTAAAAAATCTCCTTTGAATTAAACCACGCCTATCATTCACGGGCTTTTTTGGACACGGGGATGGCAGCGAGTGATTCATACTCATCTCGTAAAAATAAATAAGATGTGTCAATCCTGGCCCCCAGCCCCTCCCAGGGATGATTCAGCGGCTCCTGTGCGGGACCTGTTGGGTGCTTTCCCTCGCTCCCTGACGCTGCTGTGCTGATCGTGCCATTCTCCCTTTTTTTTTTTGGTGTGCCTCAAAAGACACCACCCCACCTGAAAGCCCTGTGATTGCTGAGCGTGGCGTGATTGCATTTCTCCCGACCCCGTTCCCCCCCTGCCCGCTGACACAGAGCACAGCACTGCCAGCACCCCGAATAAATCACGGCGTGTTTGCGCTCTGTGGCCTCCGGGACCCGAGGAAAATGAAAATAAAATAATTACATAATGATTTCGGTCGCTTTGGATAAATAACGGTATTTATCACGGCGCTGTTAATTTTCCTAATTGAGAGGAGAATGGGAATCTCATCCTGGGGGGAAATTTAACACCTGGATTGTGGGAGATTTGGAAGCAGTCATGATTTTAGCTCAGTTTGCTTCACAGGGTAAATACCCCTGATAAATGTGGTTTGTTTTAATCTATATTTTAATTTATATCTTACGAGAGGTTATTTGCTGAAGCACAAAGACTTCTCTTAGCTGAAGTGTCAGAGCCAGGCTGCTCCTTTACACAGGGAAAATAAATAAGTGCTTTCATTTCCTACTTGGGGGGGAAGAGAGAGGCTGTCCCATGGAAGACAAATAACTGGGGAAAAAATGGGAGCCAGCAGCTGAGGATGCAGCAGAGTTCTGGCTCCACATCTGGGCCAGGGAAAACCACTGGGTTTTGAACACACTTTAAGGTGTCACTGATTCACAGCAGTCCAACCTCCCTATTCCTGCAAAATTTAAATTTTTAGCAGGGGGTCTTTTTTATTTTCTCTGTTTTTTAGAAATACTCCAAAGTGCCAAGGGAAATTTACTTTATGTGACTGGCCTCAAATGCTGGGAGGAGAATTATATTGTATTTCCTCGAGTCTTAAATATATGAAAATATCTCCAGAATTAAAACATATTTTAAAAATTATATTTTAAAAAATATCATTAAAATATTAAAATAGGAAGGAGCCTCTCAGCATGGCCTGAACTGTGACAGTTTTGTCATGTTTCCCAGTTCAGGTCATACAGGAATTCCTTCATTTCCCTTTAAAAGCTGATCCAGCTGAAGCAGTGAGTTCTTGTCTGTCCTGCCTTAGCCAGAGATGCTGAAAGGAGTGTGAGTCCTTTAAATGAGCAAAGAAATCCCCAGAGCTCCCCTTGCTCCTCTCTTGCTGACGGGCTCTCAGCTGGGCCCTGCGAGGAAGTGATGACATTTCCTGCTCGTTTTCCTTCCCTGATTCACTCATTTTCCCCTCCTCTGCCTTGCCCTTTGCCTGGGGGATGATGTTCCTGCAGCATCTTCTCTCCCTCAGGGAAAAGGAGTTCCTGAGTTGCTGTTTTCCAACCCTCATCTCTGCTCATGCAGGGAAGCTGCTGAGGAATTCTCTGTGTGTTCCTCCCCGAGGTGCAGAGCGTTACCTGCACAACGAATGTTTCCCGTGCCAGGCTCCTGCACCATTCCCAGATCTGCCAGGCTGGAATCACTCTGAGAACGAAAGAATCTGTGGGTTCATGAGGCAAGCAGAATGTCAGAGCACCCCGGCACTGCCCCCAGCAGGTGCCAAGAGCGTCCCTGGTTAGAATTTTTATACACGTGGATATAAATCTGCAGAGAAACTTTTGCTTCGGACCAAAACCTCAGCACTTAAGTGAAAAAAAAAATTAATCTCAAGCAGGAAAAATAAGTTCCCGACCTCTAAATATTTTAAAGATCTAATTTTTATTCTGTTAATTGTATTTGTTTTAGATATTTAAATTTTTAAATGAGATTTCGGGCCAAGGAGGTTGCTCAGCTTTGTACGTGCTCAGTTCCATCCCCTTCCCATGGAGCAGCTCTGGGACAGCACCAATACTTTGATTTTCCACGCAAGATCTGGGCTTTGTTCTGGTGTCAGGGCACCAGCACGAGGAAGGGAAAGGGTCAGCTCCAGGTGCTGGCAATTGTTGGGCTGTTTCCCATTCTTGGAATTAAAACCATGCCAGGAGGAACAAGGACTGGGTTGGGATTGAGAGGAAGAAGCTGATGGAATCACAGGCAAAATCCCACTGTCTCCATGGGAGACAATGCTCCATCTTTTAGGGGGGGTTTAATTTAATAATTTTGACCCTGGATGAAAGTGAAAAATGCACCTTATGGCATCCAAGTGAAACGACTGAAATTGGTCCCGTTTTTTGACATTTCCCCAAATGCTTCAGTGCCAGGGTTAAGAGAGTAAAGCCTTTTTTAGGCCCAAGAATGCCAAGATAAGTTGCTCTATCTTAGGCACTTGGCTAAAACATGGGTATATAAGGAATTAAGGGAAAAAAAGAAGAGACAGGGGAAGGGAATGACTAAGAATACCTCCTGATATTTCTCTTTTATTTCCATAAGGGGTAATAACTCATGAGCAATCCGGCAGAGGGCACTTTCTTTAAATAGAACATTCTGATTCACAAGCAGAAAAAGGAAATAAATATTTTCCTTTCGTCTTCGAGAGCCATCCCTGAATACCAGCTCCTGAAGCAGTATTTTATCAGCCACACGTCCACAAAGGAAAAAGAAAACGAAAAATCCCATGAACAGCTCAGTGGTGACCACAGGGTTTGAAAAACAGCGCTTTTTTCCGTCGTCAAAAGCCCCGCAGAACTCGGGGCATTGCTTCTTCCTCTGGAATGTTAACCTGCAGAGCAACCCAACCTGCGTTTTGTCCTCTCCCAGAAAAGCCTGGCTGATGGAGCCCCGGAACACCGCAGGCTTTTGTGAAGGAAACGATCAATAAGCGGAACCATAAATACACATGGGGCTCTGAGGGAGGCAGCGCTCCGGGGACTCCCTCCGTGGCAGCTTGGGAAGGCGGGAGCGATGCGAAATAGCTCATTTTGGGGTTTTCAGGCTGCCGGTAGGAGGCACTCAGGAGGGTGTTGGTTTTTTGGGAATCAGCCTCACGCTCCTCACTGCCTGGGGATGTTCCTGTGGGATCGGGGCACTGAGGGCTCCAGGGTGAGGTCCAGGGATGCGCTCAGGGTCATCAAACCCTTCAGTGAACCCCATCTGAGCTCCTGGTCAATCCTAAAGTCTGAAGGTTCTAAATGAAATCTCTTTACCTCAGTTCTCAAGAATTATTCTCAAGAGAATTTTCCCGAGTAAAATGTTGTGTTAATTACTTTCAGAGAATGGGAAAATTCCATTCTCTACATGACTTGGTACCATCCTCCTCTTCCCATGGCACATACGGAGAAGCACCATGGATGTGGAGAGCTGGTAAATGTAGCAAGCCTTACTTTGTTTGGGATTTGGGACTTCACACCTTTTGGCACTTCAGATGCCGCTTGTTTGGCTCTGGAAACGCCAGGGAGTTTTGTTGTAGTTAGGGATGGAAATGAAAGGTTGGGTCCATTGCTTTTCCTGAAGGAGTGGGACATGGGTGGGACTTGGTTCCTTGCTTGCTAACACAGCCCTTCATTATTCATCCTCTTTTTGAATCCTTTCCTCTTTCTGTGTGTTCATTATTCCTCTTTCTGTGAGTTCCATCCCAGCAAAGTGCTGGGATCTGGGCAAAACAAGGCAGTCCCGGTGCTGAGAGAGCTCAGCTTTGCAAAACAAGGGCTGCTTGTCCAGGGAAGGTGTGAAGCTGAGTTTGAGTCATTTTTAGAAACATGAATGGAAGAATCACGGCTGCAGAAGGAGGCCCAGGGATCAGGCAAGGTGGGGAATTGGCCCTTGGGGTGGAAGGAGCATTTCCAGAGCATGGGGGTGTCTTTGGAAGAGTTATTCCCTGTCATGGGCTCTCTGTCTCAAGTTGTGACTGAGGCCCAGCTGCTCTGTGAGGCATCCGTGTAAAATCTCCACCTTGGCTGGGTTGTGCAGCTCTCCTGATCTCCTGGTCCCCTCTGTCCTCAAAGCAAACACACAACAAAATCATGGAATCGTAGGAAGGGTTGGAAGGGACATTTAGCCCATCTCATTCCACCACTTCCCATGGGCAGGGACACCTTCCACTGTCCCAGGCTGCTCCAAGCCCATCCAACCTGGCCTTGGACACTTCCAGGGATCCAGGGGCAGCCACAGCTTCTCTGGGCACCCTGTGCCAGGGCCTCCCCACCCTCACAGGGAAGCATTTCTTCCTAATCTCTAATCTAACCCTACTCTCTTTCAGTGGGAAGCCATTCCCCCTTGTCCTGGCACTCCAGGCACTTGTAAATAGTTTTTCTCCATCTTTCTTGTTGGCCCCCTCCAGCCACTGGATAAATTAGGCCACCTTCTCTTCTCCAGGCTGAGCAACCCCAGCTGTCCCAGCCTTTCCTTCCAGCAGAGCTGCTCCATCCCTCTGCTCATCCCTGAGCCTCCTCTGGGTTCTCTCCAGCAGCTCCAGGTCCGTCCTGTGCTGGATCCCAGGGCTGGAAGCAGGGGGGGGTCTCAGCTCCAGGCCCGAGTGGAGCTGGACTCAGGTTCCAGACAGGTGACAGTGGGCTGGGACCCTTTAGTGTGGGGATGTGCAGGTTCCAGTGGGATGTACAGGAGAGGCATCTCTCAGGGGACTCAGAAGCACAGGCTGGAGGGTGGCTCATCACAACTCACCATCATTTACTCTCTTTGCCCAGAAAGGCACAAAAAGTTGTTAAATAAATACAGTGTTTTCCACTGAGGAGCGTTCTCACCCAGAGTCCTGCTCCTGCACACTCCTTGGTGGGGTTTATTTTGGCTGGTCCTGGCCACGTGCTGCTGGGGAAATAAATCCCTGGCGTGTCCTGGAAGCGGTGCCCGGATCCTGAGCGGTGCAGCCCTGGCCTTTCAGAGCCACGTTCTGCGTTTAGTGTATTTTACAGCCTGTCTGCTCCAGGTTCAGCCCCCTGGTGCCCACCCTCTCCCTCAGCACACACAAGGGGTTCTCTCCTCCCTTCGGCTCTGCTCAGGCAGCCGTGTGCTCCTTCCCTCCCGCTTTAATTGTACATCTCATCGTGCCATCCCCGCTCAGTCCTGGTCAAAAATACCTACATCTCACCCTCGTCCCCCACCTCCCTTTTCCCATTTAGATCTCCCTGAAGCCCATTCTCCCTTATCAGCACAGTAATTTCGTGAGCAGAGCTTGGATTTCTGCCGTTTAGGCCCCGGCCATTGTCTGTCGCAGCTGCAGTCAAGATAAACCCTCACCCAGAACAAAGTTGGAATGACCTTTTACAAGCAGAATCTGCCTTGTTTCCCTCCAGACTAATTTATCAGCCTTCATTTCAGCCTAGTCTCTCAGCAGAGGCCTGAAAGAACATTACAGAGAGCATGAATGAACAGGGGGATTAAGATGCTTGGCTAGTCCCCCTTTTTCATCAGACACCTTCTGGATTTGCCGGGATGTAAGCTGTAAATGACCGTAAGTGGTGAACTGCCTTAAACTTGGAGCAAGGGGAAGAGAAGGGGCGGGGGGGTAGGGGGTGGGAGCCACCAGAGCCAAATGTTTGGGAAAGAAGAGTGATGCGAGGAGCTGGACAAACCTCCTGTCGCGGGGGCAGAGAGTGGCAGGACTGAGCAGCGTCCCCAGCGCTGCCGCCCCTTTCCAAGGGCTCCGTGTCTGTCCCCGCGCAGGGCAGGGAGGGGGGACAGGCTCAGCTCCTTCAGAACAGCTAGCGAGGCAAATTTAAATCCGTTTTACTGACCGAGAGCGAATTTTAAAAACCGGCTTACATCTCTGCCTGCTAAAAGTGTTTCGGTGCAGCAGGGCAGCAAAACTTTTCTTGGGAGCGTGTTTTTAACGCTGCGAGAGGGGAAAGTTTTTGAAGTGAACTTGACAAGTGTCAAAGATCCCAACAGGAAACCCATGATTCTCCTGTAGCTGACAACAGCCACAGTCCTAAAGAATTGCTGCGAGGAGGGGAATAAATATTTGTCTCTTGAAGGAGGGGAGAGTTGTCAGCTGTAGCTGGGGTGAATTTCCTGTCTGTGCCGCACGGGCAGCTTTAGTGGGGCTGGATAATTCCGCCCCTAAACACCACAAAACATCAGATTCTGGTTTAGTGCTTGCACCTTTTAGCTTCCTTCATCTTTTATGTAATGAAGGAAAAGGTTGTTTAACAACCTGGGAACTTTACTGCTAAATCACAGCCTGCTCAGCTGAGTGGGATCCTTACCCACCAAACTCGGGTCATTGTGGTGGATTCCTTGGAGTGAATCAAAAGTTTTTTTTAGGGGGAGAATTCAGTGCAGCCCCAGTGATTTTGGTTGTTGCTGAGGCTGTGGTGGTGCCTTGTGTCCTCTGGCAGGGTGGGGACTGCAGGGAGCAGAAACATCCCCATCTAAAACGCCACTGAGAGCAGGGCTTGCACCTTTTATTTGCAGATTATTTGGACTTTTGGTGTATCAGAACACTTGGAAATATTTCAGCGTGTGGTGGAAAGCCAGGAAGGTGGGGCTGCAGGTGGGGGTGTGGCAGCAGCCAGGGAAAATGCGCTGTGGGAGCAGCTTGTGAGATGGGCATTGCGCTGCCAGGTGATGCCAGACATCAGCCACAGGGTGTTTAGAAATGGGGGCAGATAAAAGATCCACGTTTTGGAATGATTTTAAGGTTTTAATGTATTTTAAGGAGTTATACCTGTAGAGTATAAAACCGTGTACCTATATAATAAAACAGCATACCTGGTTTTTAAGGTATTGTAAGGAGTTTAGCCCGTCCACTGGACCAGCCTGGCATTTGGGCCTGCGGGACCATGCACACCAATAAATCCTGCTGCAATAATTGGTATTTCCCTTTCTGAGCAGTAAACCCCCTCACAGTGGATGTAACAGAAGTATCCAGACTTCTCTAAACCTTTGCAAGTCTTGTGATTTAATTTAGGTATTTGGGTGAAAGTTCAGGCTGTGATTCCTTTCTCTCTCCTGTGTCCTACCCCGCATTTGTGCCTTTTCAGCCTTTAGCCAGCAATATGGAAGGTGTAGGATTTTCAGAGTTGACACAATCTTTTTTTTTTTTTTTGGTGGTTGCGTTTAATCCCTTTTTTTAGCTTAACAATTCAAAAGTGCTGCCCTGGTGGTAACTTGCACCTCGTTGTAAGTTTACTCGTGCTCAAACCAGAAGTGTGGGCAGCTCACCTCTTAAACACCAACTGAACCGTTGTCCCAAGCCCCGATTTATGGACACTCCCACCCCCAGAAGTGAAGGATCTTCTGCTATTCCTAAGTGGTTTTATCGTCTCCAACATGAATTTCAGCAGCGCGGCAGCGAGAGAGGGATGGTGCCTTTCTAGGGAGAGTTGTGGAGGCAAAATGCAGATACTTCAACCAGGGCAGATTATTTCTGGCTCTTGTCCAGTTTCCTGGGAAATGGACAGAAAGAAGCTTAATTTCTTCTAGTCCCCTGCAGCTGTGCTTGGGGTTTAATAAGCGTACAAGGTGATTTAAGGGGGAAAAAAAAGAGGCAGGAAGTTCAGCTCCTTGTTGAGCTGTCTGTGTTCTTTGGAGCAGAAATTGGGGTTTGCTGCTTAGTGGAGGAGCAGCACTTCCCAGATGGAAATTCAGTGTCAGGGATGGTGCCCAAAATGTTCAGTTAGCCCTGCAAAACTCACTGAATGGGCCCAAAAGATCACAGGTTAGCTTCCATTCAAAGGAACATTAGGTCATTTAATTCAGTATATGCAGGGAAGAATAATCCAAGTTGTGTCTGTGCAAGGCTGAACTTCAAAGTGGGATTGCTGTCTGAGAACAAACAGGATCCTTGTGGCAGGGACATTTGATGAAACTACTGGGAAAAGTGTTCAAATTAAACACAAGCAAGTTCTGCTTTTTGTAGTGAAAGGTGAATTCCAGAACACAGGAGGTTCAGAGAGGATGGGGATGGTGTGAGTAAAATAAATTCAGAAATTCATCCCAGCAGGGATATTCTGTCTGATGTCTCTTACCTGATGGCTCTGGGGGTGCTGGGTGAACACAGTAGAACTGGGTCAGGCTCTCACAGACTCCCTAAATCCCATCTCCAGCTTTTATTGTCACTGATGTTGTCCTAAGGTCAGGCAAAGACCAGCCTGAAAAACATCCTTTGGGATGAGAAACCCCAACAGAGGCATTGAAGGAAAAAAAAACCCTGAGCAGGGAGCAATTAAATGTTGCTGGGTGATTACAAATTGCTCCAAAGGAGGAACTGTGGGGTCAGGGGGCTAAACCAGGGAATGCCTGGAGCATTTCCCTGGATAAAGGGGGATACCCAGCCCTGGGAGCCTGGGCAGACCATGGCTCAGCCCACAGGGAGATGTGAGGCTCCCAGTGCATCCCCACCCCCTGCACTGGTGGCACTGGTGCACCCTCACTGCTGCTGCAAATCCCATTTTCAACCCCTCGTTATTTTTGTGGATTTTAGATCCAAGCCAGCGTTCTCAGTGTAAATTCTCATCTCGCCTGTGGTTTGTTGCAAGGGTTTGTAGTTGCTGCTGGAAATTTCAGATTTAGGAATTTGAGCCAAAGTAACTCCTTTCCCTGTCTTTTCCTGTTTTCCAAAGTCACCTCATTTTGTAAAGGGCGTGTGTGCGTGAAATAAATCAGTGTAAATTTACTGCTCACTATAAATTGTAATTGGCAAGAGTGGGGATATAGCAAATCCAGAATGGGAATGATAAAATACTGATACTGTATCCTTTAATTTATTACCTGTATTATCCACACTCTGTGTTTTCCACTCGGTTCTCTCTCCTTCACGAGCTGTGTTTTCACTAGACTGGCATTTTCCTCCTCTGATGAATTAACTGTCAATTGAAGTTAGTGAGATAAATCAAAACAAATGGACACACTGCTCCATATTGACTTTCCCCCTGCCAGATTCCCAGCCCCACTTTCTGAGCACGGGGCTGTTGTTATGCTCACTTGCTTCTAAGCAAATGTATGAGAAGAGGAGGAATTGGGGGAGGTGGGTGTTTAATAGCCAGCAATTACATTTTCCCCCTGTCTTTGTTTTATCTGGGATCTTGTCAGCGATGAGATCTGGGCCATTTACCCTGAGAGAAGGCACTTGGCATGGTGGCAGAGAGGGAAATGGTAAATGGATTTCAGGAAGCAAACGTGGAAGTTCGGGTCTTCTAAAATGAGGTCTTAATCCACATAAAGAAGGAGTTTTTGGGATAACCATAAGAGTCTAAGCAAAGAGGGGGACACTTTTTATCAGCAGGGGTGATGTGCAGGCCCTCTTTGTAAGAGAGACAAGGCTATAGTCTGAATCCAGAGAGGTTTATTAACATTTGCTGTGGGAATTCTGGGTGTAAAATGCTGTTGGGTAGGGGGCTCCGAGATGTTGAAGCCTTGGTTTTATCCCAGAAGGGCAGAACCGTTCCTGGCTCTTTTGTTCTGTTTGTGCAAACGGGATGTGCTCAGGCACCCAAGTGATTGGGGTCATCTCTGTTGCTGATCAGACAGAACTAAAGTTATATACATGTATAAATAGATATTTGTATATAAGATAACCAGCGAAATGGATCCGTAACATGGATCAAGGCTCCTTCCAGCAGTGCCCCCCGTGCGTGCAGCAAACCCCAGCCACACCTCAGGCTGAGCCGGCTCCTCTGCCAGGGCTCGGTGCTCAGAACAAGCACACGCCTGTCGCAGAGCAAGCGTGGAAATTCTTTTGTTATTTGTTTACTTCTGCCCTGAACATCTGTGCCTTAACACTCAGCTCCGAAACGCCCTGGAGATCGAGCAGGTTTTTCTTTCCAGGCTCTCACCCCCATCCTGAGTAACCTTCAGCAAATAAATTCAACACCTTCTCACCTGGAAGGGATCTCCCGCACTTTAATTCAAGAAGTAAAAGGTTAAAAAAAAAAAAAAATGTCTGTGCAGAGGAATGGATGGTGGAAAGGGGTAAAGCCTCTCAGCAGTAGGTTAATTGGAGAGTGGAATACCAGTGTAGATGGGAGCACATAGTTTCCTTGGACAATGTGCTAAAGAACTGGGAGCTGGGAAGGACCAGCTGGGATTGTTAGTGAATTAGCTGAAGTCAGAAACTGCTGAATGGAGCAAAGAAGTAAAGGGGAAATGAAGGTTAGGGTATAATTCAGTCTAAATTAGGTGGGCCATTCACAATGCATAAAAGGGCTCTGAGCTTCCTTTCTTGGGGAAAATGGGGAGGAAAGCTCACTTTTATTTGGATGCGTGTTGAGTGGTTGATTTTAAGAATGTGCATACCTAGAGCCTACTTTTTGGAAGTGCATTATCCCACATGAGTTTGGAGGAAGCATTGAAAATGCCATGAGCCTGAAAGACAACAGATTTAGCAAGAAAGCCTCGGGCCCGTTGTGCTGCAGGAGCATTTCACTCCATCTCTGATGGGCTGAAACAAACCCTCTTCGTTTGTTCCACCTCTGCTTGCCCGTCACTCGCGGTGAACACTCTGCACCTGACCACCTCGGGATCCCAGGTGCTTGGAATCCACCCTGGCTCTGGCCCTCCTCCCTGTGTCATTTGTGATTTATTGCAGCGCTCCTGTGCTTTTAATAATGTCCAGGTTTTGTTTCTATATGATTCTGTCACGGAAAGGGGCGTGGCAGACAGCGCATGGTCTTGGAGGCTGTGTTTGTTCTACACAGACCTAGGCAAAAAGAGGGAATTGCATGAATTTAGTATATGAATGGTTGAATTGAAATGGTGCCTCCATGGAGCAGAAGGCCTTGAGCCTTCCAGTGGTGTCTGGAGTGCATTGAGTTCTAACTTGGAAGGGTTTTGCTGCATCCGTTTGGGTGCTGTTGTTGTCTCTGTAGACCTTTAAATCCATTTGCCCCAATTTTGTTTAGCATCCCTCAGAGGTGCACCATCCATCTGATGACAAAAAATCACCATTTTCCCAACTTTTTAGGTATTTCAGAGCTTAGAGCTCAGCCTTTCTCTGGTCTCTGTGTTGTCTGTGAGTGCAAAGGGATTTGAACTTGGGTTTAAGTGATGTGGTTGTGGCTGTGCAGAGCCTGCCAAAGGTCGGGGCCCTTCAGCTCCACCGAGAGAAAAACCAAATTTTCTGTTTTAGACCCCTGCGGGTGCTCTGTGTTTTCTGAACCAGCTTGCAGAGCTGCTGCGCTGCATCATCAATAAGATAAAGCCCATCTGACTGTGGTTTCGTCAGACAAAAAATTGCCCAGTGAGGAACAGAGAGCACTGACTTTATCAGGGTGTAATTCCAGAAGTGCCGGGGCTGGAGGTGGAACTTTTTCCCCCTCGTGCTGTACCTGCCAGAGCCTGGACTCGTTTCTGTGTTGACTCCAAAGACTTATGTCAAGCCCAGTCAATTTAAATGAGATTCAGGACTGGAGCAGCAATAAGTGTTCAATCAAAGTATTTGATAAATCACTTAAACAATCTTGCAGATTGCAAATTCTGTAAATGCAAGTTCTGCACTTATTCAAAACTAGTGAATGTGACAGGGCTAAGAGACAGCAAAGTCAAAACAGCAGGAAGAAAAACTCAGATTCTTTGATGAGATTAAAATACCAGCAATTGCAGTGGCAGGCAGGTAGGGCTGTGCTGCTCGTGGAGCCGCTGCTCCAGCTTTTCCAAGGAGAATATACAGATGGGATAAAGAAGAGAAGGCTGATTTGATGATTGAGGCATAATTTTACCTTTACTTCAGGGTATGTGTGTTTTCCTTAATGTCTTGAATAGCATAATTTAGCTGGTCAGGAAAGTTTTCTCTCTTATTAAATGGAATGGCAAGTGACTGTAAAAGTAGGAGAAGGGAAATCTCAACAAAGCCCAGATTGCTCAACAATTTTTCTTCGGTTACTCAGACAGGAGCATGAGCTTCCTCAGGGGGAACTTATTCTGGTGAGTGTCTGCACAGAAAAGCTGAAAACAAAGCGTTGAAACAAACTCTCCGAGTTGGCTTTCCCCTGGTGTGTCACCCACGAGGATTAAATACCAAAGAGGTATTTAATGATTTTTTTTTTTTGCTATTATTTTTATTGTGTCAAAGAAAGATGGAAGCAATTAAAGCATTAAAGCAATTTTTTGGAGGAGCTTCCAGGACTAAACCTTGTGCTTTGTCCACTGAACTTTTTCCTGCTTATTAGTGAAGGAAGTTTAGGAGGTTGTGCTGGGAGAGGAATAACTCGTTGTCAGCACCAACATGAAGCAGTTTTCATGGTTACTGGAAAAAAAAGACAAAAGGTGGGATCATTTTCGGCTGTAGGCAGTGTTGAAGTTCAGGATTTTAGTTCAAAAAGGCTGTGGTTGGTTTTGTGTGAGCAGTTCAATATTCCCTCATCATCTTTGTCCTCGCTCACAATATCGGGGGGGTTTAATGAGGATCCAGGTGCCAAGCTTTTGTACATTGTACTTTTGGCTTGCTCCCACCGTTATTTTATTCCCAATCCTCAGAAATCAGGGGGTTTGATCACTTTTAGCTGAAACTACAGTAGGAACCTGGAGTTTGGGCTGGTCTCCTCCCAGGCATTTATTCCCCAAGGACAGGAGCAAGGGACTGATCCCTTTGTCTCCTTTTCTCCACCTGTTTTACTGCAGATGGGAAAAATGGCTTTAATTGGTGCTGAAAACAAGAATTCTGAAAGCTCAAACATCAGGCAGCACAAGGCCTTCTTCAGGGAAGTTTTTAAGGACTTTGGGAAGGCTGAGGGAAAATTATGTAAGAATCACAGTGCATTAGGAGTTACATGGATAACGTGTTGTCCAGCTGTGAACTTGGACGGATTTCCCTTATCCTGACTGAAATCCAGAAGTATCTGCACAAACAGACACACAGACTTAAACTTCCAGCCCAAAAAGCCTAAATGGTTCCTAGAGGCCTTTTCCGTCCCTTCTGTGTGACCTCCTGTTCTCTGGGTGTGCTTCAGCCGGTTCTCTAAGTTAAGCAAGTTTTAAAAGCTGCTCAAATACAAATTATTTTTTATAAATTAGGGAAGGTTTGTGTCCTTTCAGTAGGACACAAAAAAAACCTACTGAAGCTGCACTAAAATCCACTTCACACGTGGATGTAATTGTCAAAAAAACTTTTCCTTTCACTTGAAACTAATCCTTTCACTTGAAACTGATTTTCTGCCCTTAAAAAAGGTAATTTTAAAGCTTTACCGGCAGCCCTTCTTCCTCCCATAAAATGTTTATGTTCAACACACCGAGCACATATTAATTAACGGGAACGAGTGATTACGAGGATCCATCCAAAACTGTACGCGGTGTGTACGGGGCAGAGTTATTTTAAAAAAAGTTGATTTTCTTGCTGGCAGCGCCTTTATTTTGTGCTGTGGCCATGGCTGTGCTGGGCTCTGGAGGGGCTGAGCTCCGGGGGTGTGTGTGAGCGTGTGTGTGCATGCGGCTGTTGTTCCTTTCTTCTCCAAATGCTTCACCACAGTAGGCGAAATGGATGAAACACAGAAAAAGAGAGACAATAAATAGTTTCCTAACCTGGCTTGGATAATGGAGAAAGTTCGTTAGATTTATTAATCCTCATTTTCCTTTGGACTGTCAGGCTTGGAGTGACAGTAAAAAAGCTTGTGACGACTTTGGCTAATTTGCACTCCATTCACTTTCTCATGAAAACCCATCAGGATGACTGAAGAACTGCTCTGCAATTGACCTTATTCAATGGCAGAGTGATATACTGGGAAACAGGCCAGTTTTCACAATGCCCAAAAGAGCAAATTGGACGGAATCTTTGTTCCTCTCTTTTTTCCCCTTTCCTTTTTATGCCAGTCTTGCTCTAGTTAAGCTCTCTCATTTGTTCCAGCAGTAGCTCTAGGGCTCAGGTCACCCTCTGGGGCTGCCATTGCAGGTGATCACTGGGCCGCTTGTCTTGGATGCAAAGAGGAGGGAGAAAGGGGAAGGCTGGAAGAGTCTGCTCAGAGAAAAAGTCTGAGACCTTGTTCTCAGCCAGATGTTGGGGGACAGGGCGCTGCTTTTGCCTCTGCACCCAGAAATCCCAAACGGGCTGCGCGAACTGAAGCCGGGAGCAGGATTTTCGTGGTGCCCTTTGGGTGAGGAATTAAAACTGGTGGTGGTCAGGGCAGAGGGGAGACAGGGAGCAGATTCTGTGCCCATCAGTGAGACTTTTCTGTGTTCCTTTTATATTCCCACACAGCAGACCCAGGATCTTTCACTCTGGGAAAATGAGGCAGGGCTGGAGTGGCCAGAGGCTGGTGGGGAGAGATCCCGCACAGGGGGTAGGGACAACTGTCCCCTCAAACCAACATTTAATGTTTTATGCAAAAGAGACCAGCCCTGAATGAGGGTCTGAGTGGGATTAGCACATGAACAGTCCGTGGGCTGGCAGATATCGAATTTATCTGGGGCGCTGCAGAGAGGCAAAACAATTTGAATTTGAGTCTTGAGAATGGGCTGGTTTGGGTGGATTCTCTCTCTCTCTCTCTCTCTCTCTGGCTGAAATTTCTGAAACTGCAGCTTCGTTTCCAGGTTTCATCAGAAGTGGGGTTTGTAAAGATTTCTGACCAGTAGGATTACAGTGATGTTTTTAACAGCAATGATGCCAAGCTGTACCCCAGATCCTGTCTTTACTGGGGTACCAAACGTGCCGTAAATCCCTGCCAGAGCAGCAGCGGTGGTTCCCCTGCTCCTGACACCTCACACAGGGCAGTGTGAAGCTTTCAGGTGGCTTTTGAGCGCTTCGGGGGCCATTCCAGCCCTGTCTGAGCCAGCAGCTTTGATCTTTCTCTGCAGAGCCAGACCTCAGAGTTACTGGTTCAGGGCTATTCAGGTGCACCTTGAAAGAGGAGAAGCAGCAAACCCACAACCTGTGCCCCACATCCTGCAAAGAGAAATGTGGCTCACCCTGTGTGTCCCAGAGCTTCACCCCTACAGTTCCCAGCTCAGCAAACCAGCAGCAGGGAAGACCCAGAGTCAGTCCTGGAGCAGGGTGGGAAAGACCCAGAATGGCTGGAAGGGACCTTAAAACTCATCTCATTCCACCCCTGCCATGGGCACGGACACCTCCCACTATCCCAGGTTGCCCCAAGCCCCATCCAACCTGGTCTGGGACACTTCCAGGGATGGGGCAGCCACCACCTTCCTGTGCCAGGGCCTCCCCACCCTCACAGGGAAGATTTTCTTCCTCATCTCTAATCCAAACTCACTCTCTGTCAGTTTGAAGCCATCCCCTCTTGTCCTGTCACTACATGCTCTTGTAAAAAGTTTCTCTCCCTCTTTCTTGCGGGATCCCTCAGGAACTGGATCCTAAAGGGTTGCAGTCACTTGTCATTGCTCTTCTTTCTGAGTTTTTCTATTTTACAGCAAACTTCTTTCAGTTTAACACAAGTAAAGAGGAGCTGGTGGGCTTCATTAAACCTGAACCACCTGGCAAGAAACACTTTGTTCTTCTACAACTGCATCAACTGATTAAACTCATTTTGGGCCTCTACTTCTGAAGGGGGAAGGTGGGTTTTCTAAAAAAACGTCAGTTAAGAACCACACCAAGCTTTCAGCTTTCCTGAAACATCTCTGGTTTATCAGTCACGAACTCTTTTCTGACCAATATCACTTCTTCTGACTCGCACCAGAAAACAAGGGACATCCAACTGAAAGAGCAGGATTTAGGAGACTTTTCTCTCTCTAAATCCTACCAATCCATCCCTCCCCTAGCATCCACAAGGTCTGGAGCTCGGTGTTGTTTCAGCACAGAGTTTCAGGCTCCTGCAGGAAAGTTGTAACCTCTGTGCGTTCAGGTTTTGGAGTTAAACCAACGGGGCGGAGGCCGAGCAGTGAGGGGAAGAAGAGAGGAAGGCGTTCCTAAAGGTGTTTTCGGGGCAAATGTTCAGGTGAGAAAGGGTTATACCGGCACAGCAGGTCTTGCTGTGCGGGATGAACCCGGAGAGGTGCGAGATGCTCCCTGAAATGCCCCCGTCGCTGTGAGGGGACACCCTCCTGTCACGGAATTGTGTCTCCACCGTTCGGATCGCCGGCCGCGGACGGCCCTGGGTGGGGTGGGGTCACTTCCGCCACTCGCTGTGCGCTCACTGGCATCCTTCTGGTCCTCCCTGTCATCTCCTTGCCCTCCTCCTTCTGGTGCCCTCAGGTCCTCCAATTTCCCCTTCTCTCTCTATCAAATTCTGCCCATGTCCGCACCCTCATTAATCAATGTCAAGTCACAGAGTGTACAACAAGGGCTGTATTCTTCCACTGCCCCCTCAGCCCTCATACATCCCATTGTTCCAAAAAACTGATTCAGATGGCAAGAAAACAGCCGATGCAGCACATAAAAGAGATGAGACAGAAATGAAAAGAATCAAGGAGGGGAAAAAAAAAAAAAAAAAAAAAAAGAG
>VXAZ01004833.1:150168-164084 GCA_013399875.1 Gymnorhina tibicen
TTTTTTTTTTTTTTTTTTTTTTGATCATTCTGCTGCTGTCCAAGGAACGAGGGGTGAGGAGTGGGCTGAGCTCGGCAGGGCTTTGGTGGAGAGAGTTCGTGCTGAAGGGAGGGGGACTCATGGCTCAGGAGTTGTTCAGGGTGAAGGAATTTGGTTGTTTCTCAAGCCACTGAAGTAAGACCCAAGCTGCCTTGGTCATTTTCTGTTTCACTGTCAGGCTCCAGGCAGGAGCTGAGGGCGACGTGGGGGTGCAGACATGGGCACACAGCCCACAGCGGGAGCCTGAACACCACGTTCCTCCTGCATCCCTGCGCTTTTTCCTGGGATCTGTGGGGCTGGAAGCTGTCCAGGCACTTTACATAAGCAAACACCTCCACCTGGAGCTGCTGCTCCCTCCACAACAGGCACATTCTGCCAGCCCGGCCCCGACGCCGTAACCTCCACCACAGAGGGTCACTTGGAATTTGTTTCCTGCATCTGGGAGCCCGGGATGTGGGCTAGGGAGGGAAGTCAGTGCCTTCCATCCTATGGGGTTTCCTGCCTTTTTTTTTTTGGTGATTTTTTTTTTCCTTCAGGCCTTTAGTGTCATCCTTCAAGCCAAAAATTTACATTCAGGCTCTCCCCAAATCGTTGCCGTAATTACAGCTGTGTGTGGCCACGCAGGGATCCTTTGGAAACCAGATGTGCCATTTTCTAACCTCTGCTGCAGGGCTAGTGGCTGGCTACAGAAAGTGCACAGCACATATATTTATCTCTTTATGGAAATAAAAATGGGTTTTTTATGGGAGAAAAAAAGAAGTATTCTGATGTCCAGAAACACCAAAGCAAATTGCGTTTGATGTTATTTTTAAAAAGAATTTGTCCTAATTCCCTGTCGCTCATGGTCCTTCTCATACTCTTTTTTTTCTCAGGGAGCTTCCCAGTTGAATAAACCAGCACTGGCTGCCCTGAGGTGCCACTTTTTGTGGGGAGCCACATGTTCCAGCAGCAGGAATGTCCAGGCTCCTTCTCTGGAGCCTCACCTTTGGCAGGCAGTGCAGGTGCTGTCCCTGTGAGGAGCATTGTCCTTGCCTGCTCAGCCGGGCTCTGACACTCCCAAAGGGGACATTTAATAAAAAAAAGAAGGGCTTGAGCGGTTTTGTCACTTCTTCTCCTGAGCTGATGGCCCAAAATGATGTCCTGATGACTCCAAGCTGTTTGAGAGTTGACTTTTAAAACTCGGAACCGCTTGGGCAGGTTTGAGCCTGGCTCATTGCACTCTGCATCCTCAAGTGCACTATCAAGCAGAAATTCTGCTTTCATATCTGCCCTTAGCACTCCTGCTCTGGGCTGTCAGACACTTGCTGGGGTTCCTCTCTGAAGCTGGGCACATTTCAGTGTTTCCCAGATTCCCCCAAGTTCAGAAACCAGGATGGAGGTGGGAAATACCAAATGCAGGGCCAGGAGCTGGAATTCTGATCCCTGTGGGTCCTTCCAACTCAGGGAATTCTATGATCTCATGAAATATGAAATAGACAGTTCTGGCCGGAGCTGCAGGAGTTTTGTTTCGCTTTTCTTCCTCCCTCGATTGTTTGTTTTCAGCCCTGTGCTGGTGGAGGGGACAGTTGCACTGCTGCGAGATAAGCCAGGCTTCAAAGTCTGAATGGATGTGAGCGTAATTCTGAGCTTACCGGGGTCAAAGGTGCTTGCATCTGAGCAGGACTGACAGCCTTGGGGTTCAGTTCAGGTCTACGGAGCTCCAAACTCGGTTTCTAAATGCCAGAGCCTGGGTGATTTGGGCACCTCACTTAATTTCTCATCTCAGTCAGGTCTGTAAAATTGGGATAGGAATCCTTCTCCGTGCTCACTTATTTCTCTTGCACTTATTTCACAAAGTCTTTCAGGCAGAATCATCTTCCTGTTTGATATCTCAGTTGGGCTTTTGTCCTGGTGCTCCTGATAAAAAATGCTGGGAGACGTGGTCAGGCATTGCCTGGGAAAGTTCAGCCACGAGGTTTTCTGCCACGGAGCTTCCCCAGGACTTGGAAATGCCAGATGTGGGCAACAATGGGTAAAACTGGAGTGTCTCAAATTCAAAGTCAGTGGCTCATCTGCACTGATTTTCTTTTCTCCATGGAAATGCTGGGGTTGGTTACTGAGGTTCTCTAAATCTGCCTGCTGGAAGAGCAGCACATGAAGAGAATTATCATTTTCTCGTGCTAATTTCTGGCATTTCTCAAAACAAGCGTCGCTTGCTGAGGCTGCACCTGGGTTTGAGCCAGATTTGCTTTTTGGAGCAGACCGAGCCAAACCGTGCCGCGCTTTGGAGAACCAGAGGAAGGTGCTCCCGGCTTGTCCAGCCACAAAAGGCATTTCTCCAAGGGAATGATCAGATAAAGGTCACCCCGTGGCACCACAAAAAAAGCCTTGTTTGTGAAGCAGCTGCTGATTATCATTGGGGAGCAAATGGCTTTGAATTTTATAGCTCCTGTTATCTGAAACTAATAAAAACACAATGCAGTGACGAGCCGAAGGTCATCTCATCTCATCTCATCTCTGCTGAGGTGGGGAGTGCTCAGCAGAGCTCCAGATTATGCACAGGTTTTGTCTAATGCAGTCTGTAAATGCAAGTTTGGGAATGAGGGATGTAAATCAAAGGCATCTCCTGTCCTTCCACACTTCAAAGTTTTCATTTCCTATTTCCCCCTCTTGCTTCCCAAACTCCACGCTCCAGGAGGTAACAAAATCCAGGATATTCCCACCTGGGTCTGATGCCATTTCGCTTCGCCCAGCACTGGAGTGGTCATGAGCCACTTCTGGAAAATCAGATTTAATAGAAAATCCATGGAAACAATCCAAAGGCTCACCCACCTTGCAGGGAAGCCGTTGTGCCAAGTAAAGAGACAGCAATAAATCACCCTGCTCTGCACCTCAAATAGATAATCAATTTAATTGAAAGCATCAATAATCATAGTTTGACATTTATTACCCTCTGGATGTTTTATCTTTTAGGCAGGGGACAGCGGGGCAATGATGGATGCCAGTTCTGCCATGGAACACAATTATGTGGTGCAAGGAAAAGGGGTTTTATATTCTGCAAAAAAAAAAAAAAAAAAAAAGAAAAAAAATGTAATTAATATACAAGACAAGTGGNAAAAGCAAAGCAGTTGAATTCATACTCGAGCAGAGTGCAGGAAATCTGTGAGAAATAAATGCATGGAACTCTCATCCCTGGAACCTGAATTCTGCTGTTACGGCTCGTGAGATAATGTTGCAAATGCTGCTTGGTGTGTTCTTTTTAAGTGATTTAGGACAGAAAATCTACAGGGCCAGGTCTCCCTCTACAGAATATACAGAATATACAGAGTATACAGAATACACAGAATATCAGCTTTTTTTTCATATGTGCACAAGCAAAAACCAAAAGTGAGGCCGGATTGCTCCTTCTTTGGCTGTATCTTATGGTTCATGCTCACCTGGTCAGGTCATTGTGCCTCCTCAAAGGTGGAAAATTGTGTGCAAGTTACACAGATTGTCTGGACAAAGGCTCTGAGAGCCAAAAAGGGGATGGAAATGTTCCTTTTCACCTGCAGAAATGTTTCCATACCTGCAGGACAATGTCCAGGGCAGTGCCTGGATAAAACAAAGCAGTGAGGGTGAGTGCTGGGTGGGGAAAGCCCCTGGCTGTGCTCACACAACCTGAAAGGCTTCCAGGAATGTGAAAACTCCAGACTCCTGAAGTGGAGAGTGATGGAGAAAGTTCTTCCAAAAAAAACCCCAAAGAATTGTCTGTGTTAGCTTGAATCAGGTGCTTGTTGTGCATCAGCCAAAGCAGGCATTTCACCTTTTAATTTTGGTTGTTTTGAGGTTTCAGCAGCTCGGACTTCCAGAGTGAGTTAAACCTGTAGTGCTTCCACCAAGCAGTGAATTCTGCACGCGCTGTAAAGTTCTCTTTACACTTCCCCAGTCCCAGGAGGCTCAGGGTGTTGAGGAAGACAAGACCCAAGTTTATGAGAATGTTCAAGTGCTGTTATGTTATTCCCACAAAGCAGCAGCTTCCTCGATGGCACTCTGAGATTATTTGGCGAGTCAGGATCTCTTAACTCCGCTCACATCAGCGATTATTTACTTTGAGCTGGCAGTTACAAAAATGCTTTACTTCATTAAACCCTCTTCAGTGGCTTAAATACATTTTGTTTCCAGCAGCTGGGTACATTATGGACTTTTCTTTGTCTATGATCTATTGGTGGTAGTTCGGAAGATGTAAACATTTGTGCTATTTGGCAAGATGGTTGTGGAGCCATCTTATAACCTCAATGTTCCTCTTGGCACGAGATTAAAAACTCCTTGTAATCAATGCTCGGGGCTGGATCTCCCAAGATTTCACTCAGAACTTGCTTGGAGTGTTGGGTAACAATACAGGCTGTGTGTGCTCTTCAAAACCTTTAATGAAAAGAAAAAGTCCTCTTTTTTTTTTCTTCTGGTGCTGTTCTGAAGAAGCTCCAAATGTAGAGCCCAGTTTAATTCCAACAGCAAATAACTGGAGTTGCTAAGGATAATCATGGGATTTTTTTTTTTAAATCTCTTGGCCGTTTTGGCACACTTCAGGAAAGCCAGAACTGGCTTCCAGGGCCAGAATGGATTTATCTCCAGGACAGTGGGCAACACAGAGGAGCTGCTGAGCTGCACCTGGGAACAGCTGAGGAAGATTCATCCGTGGTTAGTGATTCCTGGTGCTGTTTTGGAAGAGGAAAGCAGCAGGTTTGAGCTTCTGAGGGGGATGTCTCCCACCTCGTCTGTCAGGAATACACTGCCTGGAAAGGGGTGGAAGAGATGCCCGTGGCATCTGCAGTGTAAGGGATCATGATGAGCTAAAATCTCCATATTCCCTCATCTCAGGGGTTCTCAAGAGGCTCAGTGCATCCTTCACTTCTAATCAGGGGGTTCCAGTCACCCAGAAAAGCCAAGAAAAAAAAAAAAGTGAAACCTTATTCCCATTTGGACTCCCTGAATTCCTGTCTCAAGAAAATGCCTTGAAATTGCCACCCACTCTCTCTCTGTCTGATTAAATAAAATATTGACCTTTTCCAAACACAATATTATCATTCCAAGCATAATATTATCCAGTCCTGTCTGAGATTGTTTCTACAGCTCTTAAAAGGGAGCTCACCTGGCAGCCCTATCAATTCAGATAAAACAGCTCTGTGTGCCTTCCCAATAAAAAGCTGATTGTGTCTGAAGCTGGGCCACGGAATAATTCCTGATTAACTTTTCTTTCTAGAGAGCATCATTTGCTCAATATCACTTACAAATAAAGGCTGAGGCAAAGTGCTGTTCTGTCCCTCTCTTGTTCTCTTTGCTTTCTCAGAGTGTTACTACAGGGAGCTCCTCTCTGAGTTCAATTTCCACCCTGGAGTAAGTCCTTACTCCACCTCTGAGCAGCTTCAGGACAAGGAGCAGAGAGTGGCACACACAACAGCAGAGCTGCTGCTCATGGCTAACGTGGAAAAGAAACACCCAGGTACAGGGAATTCCCTTCCTGCTCAGAGTCCAGGCTCTTCAGATCTGCAGTTTTCAGGATTTTTTGCTAAATTAAATGAGAGTTAAGTGATGTAAAGTTCCCTCAAGGCCCCTGTGAGAGGATCCCGTGGTGGCTGCACTGGTCACCGTCTTCGTTTCCTTTCAGGAAAGCTCATCCTTGTGAAGGAGCCCGGAATATCCGCGCCTGTCCCCAAAACAAACGGCACTCGAGCACCTCCACGGCAGCCTCACGTTTTCTCTTCCAGCTGCCGGCTTTAATGGGCCATTTTTCTTCCTGCCTCAGCCTGCCTGGCGATGACCTCGTCATGTTAAAGTGACAGTGAGGTTATCCTGCTGATGGGTATCAAGCTGACGTTTCCCATCCTTTCCGCCGGGGTGCCAGGCAGGGACGCATTCCCAGCCAGCCCGGCCTCCCCTGGGCCACGCCAGCTCTCAGCCAGGCCCTCGCGCTCCTGCCTCTCCCAGCCCGGGCAGAGGAGCCGGGCTGCCAAAGGAGACGGTGCCTTTCCCACTCCAGACGCTGGGAATGGCTGGGAATGCTGCACGCTGGCTTGGTTCCCCTCCAAGTGTGATTAATGACCCCGGCGCGGGTGTTTCGCTGCGGTGCTCGGCCGGGGTTGCACCGGGGGCTGTTGCTGGGGTGGAGCTGGGGGGCAGCTCTGGAGCCGCCGTTTGCTGGGGGCCAGCAAATTCCGTGCGGGAATTTAGAGATCTGCGGGCTGGTTTTTATGTTTGTGTTTGTGATTTGACATGTGGGGCACTGGGACACCCTGAGTGAGCTCGGGGAGGTTGTGCAATGCTGGGGCAGAGGCAGGACTTGGCTTCTGGACCAAGATACTCCTGACTGACCCTTTGGATGTGGTAAAACAATTCATAATTCTTATCAGTCTTTGTAGGCTGTGAGGAAGAGAATGAAATGAGGTCACTTTTCTCTGTTCTTTCTCAAATTTTAGCTGCCTAATGATTGCATTTAATGGGATGGAAGCTGTCGTTCAGCACAGGGTGGTGGGAGAAGCCAGAGCCAGCTGCTCTGTGTCTCGAGACCTGAAGAAGAAAATGTTGGAACATCTAATCCTAGTCCTTCTCCTTGGCACCTGTTTGCTGGGAGGGACAGAAGTGCTGAGGTTTTCTCCTCCCTTGATATTGGTGCCAATCAATGCATCAGTGGCAAGACCTTGTCTGTGATGAAGGGGATTTTATAAGAAAAAAGGAATCGTGCTAATGTTGCCATAAAGGGTTGAAGGTACTGAAGGTCTTCCTCTCGGAAGGGAGGAGGGAGTTTCTGTAAAGGACATTCCAACAGAACTGGAACTGAGAGTCCCCACAGAGACACCAAGAATGAGACCTCGGGCGAACCTGGAGGTCTTTTCCAACCAAAATGATTCTGTGATGAGCAGAACCTTACCCAGAGGGAGGCATCAATGACTGGGGGTCAAATCATGAACGATCGCAGGGAGCAGATGGTGTCTGTGCTGAATCCATCCCCCTCCTTCCCCCCGAGGGTGTGTGCCGAGACCCCCTGGTCACACCGGGGGTGACTGGACAGCCAGGTCCGAGCGCCCCGAGCTGCCTGTCCCTGGGTTTATCTGCCACTGCCCGTCCTGGGGGGAACAGCTGCAAGTGAAGATGAGCTATGAGCTCCCCAGCCCAGCCCAGAGGTGCCCATCCGTCAGCCCCCGCTCGCGCCAGCGCTGCCATCGCGGGGTGATGCACAGCCCCTCTTCATTTACTTATGATTATTACTGATCATCTGAACAAACGGGGGATCAATAGATGAACTACAGGGGAAGTTCGTTTATATTATTCTGTCAATACCAAGGTCATTTTTATAACTAAAAAGGGTCGGGGACAAAAGATGGATGGCTCGTGGGTGAATTTAACCGTCCAATCCATTTACATCCCCACGAGCAGCCCGGCTTTATCTGTTAACCAAAACATTGCACTTCACTCCTCAAGATGATTTTTTGCTGGGATAATAAATAGCTCTGGCTACATTAAGTGATTGTGCAATGTGGGCCCGTGGCAGACAGAATTTAGAGCTGATGACCTTAAACTTCCACTCTGCTGCTGTTTTCTCTGTGCTTACAGTGAAGATGTGGCTGCTTGTGTCCAAGAATCTCATGCTTTATTTAATATATTTAGCACAACAGTCTGTGCCAGGCAAGTTTCAGGTTGGAGAGGAACAAGCTGAGTAAATCAGACACAATTTAAAATGTGCAACTTCTCTTTTAATCCTCAGACTGCACGCACTGCTCAGTGTGGGTAGCGTCCCTTTCATCTTTCCAGAATTCAGTTTTATAATGGAATTTCTCTGTAGGAAAAAGGAAGTTGGAGATTTTATTTGTAAGGGGATTTTAAAAAGAAAATCATGATTAATTTTATTTTTTTCTCATGTGTACTGTTACACATTTCTTTTCTGGGAGAAAGTGAGCAAAATACCAGGCTTGGAGGTTTGTGTTGTTAACTGGGACTTGCTCTGCTTTCAGGGGTCACTGTCCCCTGAAAAGTCCCTATTGCCAAAGTGGGTGCAGTGGGGGTGTGTTTACTGTGTAAATGCTTCATCTCCACTCCTGGGTCCTTAAAAACCTCATTCACAGAATCCCAGGATGGTTTGGGTTGGAAGGAACCTTAAATCTCCTTTTTTTCCGCCCCCGCCACGGGCAGGGACACCTCCCACAGGCCAAGGTTGCTCAGAGCTTCATCCTTCAACACTTCCAGAGAGGGGGCAAGTCTGATTATTGGTAAAACCTATTTTTTTTTGAATGGTGGTCACGAAGAGATGGTTGTGGAGGTGATGTTGGATTGCTGGGATGCAGAAAAAGAACAGCCAGAGGTTCCATGTGGAGCCATAGGAAAGGGAAAGGCATCTCCAGCTGGATCCACGGGCCAGGACTGAATGAACTCCACTTGCTTTTAGCAAAACTGCCAAATTATCAAGTGAGTTTCTCATGCTCATTAACACTGGACTTTAAGAACCCGATAAGAATGCAATATAAAATCAAAGAGGCCCTAAAGACTGCGAGATTATATTTAATACTCTCCTATCACCAGGCCCTGAGTGCTTGGCAGGAGAAACGGTGACATTTCCTAATCAGTCCCCTCTCGTATTTGTCTTGGCTGGAGGTCTCGAGTCCTCAGCTCATTGAAGTCACTGCAAATTCTCTCCGTTAGATCCTGTTTGACTTCCTGGTGGCTGCAGTTAACTCGATCCCAATGGCACGGAGGAGTTATGTCTTTAAAAATCAGTGATAAAAGTTGAGATACCGTGCATGGAAATCGCAGGTTTATGTTCTTTCTCAAAGTCTTTGCTCTTAAACATTCGTTTCTCTTCGCATTGTCTCCCCCTGACATTCCCTGAAGTTCAGCCTGTGGGTACAAACACGTTTTATTTCATACTAAAGGATGGTTTAGGATGTTCCTTTCTGTTCAACCCCATTTGGGATAACCTGTCCTGAGTCACCTCTGCAAACTGCACTTTGTTCTCCTGGGGTTTGGAGAACGGGAGGGATTCCTCTGCAAAGCCATGCAGGACATGAGCAAGTGCAGAGGTGTTCCCTGCAGCAGATTTCCAGAAATTCTGGGCTGTGGATCCCTCCTAATTCCGCACATTTTTCCTGCAGCACCGTTCCACCTTTTTGCCGAGGCTTCCAGCTACAAAATGAATGGTTATAAAATGGTCTGTGGAGTGGCAGGGCTCTGCAGGCTGTTCCTGGGCCACAAACCACAGCTTGGCTGCTCCCCAGTGTTCCCAATTGTGCTGGGGTTGCCCTTAGCAGTGAATGGTTGGTTTATTCTTTCCACTCCTTTCAGCCCGGGGTTTGTTCCTTGCCAGTCAGAGCTCTGCTCTTCATCCTCCTTCCCTCACCAGCAAGGAGAGGAAATTCTTCCCCTCAGAGAAGAGCTTTCCACCCTTCCCTCTTAATTCCAGGCACATTCACTTCAAATTCCCAAGGCAGGATATTGAAAATTTCCTCGAGTTAATAGGGCTCACAGATTTGAAAAATGGAAGATTTTGGTAAGTTGTTGGCCAGAAAATGTCATAAACCCCCTGTATTTTAACAATATGGATGAGAGACCAAATTTTTAAGTGCTGAAATGGTTCTCTGTGGGTTTCTTCCACGTCTGGTTTTCCTACGGATGCACATCAGTGCTGTGATGCGGCTCTGAGGGCTGTTGGCTGCTGTGTTTGAATGTATATTTATATATATATTCATATATGTGTGAAGATCTTGGAGAAGAGAAGCTTTGGGGTGACCGAGTTGGGGTCTTGAAGTACCTGAAGGGATCCCACAGGAAAGATGGAGAGAGACCCTTTACAAGGGCCTGGAGTGACAGGACAAGGGGGAATGAGTTCAAACTGCAAGAGGGGAAGTTTAGGTTGGATATTGGGAAAGAATTGTTCCCTTTGAGGGTGGGGAGGCCCTGGCACAGGGTGCCCAGAGAAGCTGTGGCTGCCCCTGGATCCCTGGAAGTGTCCAAGGCCAGGTTGGACGGGGCTTGGAGCCGCCTGGGATAGTGGAAGGTGTCCCTGCCCATGGCAGGGGGTGGGATGAGATGATCTTTAGGATTCCTTCCAACCCAAACCCTCGGGGATCGTATGATAATGGATATAAAGTCGTAAGGAATCTCTTCCCCATGGAATACCTGCCATGGGTTTTGGTGCTCTGTGCCTGGGCTGGGTCCCACAAGGTGCTTTGTGCTCCTGGCCTATGGCCAGAAAAGCACTTACACGTGGAGACATTCCTGGTTCTATTCATTTCACTGATACTTCTTGCCTAAATACCTGACTGGGCCAGGGCCAGCCCGCTCAGGAGTTGGCAGGATAAAACTTCTAAGGGAATAATTAATGGGAATTATGAAGAACAAGATTTGTAGCTCAATAACAGCGTTGTCTCCTGAGCTGGGGTGGAACAGAGGTGCAGGGAGGAGGCGAAGCGTGTGAGCACTCGAGCTGCTGGACAAGAGAGGTGCCTGCAGTGGTGTCCAGATGGTTCTACCTGCTCAGAAACCACGTCCTGGAGGTGGTGGGTGCAGGTTGGGGTTGGAATGAGCTCTGCCAGGCTGTAGGGGTGCTGTGCTTCTCCGGATGTTGCTCAGTACCAAACCTGGGTGTGTGTAAGGGCTCCGGGCACAGGGTGGGCCTGTTGGGGTGTCCTGTGCAGGGCCACAAGCTGGACATGGATGACCCTCGTGGGTCTTTCCAGATCAGGATATTCTGTGATTTTCTGACCTGAGACATTTTTAAAGCCGCAAGAGGCTGGCTGGAAGGAGCCGTTCGCTCTGCAGGTTGTGCTGTTCCTGTGTCCCTGCAGGCAATGGGGCCGTCACGTCACAGCCAAGCACAGTAACTCTGCCACTAACCCAGCTGTGAACAGCACAAATCAGGCACAGCAGGGCCAGAGCCTCTGCTTTCACCTCAAGTGTTCATGTGAACTTGTGTGCGAGTGAGAATTGCAGGCCCTCAGCTGATTTAAGGCAAAATAGGAGTTTTCTAGTTCTTGTTCTGAACCAGCGGCGTGGTGCTCCCTGAAGAAGAGGAAGGTTTGAGATGGTGCAGGTGGCACAGCCCAGGTCCCAGAGCTGGAAGTGATGTCCCCAGTGTGCTGACCCAGGCAGGAGGGCTTGGGAAGGGCCAGTGCCAAGGGCAGGTGCCCAGGCAGTGGGTGAAACCCTGAAGTGCTCACTCAGCTCTGAGCATCAGCGATGCCATCAGTGGTGTACGGAGCCCTTAGTGAAATATCCGATGATAATAAAGACCCAGTTACTGAAAGAAGTGCTGTCATCTGCCTCCTGACTTCCGTGCAATTACTAGGCATTCTCTTCTCCTTCCAACTCGGAGCAGATGTAGAAATATCTCTTTAAAATCCAGATTCAGGGAGATCCAGCAGGGGCAGGTTCAGGTCTGTCATCTTCGCCCTCACAGTTTGCTGAATGCACCATGCCTTGCTGAACGCATCAGGCCATGCCTATTGAAGTTTGGGTTGGGTTTTTTTTCCCCCTAAATGACAGTTTATCTGAGCTGGGGGAATGAATGGATAACGTTACTATTTACATAAGCTCATTGTGATCTGTCTCGGTAATGTAATCAAATTAGGGTTAACTGCAGCTGGAGAATGCCAGCTTGTAAACTGTTTTCCAAAAAGAATCACATGGTGTTCCCTGACATGTTTGGTATACATTCAGGGGGCTTTGCAAAAATTCTAGCACATCCCTAACTGGTGGAACGGAGGCAGGATCCTGTTGCCACCAATTCCCTGAGCCCGGGGAAGGAAAGGCAGTGAAATCCCTCGCTGGCGGGGCACGTCCACCTCCAGCCCAGCCCTAAGGCACAGGCTCTCCTGACGTGGCTGCTGCTGACATGTTGTCTTTCCTCTCGCTAAAATCAACAGATCAGTTGATAGGAAAAGCATGTGGTGTAAATTTTGAGCACATTTAGGAACATCTGTGCTAAGTGCAGGAGTGCAGCCCACTGCACACGGCGAGCTCTATATTTAGTCTCGCGGCACTCGCATGAGATGAAGCCCAGCCTGGGCTAAAATTACGCAATGAGCAGATTTTCAAAGTATCTTTTGTTATTTTTCTTAATAAACATCGCATCTGGGGCTTGCTTTGCCTGGTCCCCCCTCTCCCCTCCAACGAGGAGGTGTCGCGGGCATCCCGGTGTTGCATCATCCCCCTTCCCAAGTGCCATGGGGAGCGGAATCCCGGGACGGGCTCTGCTCCAGGGCACCCGGTGTGGCTGTTGAGTTGCTGTCTGGTGGGACAGGTGTTGCCAGATGGTGTTTGTCCCACACTGGGAACACAGCAGGACAATTCTTGAGGTTCCCTCCACCTCCCAGGAAGGTTTCTGGAGGCTCGTTCAGAGCCCCGGCAGCGATTGGGCAAGGGGAGGTTCGGAATTCTGGCCTCTGCTCCTACACAGACACCCCAGCAGTGCCAACACCACCCCAAGGTGCTCAGCTGGAGCGGGAAAATGGGACATTCAGGGCACTGGGCCGTGGGATGTGTCCAAGCCAATGTGGATGGTCTGTGGTAGAGCTTGGCCCGCGATAACGTCTCGGACATCTTTTTTTTTTCTTTTAAAATCAGGATGAAATATTTAATCTAACCCAGCTCCTACTCTCCCTTTACTGCTAAAACGCCTTTTCACCCATGGAATCACTGAGTTGTTAAGGTTGGAAAAGACCTTTAAGATCATCAAGTGAGTGCAGCACCACCACCATGTTCACCATTAATTGTCCATGTTCTGGCAGTTGGAGTGCAGAGATGGTTCCATCGAAATTAAAATTCTCCATGATATTGAGGGTTTTTTTTCCCCCAGAAGTTCTGTAATAGATGGGAACTCAAAAAGGATTTCACCAAATATCAAAAATCAGCCATTTTCAAATATTCCGAACGAGCAGCAAGATCCTACAGAGGATTTTCTGCAAAATCGCCATTTTTGAATATGGATGAAATATTTTCACAGAAATGCTGTTCTCTAAGAACTTCAAAATTCAGGATTTGCTATGAATTGAAAGGCAAAAAAAAAAAAAAAGGGTTTGAGAGAAGGAACTTGCCCCTTGAGCACAGCTCTGTCCAAACCAACAAAAGGAAGCTTGTGTTGGCATCTCGATTCCGACTCAGGAATTCCTGACTCTTAAGCCTGTTTATACAGGGCTCCACCACAGCCCAATTTGCACTTCACTGGAGTTTTCTTTCCCCTCCACGTTTATGGTGCTGCTGGACGGGTGGATTACACACTCTGACTGCACACACTCCTCCAATTGTATCCAAAGGCTTTTTCCATGTCATAATTACAGGGAAGTGTCTTCGTTTGGAGGCAGCTGCGTCCTGTGGATGTTTCGGAGTTGTTTTGCACTTCTGTTTCAGCTCTGAAAGTTTCGTGGCCTAATTCTCCAAAGGTTTTGGGGGTTGCTGGTTCCTGGTGGGCGCACTGGGAGCAGTCAGCATTCCCTGGAAGCTCGGTGGCATCCAGGCCAGGCAGGATGGGTGTTTGACTCCAGTCATTCACGGGGATGTCAGGGTGTTCCAGCGTAGGAACACAGAATTTTATGGCTCTGGGATTTGCCTCTTGATCCTATTTGCTCTCAGCTACTTTGGAAACCGCAGTTTCAACGTCCATTAGAGCTGGTGTAAAGCATGGAATGGTTTGGGGTTCTTCCCATGGAAACACAGCCCCTTGTTAGTGCAGCTGAGCTGGAGATTTGGCAACGGGCTGGAAATTTGTAAATCAGTCCATCTCACCTGGACATGGCCAAAGGGGGCCAAGAGCTTCGTGCCAAACCCTCAGCTGCTAAAGTGCAATGGAGCCTCTCCTTTCCTCTCCTCTCCTTTCCTTTCCTCCCCGAACCTCTCCTCTCCTTTCCTCCCCGAACCTCTCCTCTCCTCTCCTC